>JAMPIV010017199.1:0-315495 GCA_024509875.1 Oreohelix idahoensis
ATTTTGTTTTATATGGGAGAGTTAAGGGGTGTGTTCATATCTATAATTGAGAATGGTGGGATGGTCGGGATTGGGTTAATTGGAAGCTATTTGATTTTGAATGCATTTTATTGGGGTTAGTGGGGTCAATTGTGGTTGTGGGGAAGGAGTGGTAATTTTGGATTGTAGAGGGTTAATTTGGGAGTGTTGGTTGATGCTGATGAAAGAGTGGATAGTGGGGGGACATTGTTAGATGGGGGGGTGTTTGTGAGTTTATAAAAGGGTGTTATGGTTTTGACTTAAGAATTATGGGTTGCATTGTTTGTATATGGTTTATTGTTGTTGTTTGTCTAATGTGTTGAAAGTTATTAATTGAGAGTTATAAGTGGAAAGGGGGTTAGGTGGGATGGGTTTTTCGTTTGGTTATTCGAATATGAGGATAAATATATTTGGGGAATATTAGGTACGGGAGGGTATTTGAGTGTTTGTTTAGGTGGGAGGGATGGATTGCTTTGGTTTGGGACCATTGGGTGAAGGGGATGATAGTATATGAATGATGATAGAGAGGAGCGTTTCGTGGTTCTACTGATTGAGATCTTATTATTTGTTAATTATGACAGTTTGTTATAAAAACTTAACCTTTGGATATCTGATGGTGTTATGAGGATCTGATTGAGATTCTGTAGAGACTTACGAGTGGCGAATGTGCAATTATGGGGAAGGAGGGCTAGGAGGGTAGATATATTTGGATGATGAAGGTTTGGAGGAATTGATAGTTGAGGGCTTATAAGGTAATGGTGTGGGAGAATAAAGGTTTGATGGATGGTGTGGGAAGTTAGGGAGGTGTCGAGGCGGTGGCTAGGTGGAGGTGAGTTGAATTATCGGGGGTAGGTGGGCGGTAATGAGTATCTGGAGGTGTGAGGAGGGGTGGCCGATGAACTATGGTGGGGGGCGGTAGGGTTGGTGTGGATCAGATGGTTGTGGAGTTTGGGGACATGGTGTCTGAGGTTCGGGGTCTTACCTGATTGTGCTTTTGATCTTTTAGTGTGGCTCGATATGTGGACTGTGAACCCTGGCTGCAATGTGAGGCGAATGAATGCCGGGCGCATGAGTACTTGAGGTGGTGGGTCGGGGTGGTCGGGGGGGCGGAGTGGAGTGTGGGCGGGGTGTGTTGTTGGGGGGTGAAGTTGTGGGGTGTGGTGTTTGGGTGGTTGGGATTGGAATGTAGGAAGTCTGTTCTGTCCTAGGGTTGCCGTTCTTGAGTGTCGTGTGTCAGCTGGTCAGGAGGTGTGGTCTGTAGGTAGGTGGGTCGAGTGGCCGGTTTTTTGACATTTGTTGCCAGTAGTGCCTTTGATGTATACATGTAGTTGGATGTTCTTCGCTGATATTCGTTATGAAGATTTGCTTAAGATTATCCAGTTGGGGAAGGCCTCTCGGGTTCATAGGTGTATCTTTCTAATATATAATCTTATTAGATAGATATATTTCCTTGGCAGTCGTCTGGCTCCTCGTTATCAATTAACATTTCAATCTCAGAAGATCGGTTTGGGAGGTCTTCATGGCATCGATGCAGATGTGCAGGAGTGGCCCTCTGGCAAAGAGTCGGCAGATAGAAAATCCATCATCATCATTTGTAACATTTGTAGCAACCAGATTTCTCCAGATTTTCTAGAAGTGTTCCCCTCTCTTAAAACGGTAACCACCAAGGATTCTCACACTATTCAACATTTGTAGTAACCCTATATCCAGATAGAAGTTCCAGACGAGCGAGCGGGACTGTTTTTCCCCGCCCGCCCTTAACACAGCAAGAGTTGTCGCAACGGAAATATTAAGTTGTAGTTCCTGTGTCTATACTCACATTCCCCTGTGCACCCATCGGAGGAACAGTGCTAGTTTTTTTTTTTTAGAACAGTGAAGACACCCCTTTATGACTTATATCGTCACCAGGATTCATCGTGGAAGTAAACGTATTCGGTGTTCACCTCTTTAGTTTTTTGGGGGATGAACTGGGGCCAATTTGTATCCTCGACAGCTGGGGTGATACATTAGTCAACAGTACCAGTAGGGATTATGTTCGTGGAATAAATTTACCAAGGGAAACCACAGACCCAAGGGAAGAATACAAAATAGGTAAGAGTGTGAGAGGTGGCCACATGAATGAGAGAGCGTATGTTGATTTTATGGTTGCTGGAAATTATCTATTAATTTTGGTGGTTTGATTTTGTTTACTTTACTTGGTCATATATCGTACCCATATTGTTATTCTGTAAACCTAGTGCTAACCTTCAACCTTTGGGTTATTTTCATTTATACAGTGAAGGCGCACCATTCTTCTTTATTTCCTCTATATGTAAATGATTTTCTTGATACCTTTGGTTAACTTGATGTTGTAAACTGTTTATTGATAATAAACAACAAGAAAACTTAACTTTGTGTGTTGGTCAGCCCTATACCCATTTACCATTAGTTTTTTCACGTTGGTGTGTCATTGTTGTCACATATTGTTGTGCGTGTGTAGAGTAACCTGTTCTTATTTTAGATAGGGAGGCAAAGACTGTCTTGTAACAAAGCATAGTTGTACGGATAGGCAGGATGAGAGAAACCTACTCACTTCAGAGACATATCTTTCCCTCAACCTACCACCTGTGAAACCTATTGTCTATACATTCTCGTGTATCAGTCAACTTTTACTATTTACCTAGACTGGGCCCAATAAACCAATTAACCTACTGTACGACATCCGGAAATGATTATCTCATTTACCCGGTTTAGTCAACATTGACAACCTGGTCAGACTGGACTTTTACCAGTTGATCAGATAATTGACTGCAGTCATCCCAAAATTGTTTACTTATTAATCGGCCGCAGGAAAATATGTTACACATTAGTAAACCACACTTGCCTCTACCAATCCCAGGTGTCAGTATGGGTTCAAACGAAAGGGATTGATTACCCTAATCAGCAAAAGATGGTCGCTGAAGTCCTGACATAACAATAATTGAGGGAAGGGAGTGTAAACAATGAATCACAAATACCTTCTTCTTCTTGCAATCGCATCTTTGATGTTTACACCGTCAGAAGAGTTCTCATGATGAATTCGACTGTTGTTTGAAGTTCCTCTTTAGCTCCATATAGCTTTGAGTTTAGTGTAAATACCAAATACTGTCAGAGGTGGGAAAAACTAAAGTGAAGAGCACAGATTGAATTTTAGGATGGCACAGGTAAATTTGACGTTCGAGGTTATTCTGTCACAAAAGCAACATTCGGCCATCCAGATTGCTACCAAATGACAAGGCTCCAATCAGAAATGTTGTATTTTTACATTTCAAATGCCAAGCCAGTAGTAAGCAAGATGCTTATATTTCCCCTTCTCTTACGAGAAATTCCTGCATAACAAACACGCAAATAAATGTGTTGTTTACAGTCACTATATATGGTTTGCTAGCTTCCATATAGTATCGATCATGTTTACACTCACGACTTCAAAATTTATCACTAGTAATCTCTTTCAAGATGGATAATTATTCTTCCGACAAGTCTATGCAGAAAGGATTATCTCAGTTACCCAGTTTAGCCAACAATCAACAAACTGGGCAGACAGAGCTATTAGCAGAGATAATCGATTGTGGTCGTCTCAAGGTCGTTTACTCACTAATCTGGTAGCTTCCTTGTACATTTTGGTATTTGTTTTTAGAATCAGGATGCTTTCCTGTTCAAAGATATATCACTCATGATTGATTGATACTGTTGTTATATGGATTATCTCCCCTGGAGATCGAATTTGACGTATGAATCTGGATTTTGTTAGTCTGTGCCCTGTTGGGCCAGAAAACAGATTGTTCCTGTTTAGGTTTATGCAAGAATGTTTATGGTCCGAGTCTATGTTTACTCTGTGTCTATTTCAGACGATTCGGTCTTATATCGTGATATCTTGGTATGTCTATGTGGAACTATTTTTCATTGTACTGTACTTTGGGGTCAGGTGCTTTCGGCGCATGAAGGTACGTTAAAGAGTTCTTCGGTGATGAAGGAGCCTGGCGGGATGTCATGTCTTAGACCTGTCCAAAGTTTGTGATCTCTTTGATTTATTATGGGAACAAAGATAGTTTCTTCTAGGATTGTTAAATCCATGAGTTCCCCAGTGTTGATTCAGTAATGCCAGGAGAGTGTTTGTGTTTGCTAGTATATTTCGTATGGCAAGGTAAAGAACTGTTCACTGAACTCTTTCATTCCTAGGCTCAGATGGGCAGACGTCGATATGAATTTACCTATGTAGGCCTATATATGTCGGGACGACATGTTTATCTAGCAGCACTGTATATGTTTATATGCAGCAACTTTGAGGACAGAATATGCTGATTCTTGTAGAATCATTTATTGTTGATGAACAAAGCTTCGATTGAAGATTTACTATACATCCGTATAGTGAGCGATGCTCAACAGGGAACCAGAAGCCATTTCGGAATCCTATGTATTTTGGGAATCCTATTTATTGTCGATCATCAATCAGAGAACGGGGATGCCACCTTATTATCAGGTGATGATTAAGAGATCACAGTTATAAAGAAAACCCAATACTAGTGGGTTAACATTATCTTCACATAGATTTGCTGTACTTTACCTAAAGGAATCTTCGCTAGAAAAGAGGTCCTGTTTAGGAGTCAAGTTTGAACAGTATTTATTCACTGACATGCTCGGTCAGTAAGGCCTGATGATTGTATTGATAAACAATGGAAATCTAAGTGCTTGTTTACAGATGTTCCTTTGCAATGTTAGTCAACATGAATGCTAACTTATGATGGTAGACCATTGATCAACAATATGCTATTTATGTCGACCTGTGTTCCTGTAACGATGCTCGTACTGTCCATGTGTACGTCCTATTAAATAATATGAAACGACCACAGTAGTCCAGCCATCCTTGACTTCCACCTGTGATTGGTGTGAGTGACCTGTGCACCTGTCGAACTGTCATCCATTCGCGTTTGTCATCATTGATGTCTACACTCACCCATTACATCAGAATACGCACTTAACAGTACACCTTGTCAGGGCCCCAACAGTAGGTAACCTGACCCATTTACAGAACATTGTGACTGGACGAGCTATTCACACAAAAACCAGTCCATACTAATCTGGTGCGAGAAACAAAGCTTTATTAGTGTGATGTCCAGTATATAAAGACCATATCAATGTGGTAGGCCAGTTTCCTGGGTCAATCTGCACAGTGGACATTTTGATAAGTCAGCTACTGAGACCAGACTGTTTCCTGTGGCCTGATACGACACACCAGCAATACAACGCTACAGTTGAAGTCAGCATGGCCTGTCCTGTCAGCGTATACGGTATTTAGGTCAGCGCTCGTTAACAGACGGTGTTTACATAGAACAGACAGCATTACACAGCAGATTTGTTTACAAGAATTAACTGTGTTAGCAAGAAGTGCTATGGAACTGAGAGGTCTTACACGTCAACGGTGGATCTTCTTGTGTTCTGCTACATATTTTTGAACTGTGTAATCGTTAAAACAGAAATATAATTTATTAAAGTGGCAGTTTATTTTGAGTAGAAACTGTACCATAATTCTGTAGAACTAAGCCTTAGTTGCAACACATTACATTGCATTTATATGATATATATATATATATTTATGTTTACATGTTTGCATATTATTTGTGTGTCTATGTCGTGGTAGGTTGGTGTGTGACTATTATAAAAGATACCACCTCATAGAGGTTTTATAATAGCGTTCTGTAGGTGCGAATTTTCTTAATTGAAAATTTGCTAGCGACAATCTGTTGCTATTCCTGTTAGTTGTGAAGACGCGTTTTTCTTCGTTGTTTTTGTAATATTTTTTCTGTTCTTTAGTTTTGTTTTGATTTGTTTGTATATTTGTAGGTCTACCCTGTTCTATCATTCAGTTCTATACAATTTTATATTTATACACTGTGACGTCATTTGTGTTGTTTATTTCATCGCGGTTATCATCACAGGTTCTGTGATTATTTTCTTCAGTTTTCTATTTAATTTAGTTGATTTCAGCGAATGTTTTCATGTTGTCTTTTATAATTGTTTTGTTGTGTTCTTGATCGACATATCCTATATGAAACATATTTGATCATACACTACTAGCTGTATAGTGAACTTATGAGTAATAATCAACTGATGATTAATGGCTGTTATTAAAGGTACACAGTTGATTATACAAGACCTTATTTAAAGGCTTGTTTCCCACAGAGATTGTGATAAAAAGAGCTGATTATTCAAGCTATTAAGAGCTTGTTTCCATTTATTTGGAGATAAATTTCATTATTGCTATTTCAGTTAACTATTCATAGATTATCAGACATAATGTCAAACATGATGGATATTGTACATCATTTTCTTCAGAAAGGAAGAAAAAAATTACGTTTATTTGGTGAAGACTGTGAGGATTATGCCACAGAGCAATTCCTACTTCAGGCGAGTGATAGTCTTAGAGAATATGCTGATTATAATTATAGAAATGGCTATTCTAAAGATAGAGTATTTAGACTATCTAAATCACTATCCACACTCTTTTATGATGAAGGTAATGTTGTGGAGTTGGATGGGTTGAAAAAAACGATAAATGAGCTTCGGAGTAAAAATAAAGCTCTTACTGATGAGCTACAGATGTCAAAAATGCAGAATGAGAAGAAGTTCTCAGAAATGAATTCTAAAAATGCTGCACTGAAGAAGGAAGTGGAGTTTCATATAGAAGCTAATAATAGACATGTTACAAATTGGGTTAGTCAGAATAGAGATTGGGCTAGTCAGAAGAAAGAGTTAGATAATGAAGTGACCTCATTAAAAGAGATGTTGGGTAATCAGGTAAATAAGGTGAACTCTTCCACGCTGGATTTGAAACTACTGTGGAAGATTATAGAAACATTAGCTCTTCCTAGTGAGAATAAATTGAGACAATCTCAACTGGAAAAGGAGCAAACCTTGAGTTAGAAGTTAAGTGAGCTTAATGAAGAAAATGTTCTCTGTAAAGAACAGTCTCTTATTAGTGAGCTTGAAAAACAAAAAAAATGAACTATGAGAAATTAAAAGTTGCAGCTTGAAGATGAAAAATCTCTATAATAAAAACTTTTTGTCTCTTGCATGATAAAGTAATCTCGTTAGAGACAACTTAAAGAAAAGAATGCAATATGGACCCTGAGAAGGATATGGTTGTTCCTGAAAAATTGAAGCTAAGAGACATGAGGATTTACATAAAGCAAACGTGGAACTTGCTAGTGCGCAAGATATGTGTTGCAAATTAAAAGGAACAATTCTAGAATTAAAGTAATGAAGGTGAGAATTCTGCGAGTACTGAATAAAGAAAGTATGGAATTCTCTGGAAAAGGAGATTGCATGAGAGAGTCTCAGCTATGGAGCTGGGGAAAATAGATGTATTGAATGAGAAAGATATGGTTGCTCCTGAAAAGATTGATGAACTTATGACTACTCATCATAGTGCTATGGAAGCACTCAAACTTGAACTTGTTCAAGAGAAAGCTAAGGTCTTAGAAAATACGTCTCAAACGACAAAGTTGAGAAAAGAGCTTAAAGATAGTATGGCTAAAGAGAAGACTCTTATTTCTCAGTTACAAGACATAAGGTTGGTTTATGACAAAAAAATTAGAACCAACGAAAGAATATACAAAACTGTTTCTAGAGAGAAAGCTGTTGCGGAAGTAGAAATTGCAAAACTTCGCAACAGAATTGATGGTTTGTTAGATATTGTTTTGTACAATAACATGTTATCTACTACTAAGGTGGATAGACTGAAACATAAACATGAGGGTCAACATGTTACGAATGCAAAGAGCCAGCGACAGACACTCAATGCTCATAATAATACTAAGCAATATGTGAACATATCTTTTCGTGGAAAATATGGTTTCCCACATGGTAACGATACTGCCTCTAATGGGAGTTGGCGGCAGGCCAACAAAGGTAAATCAAGTTTGGATCACGGTGAGGACTTTGATAAGTGTCATGATAAGATTCCTCAGGGAAACCGTGCATCGAATTTTCAGATTCCTGATAAGTTAGAAAAAGAAAACAAAACTGTTAGTACCCATCGTACTCAGCTCAGACAGTACGATGTACCTATTAAGCACAGTGACACAGGAAAAAATAAAAGCAATTTTGCTAAGAGAGATTATCGTAATTGTGGACATTACCAAACGCGTCCATATGATAATAGTTCTTCTTCAAAGAACTGGAGGCAATTTAATTGTCCTCAACATTTTGGTCCTGGTGACTATAAGAACTTTCATAAAGGTTATCAACATTGTAATGATTGTTCTCCAGGACAACAAAATCCATCAAATAGATATTTTGTTCAGAAGAGAAATAAAAATTATAACTATGTTAACTGGAATTCAAATAAGAGCAATGTGCTCAACAGAGATAAGAATTTTGATAGATCTCATTGTGATGGTAGATCTCAACATGATTCCACATAACTGTTAGGTCTTGGACTTCCTAATACGTCTAAGTCTACAACAGTTTTTCTTTTCTATATCAAGATAGATACACATTGTAATTTGTAATATAGTGATTGCATCACTGCTATGACTACGTTCATTGATATATATGTTCACCGCTACTCTTTAATGATTTTTCTTCTTTGTCAATCATGTACTTATAATGCTTAAATGTGAAATTGTTATATGCATTGTGTCATTGCCAGCATTGTAGTATACGTTGGTGGCACCTCCCTCGAAACATTTATGCTTAAGAGAAATGCTTTCTCTGAGATGTTGAGATGTATTCTCACAAGTCGATCTATGCTTCGACTTTACATTAATTTGAAATTATAAATTGCTCTTATTAGTCATCTGCGCATTATTCGTGCGTGGTGAGCCTATTGTATGTTGCTCTCGGATGGATTTCCCGGGGGTTGCGGTAGTCTGTTACCAACAGATTACTGGTGACAATGTATATATTTATTATAATATTTATCTGTCGGAGGAAAGGTCGTTGTTTTTAGAATCAGGATGCTTTCCTGGCCAAAGATATATCACCCATGATTGATTGATACTTTTGTTATATGGGTTATCTCCCCTGGAGATCGAATTTGGCGTATGAATCTGGATTTCGTTAGTCTGTACCTTGTTGGGCCAGAAAACAGATTGTTCTTGTTTAGGTTTATGCAAGAATGTTTATGGTCCGAGTCTATGTTTACTCTGTGTCTATTTCAGACGATTCGGTCTTATATCGTGCTATCTTGGTATGTCTAAGTGGAACTATTTTTCCTTGTACTGTACTTTGGGGTCAGGTGCTTTCGGCGCATGAAGATATGTTAGGGAGTTCTTCGGTGATGAAGGAGCCTGGCGGGATGTCATGTCTTAGACCTGTCCAAAGTTTGTGATCTCTTCGATTTATTATGGGGACGAAGATAGTTTCTTCTAGGATTGTTAAGTCCATGAGTTCCCCAGTGTTGATTCAGTAACGCCAGGAGAGTGTTTGTGTTTGCTAGTGTATTTTCCTATGCCAAGGTAAAGAACTGTTCACTGAACTCTTTCATTCCTAGGCTCAGATGGGCAGACGTCTATATGAATTCACCCATGTCTATATGTCGGGACGACATGTTATCTAGCAGCACTGAATATGTTTATATGCAGCAATTATGAGGACAGAATATGCTGATACTTGTAGAAAATATTTGTGTTCATGAACTGAACCTTTATTGAAGATTTCCTATACATCTGATAAGTGAGCGATGCTCAAAGGGAACCAGAAGCCATTTTGGAATTCTATTTATTTTGGAATCCTATTTATTGTCGATCATCAATCAGAGAACGGGGATGCCCCTTATTATCAGGTGATGATTAAGAGATCACAGTTATAAAGAAAACCCAATACTGGTGGGTTAACATTATCTTCACATAGATTTGCTGTACTTTACCTAAAGGAATCTTCGCTAGAAAAGAGGTCCTGTTTAGGAGTCAAGTTTGAACAGTATTTATTAACTGACATGCTCGGTCAGTAAGGCCTGATGATTATATTGATAAACAGTGGAAATCTAAGTGCTTGTTTACAGATGTTCCATTGCAATGTTATTCAACATGAATGCTAACTTATGATGGTAGACCATTGATCAACAATATGCTATTTATGTCGACCTGTGTTCCTGTAACGATGCTCGTACGTTCTATGTGTACGTCCTATTAAATAGTATGAAACGACCACAGTAGTCCAGCCATCCTTGACTTCCACCTGTGATTGGAGTGAGTGTCCTGTGCACCTGTCGAACTGTCATCCACCTGTTTTTCTGAAGGGACCAAGAGTCCATTGTTTTTCGGGGAGAATCTTCGAAGTAACTGCTATGGCAGTTTTCCCCAGTGAATCTCTGTGCGTCGGGATGACGACAGAATTCCTTGTGTAGTTCTGAGGATTCATTTACCAGGTAATACCGACCTTTATGCATTATTACGCTTTTCGGTGGCAGAACATGTAAAGGATTACCTAGGGTGAACAGCAGTTCACGGATCCGCCATTTCAGAACTTATATATATTTGTGCTCGAGGTAGCCATCCAAGACTGTTAGTCTTATATTGTCCAGAAATCCAGTGACGAAGATATATTGTGGGAGCCGCAGATTGGCGGAATTTCTATCTACAATAAGTATTACTGCAGGGTTGATGATAACCTATTTAACAGAAGTACACGGCCGACGTTAGGACGAGGCCTGTGCTTCCGGCTATTATACTACAGCCTGATATGTGCAATTGGCAGGGAGTGCCAAGTTGCACCTGTGTGTCAAGGTAACTAAGGCATCTGACGCGTTTAGTCAGAGACGCCAAGGGCGACGCTACGAACTGTCATTATTGAAGAACTTTGCTATTGACCATGCACGTCTATTCTGATGTTTACCTTTTTGAATGCCAAATGTATACCTATCGATGTCAGGTCAGCATGACCTTGTTACACTGACTGTTCCTGTTGATACTATGTGTGTTCCCGTCAATAAATGTCTTGAAACATGCCTGCAGTGTCAAAGCATCCTTGATTACTGCATGTGAGAGTATGGGTTGCAGGATCTACATCTATACGAGCCTAAACACATTCGCGTCTTCATTCGCACCCACACTCAATTCATCATACGCTCGCACTACACATCTAACCACATGTATACTGTCTTGGGCCAGTGATCACATCAACAAGAAAAAAAAAGACAGTTACATTTCTGGTGGACCAGTTACGTGGGCTCTTATGATACATTTCTTGTCGCCAATGTGGCCTAGAAACTTACATTTCTGATGGACCAGATCTGTGGGTTTAAAAAGAACAGAGCGAGCATTTGACATTATTGTTGACATTTATGGATCCAGAAATTTACATTCCTGGTTGGCTGTTACATGTATGATGTCTCCAGTTTTGTCGAGAAAGTTACAAGAAGGACAAGTACACATTACACTTCTGATCTGTGGGTCTAAGCTACACACGGGACAGCCGTAAACACAGCGCTACTACATTTACAAGTCTTGCCTACAACCGGACAGATATCGGTCATAAACGGTTGACACAAATAAAACGTACGAGCATTTATATTATACTGCTACATCAAGCATAACAAGACAAGTACTGAAGTGAACTACTAGGCATTTGCTACGTGGACCATAACTGCATAGAAGGCGGGTTCCTATTGTAAACAGTACTGCGGGTTGTGACACGTTTCATTCAACAACAGACTTTTCTAGGTCAGAGCATTCAAGCTACATTGTTGGAGGTCAAGTGTCTGTAAACAGTACGTGAAATTGTAAACATTCAATGTGCAAGCCCTAATTTGAGAAGGTCATAGTAACTTTGGTTCGTGAATACCACTTTATGTTACAGTGGATTTGACGTTCAGTGCGCGTTTGACATTTCGTTTCTGTGTTCGCAAGGAGCAAGAAATTTATTTTAGTTTCAGCTGTGACTGAACTTGTTCTGCAACACATTGAAATTGATTGCTATATGTTTATGTCACTTCTACTGTTTTTGGTGTATTTTTCTGCGGGTTTTTCGGTTGGTGGGTCTTACGGTAAATATGCCACTTGATCGAGGCTTACTGTAAGCGGTCTGTAGGTGCAAATTTTCTTAATTTGGAAATTTGCTAGTGACAATTGGTCGCTATTGATGTTAGCTGTGATGTAATTGTACTTAACGTTGTTTTTGTAATATTTTGTCTGTTTTTCAGTTTTGATTGTCGATTTGTTTTGTTTGTATTCTGTAGGTCTCTCCTTTCTTGTGTATTTCTCTACACATTTTTGGTTAAAACAGTGTTGCCATTTGTATTGTTTTGTATTTTTGTCTTTGTATTTTTTTTTTTTTGGTTGTACTACATTACTGTCATGCACAGTCTACATACACATACTTGGTCATGTTTTGATATTATTGATAAGGTAGACTCTTCATATAGAGTTTGTTAAATAATATTATATAAGATATTTATACAAGTTCTTTATAAAAAAGACTTGTGCCCATAGTGAGTGGGATATAAGGGAATTTTTTTTTCCCACAGGTACTCAAGTGATTTTTTGGGTACATTATAAACAAGAGGAACATACAAAGTCTTTGTCTAAGACTAAGACAGTAAAATAAAGTGAAGTGAGTATACAAGTCTAGCATTTCAGACTTGTCTCCCATTGAAGTGGGATAAGGTAATTTATTTAATTTTTTTCAGGTTTCTGATCTCATTAGACAGAATGTCTACATTGGATTTCTTCATCCAGCAAGGGTTGACCCTTGGTAAGTCTGGTAAAGAATTGGAAGAATATTCATCTGCTCAATTCGCCATTGCATTAAAGTCAGAAGAAAAGAAACAAAAAGAGGAAATTAAATTGAAAGCAGAAGCTGAACTAAAGAAGCTAGAAGCTGAGAATAGAAGATTAGAACTTGAAGAAAGAAGGTATCAAAGAGAGGCTGAGGAGAGAAAAGCTCAAGCTGCTGCTGAGGAGAGGAAAGCTCAAGCTGCAGCTGATGAAAGAAAATTCCAGATGGAAATGGAAGACAAAAAAATTCAAGCTCAAGCTGCTGCAGAGGAAAAAAAAACTTCAAGCTGCTGCAGAGGAAAAAAAACTTCAAGCTGCTGCAGAGGAAAAAAAACTTCAAGCTGCTGCTGAGGCTGAAATTAGAAAAATGGAACATGAGGAAAGAAAACAGAAGATGGAACTTGATGAAAAACTCGCAATTTTGGAGTTAGAGAAATTGAAATTGGCGAGTACGGGTGCTCAGCAAACAACTTCGAGTACGACAAAGGAGTTTGTTAGTAGGATTAAATTGCCTCATTTCAATCCTTTAAAGGATGACGTAGCAGATTATCTAGATAGATTCCAATTTTTGTGCGATACGCATAACATAAAAAAAGGAAAAATATGTTGAACAACTGATGCCATTTTTTACAGGTGACACAGTGACTACTCTTATGACAATAGACGAACATGAGAGGACTAATTATGATGTTGTCAGGGCAGCATTGCTAAAAAAATACCAATTAAAACAAGAAGACTATCGTCTTCGTTTTAGGACAATGTTGCCAGAAAATGGAGTAGATTTCTCTGATTTTGTTACAAAGATACGTCGTACATTTACACGATGGGTTGAGTTGTCTCAGATTGAGAAAACATATGAAGGTCTAATGGACTTATTATTGCGAGATAAGGTTTTGTCATCTGTTAATGATTCTTTTCTTGCATTCCTTCATGAGCGTAAGCCTAAAAACTTAAAAGAAATGGAGGAATCTGTTGTCAGTATGCCACAGCACATCCCCATGCTACAGTTAGCAATTCTAAAGTGAAAGAAGGGTTGCCAGCTGCTTCGGCAACACCATATGGCCCTAATTTCAGAAAAAAATTTCAGGGTGCTCAACAAAATTGGAATAGGGGAAGTAATCAAAATTACACTCAGAAGCGGAGTAATCCAACACATGATGGTTCTTCGTCTATGCAGTGGAGACAAGATGGTAGTTCTCGTAATTTTAGTGGTAACAATTTGAGACACTTTCGTAAAGGCTATCCAAATAATAACTATTCAAATTTTCGAGGTAATCATTCTCGACGTCAAGATTATGACGATGGTGAATTTAGAAACCGGGATTCAAACCGGAATGATGATTACAATAGGCAATATGATAACAATTACAGGGGAAATGATAGTCGAAATAATTACAGGGGAAATGATAATCGAGGTAGACCTAGGTTTAACAAGAAAAGACCTTACCAACAGGCAAACTCTGCGCAACAAGAGTTTGATGGAGCCTGTAATACAGTAAATGATAGTGGTAACTCTAGGGCTATCACTGGTTGTGCTTTCGATTTTGGGAGAGCAACTGAATGCCCCCAATGCTTAACATTGTTTGACTCATCAACTGTATCTACGCTAAGTTGTGGTCACCCTCTTCCTGCTCTACCTGCTACAGTTGCGCATGATGGGAGAGGATCTCTCATCTTACATAAAGGTCTAATAAATGATAGGCTAGTCTCAGTACTTTTCGATTCGGGATGTACTACCGTCGGGGTTAAGGAGTCTCTGATAGATCCTTGCTGTGCCACGGGAAAAACAATCAAATGTGTTACATTTGGTGGTACTATGGAAAGCTATCCTACTGCTATTATTAGGATTGACACTCCTTTCTTCACAGGAGATGTCCATGCATGTCTTCTTCCTAATCCTATTGCGGATCTTATAATCGGTCGTATTCATGGGGTTAAGGAATGCACCCCGCAACAAATTTCTAGTTGGGAAGAAAAAAAACATTCAAACGGTCAATGCAGTGGTGACAAGAGCTCAAGCTCTTAATCCCCCAACTTCATCTGATAATAGTAATGAAGTTGATAGCCAAGACGAGCACTTGGTGATTTCCCATGACTCGTTTGTTAAACGTCAAGAAGAGGATCCTTCTTTGAAGAAATACTTCCATCTTGCAAAGAAAGGGGATCCCAATCAAAATACGAATCACAAATCGTATATTACTATGAAGAATGGTATATTGGTACGAATGGTACAACACTCGGACAAGTCTATGCATTCGCAAATTCTTGTGCCTAAGTGTATGAGAGCATTAATTCTTCGGCATGCACACGATTCTCAGTGTGCTGGACACATGGGTTTTTCCAGAACTAAAACTAGAGTCCTTGCGTCATTCTTTTGGCCATTCGTGAATAAAGACATCCGAATTTATTGCCGATCTTGCAAAATTTGTCAAGAGGTCAAGTCTAGGGGTCCGAGACATGCTGCTCCTATTCAGGCTGCAGATATTCCGATTCGGCCGTTTCAGAAAATGGCTATAGACATCATTGGTCCGTTCAAAATTAAGTCAGCCAGAGGACACCAATTTATCCTCACTTGCGTGGACATGTGCACGCGTTGGCCAGAGGCTATTCCTCTGAAGAGCATATCAACTGTCGATATCGCTGATGCTCTTTGGCTCGTATTTTCTCGTCTGGGATTCCCCGGAGAAATACTGTCGGATCACGGCACTCAGTTAATTTCGGACGTTATGTCTCAGGTAATGGCTACGCTAGACATTAAAAGGTCTCTCAGTAGTATTTATCATCCAATGTCCAATGGATTGGTAGAACGTCTTAACAGGACACTAAAGAACTTACTTGGCAAGATAACGGAGGATCATCCTGAAGATTGGGACAGGGTTTTACCTGCAGTCCTCTTTGCCTATAGAGAGGTTCCCAACGAGCATACAGGGTTTTCTCCTTTCGAACTTGTCTTTGGCGCGCAACCGCGCGGGCCAATGTCCTTGTTACACGATTTGATAACTTCCGATAATATTGACGATGATACACAATCGTCATATGAATATGTTATAGCTCTTAGAGAAAAGATTATCGAATCGTGCAGGTTAGCAACTTCATCTTCCGAATTTGCGAAAGAAAAAGCTAGGCGATTTGCTAATAAGAAAAGACGCCTACGTCAACTTTGTCCTGGAGACAAAGCATATGTCTTACTGCCCTCAAGAGAGAATAGACTTCTCATTTCTTGGAAGGGTCCATACACTATAGTCTCGAAAATTTCTGATGTCGACTATATTGTCGATGTGGATGGAAGGCATAAAACCTTCCATATAAATATGTTAACAGAGTTTATTGAACGTCCAGACTATTTACAGCCTATTTTCCAGGCGACGGACGACTCTCCAGTTCAACATGGTCACATCTCATCCCTGTCTGTTATACAGGATGAGGAAACTATTTTTTCTGACGTGAACTTACCTCTTCCTACGATTCCACTTACTTCAACGGAATCGTGGAGAGACGTTACAGTCTCTTCTAACTTGTCTTTTGAGGAACAGCGTCAAGTATCCTCTACGTTACAATCATATCAGGATGTCCTTACCGACATTCCTGGACACACAGATGTCATAGAACATGACATCATACTTACTGATCGTAATCCGATCAGAGTAAGACCATACCCAATACCTATTCATTTTCAAGCACAAGTCGAGAAAGAATTGGATGAAATGATTCAACTACAAATAATTGAACCATCCACTTCAGCTTATTCTTCGTCGATAGTTATTGTTCGAAAGAAAGACAATAACATACGTCTTTGCGTTGATTATCGCAAATTAAATCAAGTTACGAAGTTCGATGCTGAACCTATGCCGTTATTAGATGATCTACTTATTAGACTTTCTAAAGCTAAATTCTTTACTAAACTAGACTTGTCGAAAGGTTATTGGCAAGTCCCACTGACGGAACACGCCAAACCTCTCACTGCTTTTTCGACACCTAGGGGTCTGTTTCAATGGAATTTTATGCCTTTCGGGCTTATGAACGCCCCAGCGACTTTCGTACGCATGATGCGACGAATTCTATCAGATCGTGCAGATGTCATTGCATATTTAGACGACATCTGTCTTTTCAGCGATACTTGGGAAGAACACTATGTGGGTCTAAAGGAATTGCTATCTACTCTACGTGAGCATAGTTTGACTGCTAAACCCTCTAAAGCTTTTGTTGGGTTTAGTGAAATTTCCTTCCTAGGTCATCGAGTTGGTCATGGTCTGTTGAAGACAGAGGACCAAAACATTTCAAAGATATTAAATATCTCGGTTCCGAAGACAAAAAAGCAAGTGCGTAGTCTCTTGGGATTGATACAATTCTATGGAAGATTCATTGAGAATCTGTCCTCCATTATGGCACCACTTTCAACGTTATTGAAAAAAGGTTCTCCTAATATGGTGCGTTGGTCCCAAGAATGCCAATCTTCATTGGATCAGGTTAAGAATTTGTTCTCATCTCATCCTATCTTAAGACTACCGACGATTGATAAGACTTTTGTCCTTCGTAGTGATGCCTCTTCCACTGGCATTGGAGCGGCACTAATGCAGGAATATTCAGGAACTCTGCATCCTGTAATGTATATTTCTAGGAAGCTGAATGCGGCAGAAAGGAATTACTCGGTTTTGGACCGTGAATTGTTGGCTATGGTTTGGTCCATTCTTAAGCTACAAAGGTTCCTTCTGGGCGCGCATTTCTTTATGGAAACCGACCAAAAAGCTCTTACGGCTATGCAAAGTAAGGATTTGAAGAGCTCGAGATCTACTCGTTATGCTATTGCTCTTCAGCCTTTCCATTTCACGGTGCGAGCTATCCGTGGTTCGGATAATGTGATGGCGGACATATTGTCTAGATGCCCACATGATTCCAGTTAAATCTTGTGTCCTAGTTTTTCCTGATATATTTTCAGACTTAGGTCTGTCCTTAATATCATAATATGTTGTAATACAAATGTATTTGGATGATGTTTAGATAATTTAACAAATTTCATTTTGTCCATCCATCAGTGATATGTTGCTAAAATAGCATTGACATTTGTATATTGCTATGATTATATTATTTAGTAATGTTTGATATATGATTGGTATTGCCAGCAACTTAGGTTTCTTGAATGGTATCCCTTAGTTTGTTTGGCTTAAAGGAAATATTTTCTCCTATGTTGGGAGATGACTTGTACCCTCTTCTATTGTACCTGATATTAGGTTCATTGTTTGCATGAGCACAGAAGTGATACTGGTGCTATCTTGCTCATGAGCATATTAAAAAAAAAAAAATTGCATTTTTTTTTTTTTACAGGGGGGTGGTAGTAATGTTGCTGTCATTTTCGACGGAGTCATCTGTCAAGTTATTTGCTTATGTTTGTATCATAAGTATAATTGTGTCATTACCTGCGATGTCAGGTTGATTAGGGGTTGTCTTCCCTTGTTTATTCATTCATTGTGTTTGACCTGTAGGGTCAGAGGTTGACAGTTCGGCGTAGGCCTATGGGAAGGTTTTTTAAGCGGGAGTGAGATATACTTCCGGGAAGCCGGGAGGTCCTGTTTTTCTGAAGGGACCAAGAGTCCATTGTTTTTCGGGGAGAATCTTCGAAGTAACTGCTATGGCAGTTTTCCCCAGTGAATCTCTGTGCGTCGGGATGACGACAGAATTCCTTGTGTAGTTCTGAGGATTCATTTACCAGGTAATACCGACCTTTATGCATTATTACGCTTTTCGGTGGCAGAACATGTAAAGGATTACCTAGGGTGAACAGCAGTTCACGGATCCGCCATTTCAGAACTTATATATTTGTGCTCGAGGTAGCCATCCAAGACTGTTAGTCTTATATTGTCCAGAAATCCAGTGACGAAGATATATTGTGGGAGCCGCAGATTGGCGGAATTTCTATCTACAATAAGTATTACTGCAGGGTTGATGATAACCTATTTAACAGAAGTACACGGCCGACGTTAGGACGAGGCCTGTGCTTCCGGCTATTATACTACAGCCTGATATGTGCAATTGGCAGGGAGTGCCAAGTTGCACCTGTGTGTCAAGGTAACTAAGGCATCTGACGCGTTTAGTCAGAGACGCCAAGGGCGACGCTACGAACTGTCATTATTGAAGAACTTTGCTATTGACCATGCACGTCTATTCTGATGTTTACCTTTTTGAATGCCAAATGTATACCTATCGATGTCAGGTCAGCATGACCTTGTTACACTGACTGTTCCTGTTGATACTATGTGTGTTCCCGTCAATAAATGTCTTGAAACATGCCTGCAGTGTCAAAGCATCCTTGATTACTGCATGTGAGAGTATGGGTTGCGGGATCTACATCTATACGAGCCTAAACACATTCGCGTCTTCATTCGCACCCACACTCAATTCATCATACGCTCGCACTACACATCTAACCACATGTATACTGTCTTGGGCCAGTGATCACATCAACAAGAGAAAAAAGACAGTTACAGTAGGTAACCTGACCCATTTACAGAACATTGTGACTGGACGAGCTATTCACAAAAAAAACCAGTCCATACTAATCTGGTGCGAGAAGCAAAGCTTTATTAGTGTGATGTCCAGTATATAAAGACCATATCAGTGACGTTCAAGGTCATTCTGTCACAGCAGCTAACAGTTATGCTACCAGGTTTTGAACCCAGTAACTTGAACACAAGAGGCAAACGCTCTAAGAACTCTGCCAACCAGATTGTCATTAAGGTAATCATCAATTTCCATTGTACTCCCTACTCAGCATGAAGCCACCACTGCAGATGCCCCCCGCCCAACCTCCCTAGAAGCCAGCATGAAGCAATTACAACTTCCTGCAGCAGTGGTCTCCATGGCAATTTGTTTGACATGAACACTTAGAGTAGTTGCCTGTTGCCTGAAGGTGCAGTAGTTCTATTCTTTCTTTGTCTCTCGGGTGGGGGGTGGGGGGGTGGGGGGGGGTGAAAGTTATAACAACCCAATTATCTCATTCCAACAACAAACATAACATTTTGCTTTTATAAAACATGACAGTTATAACAAGCCAGTTCATCTGAACTCAAAACAACAAACAAACAAAAACAAGCTTTCATAAAACATGAAAGTTATAATAAATGAAACAAGAAATGTTGTATTCTTTATTTTGTAATTTACACTTTATATAGAAGAAATCTCAAAATCCTTGTCCGTACAAATAATATTCTAAGGTAACACTAAATAATGAGCTGTAATCAATCTACAGTGAACGAAAAAAAAATTGTTTCAAGTGAAAATTATGCAAATTTGTCGACCAAAAGCTCTAAACCAAAAAATTTTAACTTTTAAATATAAATTTAAAATATTAGTAAACTCTTGAGTTCAAACAGAAAATAATGGATGCTCCCTGTGTCATATTATGTGTAGCAACAAAGCTCAAACAGAGAAACACATCAAATACACATATCACTTTACAGCAGGTTTTCTTAACCTTTTTTTGTGCCACAGACCCCTTCGATTGTCCGATGAAGGTTATGGACCCCTTCGATTGTCCAATGAAAGCTATGGACCCCTTCTTGGAAAAAAGCGTATAATTTAAAATTTTACATTTTACATTATGCACATGGACCCCCCCAGAATTCATTCATGGACCCCCAACAGGTCCGTTGTGGACCAATCGTTAAGAAATCCTGCTTTACAGTGTTTCAAGAGGTCAGCTAGTCTAACAATTTTGTTGTTCTGTTTTTATTTCACTAATTTATAACCTGTGGTTCATTAACTCAAAATATGCAGGTACCTTCTGTGTTCATACAAACTAATGATAAAACTGCAAGTATATGAGGCCATATCATTTTATATCAGAACTGAAGATATAACAACAATCCATATCACAATTTTTCCCATGCTGCTGTAGTAATTTTAACATTTATCACCAGTAAACACCACTAGTTTTTATTTTTTTATTTTAGAAATTTACAGAACGCAAAAATATAACAAGTAGTTAAATATAAATAAAAATGGAATTATCTTATAAATATTAGCACATTCTTAATACATCCCGAACACATAACTATCCTCCTACGAGATAAGTGTGGTCTATCAAATGTCTACACCAGTGCTTCTTAAAATGTTTGAGGTCCTGCACCCTATTACAGCATCTTAAGAAGCCTCACACCTCTTTACAGCATCTTAAGAAGCTGTGATAGTTTTAACCCAGGTTCTGTGCTTGTGTAGTTCTTTGTTACATCCTGACACTACTGTGTGTACATTCTTGTACTAATGATGATCGTTATTTGTCCCTGTCTTATGTATGTTGGCTGTAATTGTATGTGCCGTACATTTGTGGCCTACCTTGCTCCTGTGACTGCTGAATGAGATTAAATTATCTGACAACTATAATGCCTGGAATGATTTGACGACTCAGAGCTGACAACAAAAGTTCTTTATTTGTTGTCAAGGAACATATTCACAAATTGGCTATCTCCGAGCCTGATTATCAATAAATATAACATATGAGACTTCATTGTTGACACTCCTACATCACGTACTGCACTGGTCAGGAACTATTTTTATTATCTCTTGATTAATTCAGGATCTCTGCTGTCTACTTTGTTTTTCTATCCACCCATCACTACTGATTAATGGGCTGTTCTCAATCTATTAAATTTGGCTTCGAAGTATTGTCTGGGTCACCACCAGTGCTGGTAACTTATTCTTAGCCATAAACTGTTCTTTGTAAACTGCCTACACGTCCGACACTGGACCACTGCTCTAACACTTGTCTTTGTCTATCTGCGCTCGGTTAATTATACAAGTGTTTACATACCAGAATAAACTGCTGGCGATCTACTGGACACAGCTCGACAAGAAAACTATTTGTTGTGGAAACATCTTTCATCAGTCTTCTTCTCTTCTGCACACTGCAGTGGAACCATAAACAACATGGCACCTGAGCTGGCCATAACTTTGTAGATGGTCGTTATGGTTAGTCTCTCCCTAACCTATTCTCAGCTGACGACCAGTGAAGAGTGATCCCAACTCTTTACTTAGCGCACGGACTTCTCGTGTCACACATGACGTATAACTAAGTCCTGCTACTCAATAATTATCCCTTCTTATTCCTATCTCAGTTATCTCCTATTGCTATCACAAAGCCTCACACCTCTTTACAGCATCTTAAGAAGCCTTACACCCCTTTACAGCATTTTAAGAAGCCTCACACCCCTTTACAGCATCTTAAGAAGCCTCACACCCCTTTACAGCATCTTAAGAAGCCTCATACCTCTTTACTGCATCTTAAGAAGCCTTACACCTCTTTACAGCATCTTAAGAAGCCTCACACCTCTTTACACCATCTTAAGAAGCCTCACGCCTCTTTAGAAGCCTCACATCTCTTTACAGCATCTAAAGAAGCCTCACACCTCTTTACAGCATCTTAAGAAGCGTCACACCCTTTTACAGCATCTTAAGAAGCCTTGCACCTCTTTACAGCATCTTAAGAAGCCTCACACCTCTTTAGAAGCCTCACACCTCTTTACAGCATCTAAAGAAGCCTCGTGCCTCTTTACAGTATCTTAAGAAGCCTCGCACTCCATTATCTTCTAGCTAAAAAAATATGCTAGAAATGATAAAAAGTAATAACAGTATGTCTTTTAACATGACATGAAAAGTACAATACTATTTATATATTTAGTGCAGGTAATTAGCCCAGAAAAATTGGAAACTAGTCATCAGATGTACATGAATTAGGTGTGCTTTTGTGAGTAATTTCCAGTGTTCTTTCATACAGCTATGCACATAGTGATGACGAGCATTAATTATTGGAATTTGTTAAAAGGTTTGAGCACAATATATTCATTGAATTCACATTGTCTCTGTTTTATTTTACACAAATACATTTGAGTTCTGTGTATTATATTGTGATTATTATGTAGCAGTAGTAGTAGTAGTAGTAGTTGTTGTTGTTGTAGTAACACCTTTCAGTCATGACAATGGGAATGCACTTCGGCTGCTTTTTTTCCCTGGTGTTCGTTTTGGCGTGTTCTTTTCTCTTCTGCTTGTTGTGAGAGCTTCTTTTCGCCCCCACTCTGAGGGAGCCTAATAGGGAGCATGGGCCCTTGATGTGATCAGCAGCTTCATCCTCCCAGGTTGCTGGTCCAGTGCCTTCACGTCTGTCATGCACACATCTGTGAACCTCAGCCCAGCTGTTCTATAGCCATCTATCAGTTGTCCATGAGATTATGGTCATTGATCTTCTAAAACATTTAGCATGTCTTGCACAATAGCTATATCAAGAGCTGAAGGTCTTTTATATTCAGACATAGTTAACCAAAATATTCCCAAAACGAGACAACATTTTATTTTTTTTAAAAAGGATGTCTCGCACACCCTGAAGTTTGGCCACTCACCCCGCAGGGTTAAGGTGGTTTAAGAAGCACTGGTCTTAAGTAATTCATGTTGCTAGCTTGAGACAGTTAAACAAATATACATGTATCATGGTCTTCATCATTTTTCTTTTCGCTCCCCATGGAGCAAGGAGCCACCACTACAGCTTGCAGGAAGCCTGCACCAAGCTTTACCATGTTCTTGCAGTGGTTTCTGCAGCCATTAGTTTTACACGATGAGGTTGCTGGATTTTTTTTTTTGTCAATTAAATTTGGCCTCGTTTTGGCGAGGCCCGTCCCGTTCAACCTAGTTGGTTATATTAGGGCGCATGTCCAAAACATAAAAGACCTTCAGGTCTTGGGGCTTTACTGAATTGAGGGTGCTGGAGTTTTGTTCTTTCTTTGTTTCTTTACAGACCTCCTGGGTCTATACGGGGTCAACATATATTTATATATATATATATAGTCTGGCTGGGATTAATTTTAAAAATCTTAAGTGATTAATCAACTGGGATTTAACAGAAGATTAATCAATCAATTCTGAACGATTTGATACATTATAAAAAATCATAAATAATTTGTTTTTAAATCACGAAGGACTTTATTTATTTTACTTGTTATAAGGCACCATCATCCTGAAAATATAATGATAATACTGAAAAGTTACAACCAAACAATTTATTATTATTGACCATACTTGCTGCCCCTGCTCTGGTTTATTCTTTACATTTCGGCCTCAACAGTTCTCCGCCAAGTTGTTTTTTGGTCGGCCTCTCTTTCGCTTTCCTTCAGGGGTCCATAGCATAGCTGTTCTTGTGATGGCATCAGGGTCTCTTCTGAGGCCAACCCAACTCCAGCATCTGCCAGCTATGATGGTGCGCATGTCCTCTTGGTTGCTCTGAGTAAGCAGTTTTTGATTGGTGATGGTATTTGACAAATGGTTTGGAGAATTTTTAATGGTATAATCAATTTAAAATATTTTAATCAATTAATGAACTAAAATGTTTCAAACCGATTAATCAATTATTTAATCATTAAAGAGCCCAGCCCTTTTATATATATATATATAATAATACATATAAAGTTTCTTGTTTTATAAATCCTTTTTGCCTAGGACAATGAAGAAATAAATCTAAAGACATCACATTTTTATGTTTATAATCAGAAATAAAATGCAACGACCACTGCAAAAAAATATATTCGATTCTTTTATCGTCTTTCCGAAGCATGACAAGGAAATGTTTGTCATATGGGCTATGGGTTTTAATGCTAAACATATTATAAGAATGTGCGTATTATAAAATAATAATCAAGAGTGCATGACATCCTATGATGTCAAAGTGCATGACATCCCATAATGTCAAAGTGCATGACATGCTGCCAGCGTGCCTATCATCCAAATAGTGTTAATATCTATGGTAAGTCATGACACTGTATGTCAATGTACATGACATCCTAACAAACAATCACTTTACACAAACGAACAAACAAACTTTATATTCAGAGGGTTGAGAACTGGGCATGCAGGCCCATCTAACATTCTGCCCTTCAGATTAAACACATAATACCATAATACCACGCTGAGGTAATGAAAGTTTTTGTGCTGCTGTGATCCAAATAAAAATTCAGAGCCATATGAAAAACTAGTGCCCCTCTCAGCAGAAATCATTTTCAAGAACAGAGCATGTTCTAACATAAAGGAACATTGTTAAATAATGCATGAAAACGGTCCAGTGATTCTGAAGCTGAGATTGAATCATTTTTATCAAATGATGTTGTTTGCATTTGCTCAGCCATCTCTCTTACAACACTGGCCATTTTGAGCAGTAAGTACATTGTGTCGTAGTTTACAGCTTTCAGCCCGACACAACCGATTTCGGCAAGCAATTTTTACGGGTTTGCTTCCCTGCCACCCCACTCCTATATGTATGCTTAACCTCATGTCCATACAATAGTTCAGTGAGGTGGCTGCACCAGTGATGTAACTATGCCTCAGATCTGGGAGGCCCCATTTCCAGGAACATCACACACAGCCAATTGAGGCAACGATCGCTGCTGAATCCCCACAACCTTCTGTCTCCAGTACTGTGTGTATCAATTCTACTGGTGACTTCTGTCTCCAGTACTGTGTGTATCAATTCTAATGGTGACTTCTGTCTCCAGTACTGTGTGTATCAATTCTAATGGTGACTTCTGTCTCCAGAAATGTGTGTATCAATTCTAATGGTGACTTCTGTCTCCAGTACTGTGTGTATCAATTCTAATGGTGACTTCTGTCTCCAGTACTGTGTGTATCAATTCTAATGGTGACTTCTGTCTCCAGTACTGTGTGTATCAATTCTAATGGTGACTTCTGTCTCCAGTACTGTGTGTATCAATTCTAATGGTGACTTCTGTCTCCAGTACTGTGTGTATCAATTCTAATGGTGACTTCTGTCTCCAGTACTGTGTGTGTATCAATTCTAATGGTGACTTCTGTCTCCAGTACTGTGTGTATCAATTCTACTGGTGACTTCTGTCTCCAGTACTGTGTATCAATTCTAATGGTGACTTCTGTCTCCAGTACTGTGTGTGTATCAATTCTAATGGTGACTTCTGTCTCCAGTACTGTGTGTATCAATTCTAATGGTGACTTCTGTCTCCAGTACTGTGTGTGTATCAATTCTAATGGTGACTTCTGTCTCCAGTACTGTGTGTATCAATTCTAATGGTGACTTCTGTCTCCAGTACTGTGTGTATCAATTCTAATGGTGACTTCTGTCTCCAGTACTGTGTGTGTATCAATTCTAATGGTGACTTCTGTCTCCAGTACTGTGTGTATCAATTCTAATGGTGACTTCTGTCTCCAGTACTGTGTGTATCAATTCTAATGGTGACTTCTGTCTCCAGTACTGTGTGTATCAATTCTACTGGTGACTTGTCTTCAGTACTGTGTGTATCAATTCTAATGGTGACTTCTGTCTCCAGTACTGTGTGTATCAATTCTACTGGTGACTTCTGTCTCCAGTACTGTGTGTATCAATTCTAATGGTGACTTCTGTCTCCAGTACTGTGTGTATCAATTCTAATGGTGACTTCTGTCTCCAGTACTGTGTGTATCAATTCTACTGGTGACTTCTGTCTCCAGTACTGTGTGTGTATCAATTCTAATGGTGACTTCTGTCTCCAGTACTGTGTGTATCAATTCTACTGGTGACTTCTGTCTCCAGTACTGTGTGTGTATCAATTCTAATGGTGACTTCTGTCTTCAGTACTGTGCGTGTATCAATTCTACTGGTGACTTCTTTCCCTGCCATGTCATCAAACTGTCCAGTATCTTCTGTCTTATCCTCTATCTTTGTTTTTTCTCTCAATCTTTCCTATTGTCAGAATATACTTACATTTTCTTCTTCTCGGAGCCGCAGTAGCGCAGAGGTTAGTGCACTGGCTTCCTAGCTCAGTGGTCCATGGTTTGATCCCCAGTTGAGGTGGGATTTTTTAGACCGCAAACGGCTTTGGGGTCAATCCAGCCTCATGAATTGGGTACCAGAGCAACTCTGGGAAGGTTAAGATGGCCGGCATGATGCTGACCACATCACTCCTAGTGTGTCGATGGTCAAGAAATTACGGGCCTATCACCATATTCCCAATATGCCTCGTTGGGCGTTTAATGGAATCCTTTTTTTTTTCACCTTTTTCCTTCTTCTCATAAAATGCCAGAGAAAATTGACTGAATCTTTCTCATCAATCATAAATACCCTTAAGCTCCCCGAGGAGCATAGGCCTTCAACAAACACATGCCAAGTCTTCCTGTCCTGTGCCATCTGCTCAAGTTCTTTCCATGTTTTCCTCATCATTTTCACCTCTGTATCCAGTTCTCTTCTCCATGTGTATTTTGGTCTACCTCTACCTCTCTTTTCCTGTGGAATCCAGAACAAGGATTGCCTTGTAATGCTATCAACAGGTTTCCTTCTAAAGTTAGTAATAAGCTTCATCTTCAAATTGGTTTCTTTCAGAACATCCACTGTATCCTTTTCTTTAACTTTTTATGGTATTCTTACAATTCTCCTGTAAAACTACATCTTTGTGGCCTTCAGAGCTTTTCCTGCTTGTTTCCTAATTGTTCATACTCTAGTCCAATACAAGGCAACAGGAAACCACTCTTAGACTTTTGCTTGGACAATCGTATTTCATTTAACGTGACATAGGAGAACTGATAAATATAAATAGAGGCAGAAAGCTGTGGAGAAACATGATCAGCTCTTGCCAGTCTGCATGGCACTAGAAGCAGAAACATCACAGTACATAAGAGAAGTTGATGTGCATATACTGTTTAACTCACTGGTAGGTAACCCAGGAGCTGTTGGAATCTACTTTGGGAACACTGAGCTCTCTAAAGATCTACCTTGATAAAACCAAGTCTGTTTTCAGTTATTCAGAGTATCTGGAATAAGTCCAGCCTATATGTAATTTTTATCTCTGCCACATGATATAGGTCAAGGTAGTCCCATAGCAGATACTGCCGTAGGGGAGAGAAGTGTTAGAGACTTCACTATCCAAGGTCCAGCACTGAGAGGTGGGGGTGACCAGTTCTCTTTTTACCTTCCCTAACTCAAGAGCAAAGTCAGGTACCCATTTACTGCTGGGTAGACTGGATCGAGATGATACCATGAATCAAACCCGGTACCTTAGCCGCGAGAGACCAGCACTCTAACCACTCTGTCAATCGGACGCTCGCCGCATGATATACTTCCTGCAATCCCAGCAGAGCAGTGGAAAATTAAAACGAAATATTTCACCGAATGTTAACTTCCATTCATAGAAATGATGAAGTTCTATCTTATATAAGTCACGAATAAAGTGATTTTTGTAAGCTAACTTGAGGGTTTTCATTGTTGAATGTGGTGAGAGTACCTTTAAACATGTGGAACGCCATCCTTTCAAGTGCTGGTGGGACAGGGCTAGTCCAAAATTTACCTAGGTCAAAAATGATATTTTCCGTCACCTATTAGTCTACCAAATGATGCTTGGGATATACCGGTAGATAAAGATCGACCAATTGCCGACACCAGGTTTAACTCTTTCTGCTCCAAGAAGTTATCAGGTTTCAAATTGGCATCATGTCCTGGTCATGCAGGGGTATGCAGCAATCAAAGAGCTGACAGACTTGCTTCAAGAGTACCCATAGAAGGTGCATTGGACATGGATAAGAGAGAGATACTGAAGGTAATTCATGATCGCCTATTAGAGAATGACACTACAATCGATGACTCATCAAGGCTAAGACTGCTGGAATTTGGCATCAAACGTAAAGTCAGCAGGGATGACGTATGAGAGGACACATCCGGCGTGTATTCAACTAGTGCACAACAGGAACAATTAGCATTCATACCCTTCGACATTTGCTGAGGAAGACTGAGCACCTATGGGTTTGCCCAGAGTGCAATGACATCGATTCTGATCAACAAGAACAATACAGGGTATCTATGACGTCCTTGAGCAACTTTCAACTTTAATAACTTTGGATCAACAAATGATAGGAGCACACTTTAAATAGCTTATTAAAGTATAATTTCTACATTATTTAATGTTAGTGTTAACAATTTTGTGTTCATTTTTTCAGATCTTATAACTGGTTGAAAGTGGTGACAGTAAAAGAAAAGATTAACTGTGAATTGGAAAACTAAACTGAATGCTGTCATCACAAAAGTTATTTTATAGCTTAACACATTAACTACCGAATTGAAAAACACACTGTGGCCGAATTAAATTTTTTTCCCATTTTCATCCTGTAGGTGTTTGCACAAAGTAAGCTGTAGTTTTCGTAATTGTTTACAGGTTTTTATGAATTATGCGTCATTTTAAAGATAAATGAATGTACTATTACAATAAGCACCATTTGTAACTCAGGTTGTTGCTATTTAACGGCCCTCCAATGGCCGAGGACTTGCAATATTTTCACAATTATAACTGCTTGCGCCCCATTTCTATCAAAATCACTATTTCAATCAATGTGCACATCGTTTTCACTATTGTCCTCGTCGCTAGATCTATCAGTCAATTGTTGAAACAAGTTTCTAGCCTACTCAGCCGTTAGACGAGATGTACATTTTTTGTGGTCCTATCACTAGTTGCCACGGTAAACAGTTTTACACGATTTGGTAACTAACCCAAAACGCTGAAAAATATGAATTTAATATCAATTTTCTAGTGTTCTACAACAACCATGCTTTGGGAATTTGTTTTCCTGTGGCAACTTAAAATCTCGAACCAGATTAGAAAGTGTTTCAGTACATTTTTCATTCGTTTTATAACTAAACATAGATCGACGCTCTGAGCGGCTCGCGGTCCAAATGATAGGATTTCAAAAGCCAGTCCCACCGGCTCACGGTAGTGAATGTGTTAAAAATTGGAACTATGTTGTGTTCAAACTTGATAAACTATGTTTTTATATTCCATTTACAGTGTGATTCTATCATATGCACATCAAAAGCTATTAAGATGAAGGCTGCACAAGGACACACTGTATATACTAAAGAGAAAATGTATAAATGTATCACATCGCTGCAAATTGAATGAAGAGTATTTCTGAAGTGCTGCAAGTCTTATATGCAATAAATAAGTTTGTAGTATATCAAGGAAAATGCAGACATGAGTAAATCTGACTATGACCTATCGGATGTATCTGGCAGCCCTTTAGAGAGTAATGGTGAGTTATGCGGTTCCTGGGTTAGAAAGGTTAAACTCTTGTAATTTAACAGAGCTTCATTGCCTGTAACTGTCAAAATACATTTCTTAAGTGACATGCAGACATAGTTCTAGAGTAACATTGCCAGCAATACATTCAATTTACATCTCTGGTATATTTCCTAAGCTGCTGAGTGCTGTCACCCCAGGGGCGCATTCCCATAATCAGTTATGACTGAAGGGGCTATTATTATTATTATTATATTTCCTCCAATCCTACCTGTCAACTGATTTGTTCTGTACACTGTATAACTCAGCATCTTTGATAATTAATGACAAAATAATTTTCTTTATGTTCATTATTTCTTCAGGATCACAATATTTTGATGAAATAATTTTACTTTCAAGTTTACATAATGTAATAAGAGATGTCTGGTTTCCTGGTTGCTTGTAGCGACTGCAGTATACCGTTTGGAATTAAAGCAGCTGCAGCACACCAGTCTGCTCAATGAGGAGCAAATAATAAATTTAGGTCCTCGGTGAAGAGTAAATAATAAATGTAGGTTCTCAATGAGGGGCAAATAATAAATTTAGGTTAAATAAGAAAAAAAAGTTACATCATATCTTCAATCTATGGTGTACTTTAAAAAGCAAAAAAAAAAAAAAAAAAGCAAAAAAGAAACAACAAGAAATACACATATGAACTATCGGTATCTTTCCATACTAAACTGAGTTACCATATTTATGTCAATGCAGCATTAAGTGACCAGCACTTACATTTACAGTGACCATTACATACTCTTACAGTAAGCATTTCATACTCTTCTCCCATACTTAACTTCTGACAAGTCACGTCAGATAAAAAAACATCTGACAAACTGATGAGCTTGAAATATATTGTATGCAAAGAACAGAAAACTGCAGGGACCAATAAAATATGTACACAACGACAGAAAATACCAACCCAAATTAATGGTAATAAATGACTACATGGACCAGAAAAAAAGGCATAAGTTCGCAGGAACTGGAATAATTGGGGAAAAACGCATAAGTATGCAGGAACTTGAATACTTGGAAAAAAGGCATACGTTCGTAGGAACATGAATACTAGATGAAAGGTATAATGATGCAGGAAATGGATAATAGATAAAAGGTATAATGATGTAAGAACTGGATACTCAAGACAAGGCATGATAACAAAGGAAATGGATACAGGCAAAAAAGCATGATGATGCAGGAACTGGAAAATGGACAAACAGTATGAGGATGGCTGTGGAAGAAATTACTGGATGGAATAGCTGAAATGTGTTAGGAAAAAAGTCTGATCTCCTCATTACTCAGGTCACCTGACTTGCACAATCTTAATGATGGAAGTGGCTTTAAATAAAAAGAAAAGAAAAAGATAGAAGGAACCAACTTGCCACCTTAGAACTGTTATATTCCATCTCCCCTTCAGCTTGTTTTGAGAAAAATGGGTTCAAAGCTTTGAGTTACTAGTTTAAAAGAATGATATATCACATTAAAATGACATTTCCGTGGTGATACAAAAGGTTGTTGTTGTTGTTGAACTAGGGCTGCTAAGCTTCTCGCTCTTTAGCAGCCAATAGACTCCTTGGTATTATCTACACGGTAGATCTGTGCTTTTCCTGTGGCTTTTCTGCCATTACGAAACGTGTTGAGCTGAAGTCATGAGCTCCAGTTTCTCTAGCTTGGCCTGTATGTAAAGGATCATCACATCTGGTCCCAAGCTAGAAGTGTGTGGCATACTGTGCATTCCTCGCCATCCAAGGGGGCTCTCCAACTATACAGAGCTAAAATACTGTACTCTGGTTCTGGGCTCTCCCAAGGAATTGTCATGTCCTGCAAAGAGCCACTTCTCAGCTTCCTCTGCCTATCATAGGGTCCATAGTGAGATCCTCCTGCATGCAGACAACCAGGTAACAGCCAGAGTTAAGTTTGGGGCTCAAGTGACTCCTCCAAGCTTAGTGTGCAATGCTGGGTTCTCAACAAGTTTCACCACAGGGGGAATCCCTGGAAGTATGTGGATGATTTCAAGAATCAATGAGGATGTAATCAGCCTCACAGACATAGGTTCACTTCCACTACATATATTGTAGCATTGTGCATAGCTGGTGGTCACATAAGGATGACTCCAGATATGCCTCCATGCATAATCCAAAAGGTAAACTGTAAAAGCAGTTCTAAGATGACGAATGGTTGTTAGAATGGTTGTCAGAATAGCAAAGTGATCTAGGCTAAACATAAAATCATAACAGTTGTGGAACAGTGCCTGCATCCAATGGGGATAAAGTATAACAAAACATGCTCAGAACATGACAAAATCAGACACTGTAAAATTTGGATCTGAAATCCTTTGACAACATTTAAAAAATAATTAGAATTTTAAACACAGGCACAATGGCTGATATTACAAATCATACTAATAAGATGCTGGCAGATGGAATTCCAAATATTTAAATAAGGTTCAAAATAATTAAATAAGATTCAAAATAATTAAATAAGATATTTACCAAAAAGAAATGAAAATCATATGAATCATACAAATTAGGAGATAACATACTGGAATAATAAATCATACAAATAATTAGCTAACAGCATTGATTTAGAAATCATGTGAATATATTACGACAAATGGAATTAGAAATCAAGTAAGTAACAAGCTAACACTTGTAAAACAAGATTACTTAGGAATATGCATGTCAAACAGGCATTTTGAATTTCTATCCAGAAATGTTTTTAATAGCCGAAAGTGGAATTGAATACATAATGAGTTAACAAATATAACATAACATTAGTTTATGATAAAGTGTAAAATAAGTAAACTAAAAAAGAGAAAAAAAATGTTGACAAAATTCAGTGTATAAAAGTTTCAAGTACAACGTTATTGACTGATAATTATTCCTGACAGAATTTTAGCACCATTTTCATTTTATGCATTCATTTATTACCCTCCACTTCACACACCTGGGGTGTACCATCAATGACAAACTCTCTCTGGACACAGAAATTGACAGCCCCACAATGCATGTTTGGGGAAACTTCAAAACTCACAATGAAGACCAAAGCTGCGGTATATAATACCTGCACCACCAGCACGCTTCTATATAGCATCAAGACATGCTAAGCAAGAAAGAAGGCTCAACGCCTTTCATCAACAGTGTCTACGCCTAATTCCTTGGTACTTCGTGGAAGGACAAAGAGACAAATGTCGAGGTTCTGTCACGTGCTGGCCTTCAAAGCATGTATACACTGCTTAGACAGCGAAGACTATGCTGGCTTGGCCATGTCCACCGCATGGAAGATGGTCGCATCCCCAAAGATATTTTCTATGGGCAACTGACAAAACTGGGCAAAAGAACAATCGGGTGACTGCAGTTGAGGTTCAAAGATGTGTACAGGAGAGACATGAAGGCACTGGACATAAATCCAGTGGTACTTCCTTCAACACCACCTCAGATTGGGCAAAAAGAAGCTCTCACAACAAGCAGAAGAGAAAAGAACACGCCAAAAGGAATACCAGGACAAAAAATAAAAAAAGCAGCTGATGTCTACCATCTCACGGGCACATTCCCATAGTCAGTTATGACTGAGGGGCACATTCCCAGAGTCAGTTATGACTGAGGGGCACATTCCTATAGTCAGTTATGACTGAGGGGCACATTCCCATAGTCAGTTACAACTGAAAGGGCTACTACTATTACCCTCCTGCTCCATGTGAAGCTTAGACCTGTAACAAATTCATGCCAAGCCTTCCTGTCCTGTGCCATCCATTAAGATTCTTTCTCTCATGTCTTCATTATCCCTTTCATGTCCGTTTCCAATTTTCTCAAGGTGTTTTTAGATCTCCCTTTTATTTGTCTCTTACCCTTGGTATTCCAGAACAAGGACTAACATGTAATGCTATCCGCTGGTTTTCTCAATGTGTGTCTTATCTATCTGCTTATCACATCTTATCCACTTACACTTGTCTGGTTCTTTTCACCAGTTCCGCAGGAGAATTTTCAAATCATTTCAATCCTTCTATACTGTGCAAGAACCAGTTTATAAAAGTCTCTGAACTTCTTGATTGATGTTTTTGTTGTTCTCCATGTTTCAGAGCCACACAATAGGACTGATTTATGCTGCCACAGGCACAGTTTTTTTCTTGTTTTTTTTTTTTAGTGTTTGAACATTCCAGAAGCCCAATCCTGACATTTTCCTAGAAGGAAAAAAGGTGAGTCTGCAGTCCTGACTACTTTTGGCTTTCTCTGGACTATGACATAAATCTCCTTAATAGCGGACCTTCTTGGATTCTCCTTCTTCTCTCACCTTTCAACTCCCTTAGGAGCATAGGCCTTTAACAAACGTCTGCCGAGTCTTCCTGTCACGTGCCGTCTGCTCAAAGTCTTTTCATGTCTTCTTCATCCCTTTCATGTCTGTCGCCAGTTGTCTTCTCCATGTATTCTGTGGTCTTCCTGTCCCTCTCTTACACTGGGGATTCCATGACAGGAACTGCCTAGTAATGCTGTCAACAGGTTTTTCTCAATGTGTGTCCTATCCATCTCCAGCGTCTTCTTCTCATCTGCCCATGTGTTTGATGAAGTTTTTATAGTTTTAAACTTCTACTAGATGGGGTAACCGACCCCATGCCCAACCCTCCTTAGGTACCTTTTACAACATGCACAGTAGGTCATAGTGTTACTCCCTTTCAGGCAACAGTAACACATGGGTAACATCCATCTTGGATGGCCGAGTTTTATTATATGGACACTTATTTTTGATGACCTGCTTGTGTTGTTGAGCTTGTCTGGCTTTAAGTTTCTGTAGTTTGAGGTAGCCTGCCCTCCTTAGTCCCTTTTTAAGACATGCCAAGTAGGATACAGTGTTACTATTCTTTGCTCCCCTTTGGACACTGGTAACACAAGGGCATTTTCAGACTATTATATCTTTATATGCCGGCAACATGCTGTCGACCTGCAGCTGATGGTTCGCAGACCAACCTCATTCCACAGACCAGCCTCATCCCACAGACTACCTTCAGCTCACAGACCAACCTCAGTCCACAGACTAGTCTCGGTCCACAGACCAGCCTCAGTCCACAGACCACCACTTTGTGTAGAATTACTTTAGAGTTATGTGCACAATATGAGAGATAGGTCAAACACTGTTATCTACAACAGTGAGAAAGCTTTGGCAAAGAAAACAAGGCAGTGTTAGGAAAATATGGAGAAGATAGAACAGTCAAGGAGCCAGCAGAACAGAGAATACAGAATGAATTGACCTTGCTTAAACAGAACATGTACAAATGGGCTTTGGTGCTTTATGCGCCAAAGAAGTAACAGAAGACACAAAAACATTTACAGTAATTGAAGAAACATTCCATCAGAAAATAATTATGGTAACGATGCACTGTGTGAACTATGATGATAGGAAACTCTATACAGAGCGATACAATAGGAGGCAATCTGATCATCAGAAGATGTCCCCCTGTCGATCAAGTGTTCCGGCCCCATAATCTCTTTTACACTCTAAGGGGGCGGCTCAAATGTCAGCCTCCTGTTGTCTAGTGCAGAGAATTGAATTAATAATCTCCTGTGGCAAACATGTTTAATGATTCCATTATTTACAGAATTGGAATTAACTAGTTTAACAGGAACATATGCAACTTATGTCTTGGATATATATGCCAGTGCTGTGCCAAATAAAATTATTCTGTGAACTATCTGTAATACCATTTACTAGTAACTAATGAAACTAACCTTCGTAATGAGGTACAGCTTGGATAACTAACTATCCTGATGTGGCTATAAAGTAGCTGTCACCTTCATATACTTTCAGGTTTCATTACAAAGAAGTGTTTTGTTGTGACATTTAAATAAGTAAGGAAATAATACGTGATTGAATAAGTAAGGAAATAATGTGTGACTGAATAAGTAAAGAAACAATGTGTGATTGAATAAGTAAGGAAATAAAATGTGACAGAATAAGTAAAGAAATAATGTGTGATTGAATAAGTAAGGAAATAATGTGTGACTGAATAAGTAAAGAAATAATGTGTGATTGAATAAGTAAGGAAATAATGTGTGAATAAATAAGGAAATAATATGTGACTGAATAAGTAAGGACATAATGTGTGATTGAATTAGCAAGGAAATAATGTGTGATTCAAATGTGGAACTTCAGTTGGTAAACATATCTTGTTTGTACGCAATCCAACTGGGTGATCATCATTTCCTTTTGTTCTCCTGATGAAACATGATGCCACTTCTGCAGCTGATCCACTTGCAGAAAGTCTGCATGACAGGATTCATATGCTCTTGACAGCAGTGTTTTCTCTAGCAATTAGTTTTACATGATGAGTTGCTAGTCCCATGTACAACCTGACAAGGCCAACTGGATGAGTCTGAGTGAAATTCCTTTGGGTAAAAATGTAATGTGTTGTGATATAAATATGGAATCTTAAGGGGGAGGTGTGTAATGTGATTTGTGTGTGGAATCTAACTGGGTGAGCAAGTTTGCTATGATTGACCTTAAGGTTTTTAGTGATCCAAAAGTGTCCTGTGATAAGAAAAGGAATGATTACTCATGATCCATAAGCTTCGGTCATGCAGTGGTAGTTAGACTGCTGAGTTAACACATGTGAAAACTATTATGCTTGTGGGCTGTAGTGTGTGTACCACTATAACACTGTTGGTGAAATTAACAACATCTGGAAAACATGTGCATGCTTGTGGGCTGTAGTGTGTGTACCACTATAACAGTGTTGGTGAAATTAACAACGTCTGGAAAACATGTGCATGCTTGTGGGCTGTAGTGTGTGTACCACTATAACAGTGTTGGTGAAATTAACAACATCTGGAAAACATGTGCATGCTTGTGGGCTGTAGTGTGTGTACCACTATAACAGTGTTGGTGAAATTAACAACATCTGGAAAACATATGCATGCTTGTGGGCTGTAGTGTGTGTACCACTATAACAGTGTTGGTGAAATTAACAACGTCTGGAAAACATGTGCATGTGAAGTTACTGTGATTGGGAAATTGCATATCTGCAGTGTACATTTTAGAACTAGTGTGGTTGTGAACTAATATGCTTTAGACTTAGGATGTGCTTCAGTGAAAATGTTGGAACTAGTGTGTTTGTGAACTAAGAAGCTTTAGAAATAAGAGGTGCTTCAGTGAAAATGTTGGAGCTAGTGTGTTTGTGAACTAAGAAGCTTTAGAAATAAGAGGTGCTTCAGTGAAAATGTTTTACATGATGAGTTGCTAGTCCCATGTACAACCTCACAAGGCCAACTGGATGAGTCTGAGTGAAATTCCTTTGGGTAAAAATGTAATGTGTTGTGATATAAATATGGAATCTTAAGGGGGAGGTGTGTAATGTGATTTGTGTGTGGAATCTAACTGGGTGAGCAAGTTTGCTATGATTGACCTTAAGGTTTTTAGTGATCCAAAAGTGTCCTGTGATAAGAAAAGGAATGATTACTCATGATCCATAAGCTTCGGTCATGCAGTGGTAGTTAGACTGCTGAGTTAACACATGTGAAAACTATTATGCTTGTGGGCTGTAGTGTGTGTACCACTATAACACTGTTGGTGAAATTAACAACATCTGGAAAACATGTGCATGCTTGTGGGCTGTAGTGTGTGTACCACTATAACAGTGTTGGTGAAATTAACAACGTCTGGAAAACATGTGCATGCTTGTGGGCTGTAGTGTGTGTACCACTATAACAGTGTTGGTGAAATTAACAACATCTGGAAAACATGTGCATGCTTGTGGGCTGTAGTGTGTGTACCACTATAACAGTGTTGGTGAAATTAACAACATCTGGAAAACATATGCATGCTTGTGGGCTGTAGTGTGTGTACCACTATAACAGTGTTGGTGAAATTAACAACGTCTGGAAAACATGTGCATGTGAAGTTACTGTGATTGGGAAATTGCATATCTGCAGTGTACATTTTGGAACTAGTGTGGTTGTGAACTAATATGCTTTAGACTTAGGATGTGGTTCAGTGAAAATGTTGGAACTAGTGTGTTTGTGAACTAAGAAGCTTTAGAAATAAGAGGTGCTTCAGTGAAAATGTTGGAGCTAGTGTGTTTGTGAACTAAGAAGCTTTAGAAATAAGAGGTGCTTCAGTGAAAATGTTGGAACTAGTGTGTTTGAGAACTAAGAAGCTTTAGAAATAAGAGGTGCTTCAGTGAAAATGTTGGAGCTAGTGTGTTTGTGAACTAAGAAGCTTTAGAAATAAGAGGTGCTTCAGTGAAAATGTTGGAGCTAGTGTGTTTGTGAACTAAGAAGCTTTAGAAATAAGAGGTGCTTCAGTGAAAATGTTGGAACCAGTGTGTTTGAAAACTAACATGCTTTACACATAGGGTGTGCTTCAGTGAAAATATTGTAACTAGTGTGTTTGTGAACTAATACACCTTGAAAATACTAGGTGCTTTAGAGCAAATTTTGGAACTAGTGTAGCTGTGAAATAAGATGCTTTAGAAATAGTATGTGCTTCAGAGAAAATTTTGGAACTGGTGTATCTGATAAGATGCTTTAGAAATAATATGTGCTTCCGAGCAAATTTTGGAATTGGTGTAGCTGTGAAATAAGATACTTCTGGAACTATTGTGTTTGTGAACTAAAATGTCTTGGAAATACTATGTGCTTTAGAGCAAATTTTGGAACTAGTGTATCTGTGAAATAAGATGCTTAGGAAATAGTATTGCTTCAGAGCAAATTTTGGAACTGGTGTATCTGTTAGATAAGATGCTTTAGAAATAGTATGTGCTTCAGAGCAAATTTTGAAACTATTGTGTTTGTGAACTAAAATGCCTTGGAAATACCATGTGCTTCCGAGCAAATTTTGGAACTAGTTATCTGTGAGCTAATAGGTGTTGGAAGTAGTATGTGCTTCAGTGAAAATGTTAGAACTAGTTGTGTCTGTGTACTAAGATGTTTTAGAATTAGTATGTGCTTCAGAACAAAGTTTGGAACTTCTGCAGTTATCATCTAACACTGGGAAGATACCGCAAAACATCAGAGACTGCTGTTTGAGGACTAGCCTCCATAGTCAATGCAGAGGCTGTACCACATTTAAAACAAGTATTATAACAGCACAAATTCTTATATGTTGAGTAGAGGAAGCCAAACACTTTGGACCTTGTGTGTGTGTGTCGAACTGAGATTTTAGGAAATAGTATGTCTGTGTGTGGCGGAGGAAAAGTATCAAATTTGTTAAATTCATAAGTGGTTGATTTTATTTTTAGAACAAGCTTGTTTCTGAAATGTAAGTCAACATTATATCTCTTTGAGCTCCTAACGGTGGATAGAGCCCACCACTCAAGCTGGTCTCCCCTTACATGAAGACTGCACTAAGTAGTCACATGATGTTGTAGCAGTGGTTTCTGTGGTAATTCTTGTTCACGATGAGGTTGAAAATAAGTGGACTGGATTAATATCAGCGTGAAAATATAACATAATTAGGAAAGCAGTCATTTTGTAAATAAAAAACAAATATAAGAAAAATGAAATGTTCAAAATCTACATATTTTTCATTGCTTTTTTCAGCTCTCTCGCACTGACGTACTCTGGTTCTTCATTAAAATGTCTGTTCAGTTCACTGAACGTAGGCCGCTCTGCAGGTTCGTAGGACCAACATTTCAGCATAACATTATAAACGACATCAGGGCACTTTTCTGGTTTTGCCAGGCGGCATCCATCTTCAATAAACTTGATGACCTGGTACAACAAACGCAAATAAGTTGGATTGGAAGTTTCACCGACTGAGAAGAGTAACTATTCAACAAACATCTTAACAACTCTGGTTCCACAATGAATTAATATTAGACAAACATAAAGGTATGTTTTCAGGCACTCGTAAGAAATAAAGAAGTAGAACACTTGGACAACAGAAAAACAACAGACGTGAGTGGCTTACCCAGGGTTCGAACCCCGTACCTTCCGTACGACAACTCCGCCTAGCTATCAAGCGAATCACACTGACCCCACGGCCAGCTAGGCATCCCCAAAAAAGGATGCTTTGCTGACTATTTATCAGTACGAAACGCACAAGATAACACCGGAAGTATACAGTGGGCAACTCAGCCCTTTAATGACGCAATCACTTCTGTTGTTCCCCTATTAACAGTATGTGTCAGTCCAAACAAGACAAAGACCTTGATACTGGGTCCAGTAAATAGTAGAAGACTTAAGGACAGTAGTATAGAACAGAGGGTAGGTTTCTGGTATTGTATAAACATAAATAACACATAAGGAAGGGAAACCCGAGGCCTGTAAACAGTAAATTAATATTAGACAAACATAAAGGTATGATTTCAGGCACTCGTAAGAAATAAAGAAGTAGAACACTTGGACAACAGAAAAACAACAGACGTGAGTGGCTTACCCAGGGTTCGAACCCCGTACCTTCCGTACGACAACTCCGCCTAGCTATCAAGCGAATCACACTGACCCCACGGCCAGCTAGGCATCCCCCAAAAAAGGATGCTTTGCTGACTATTTATCAGTACGAAACGCACAAGATAACACCGGAAGTATACAGTGGGCAACTCAGCCCTTTAATGACGCAATCACTTCTGTTGTTCCCCTATTAACAGTATGTGTCAGTCCAAACAAGACAAAGACCTTGATACTGGGTCCAGTAAATAGTAGAAGACTTAAGGACAGTAGTATAGAACAGAGGGTAGGTTTCTGGTATTGTATAAACATAAATAACACATAAGGAAGGGAAACCCGAGGCCTGTAAACAGTAAATTAATATTAGACAAACATAAAGGTATGTTTTCAGGCACTCGTAAGAAATAAAGAAGTAGAACACTTGGACAACAGAAAAAAACAACAGACGTGAGTGGCTTACCCAGGGTTCGAACCCGTACCTTCCGTACGACAACTCCGCCTAGCTATCAAGCGAATCACACTGACCCCACGGCCAGCTAGGCATCCCCAAAAAAGGATGCTTTGCTGACTATTTATCAGTACGAAACACACAAGATAACACCGGAAGTATACAGTGGGCAACTCAGCCCTTTAATGACGCAATCACTTCTGTTGTTCTCCTATTAACAGTATGTGTCAGTCCAAACAAGACAAAGACCTTGATACTGGGTCCAGTAAATAGTAGAAGACTTAAGGACAGTAGTATAGAACAGAGGGTAGGTTTCTGGTATTGTATAAACATAAATAACACATAAGGAAGGGAAACCCGAGGCCTGTAAACAGTAAATTAATATTAGACAAACATAAAGGTATGTTTTCAGGCACTCGTAAGAAATAAAGAAGTAGAACACTTGGACAACAGAAAAACAACAGACGTGAGTGGCTTACCCAGGGTTCGAACCCCGTACCTTCCGTACGACAACTCCGCCTAGCTATCAAGCGAATCACACTGACCCCCACGGCCAGCTAGGCATCCCCAAAAAAGGATGCTTTGCTGACTATTTATCAGTACGAAACACACAAGATAACACCGGAAGTATACAGTGGGCAACTCAGCCCTTTAATGACGCAATCACTTCTGTTGTTCTCCTATTAACAGTATGTGTCAGTCCAAACAAGACAAAGACCTTGATACTGGGTCCAGTAAATAGTAGAAGACTTAAGGACAGTAGTATAGAACAGAGGGTAGGTTTCTGGTATTGTAAAAACATAAATAACACATAAGGAAGGGAAACCCGAGGCCTGTAAACAGTAAATTAATATTAGACAAACATAAAGGTATGTTTTCAGGCACTCGTAAGAAATAAAGAAGTAGAACACTTGGACAACAGAAAAACAACAGACGTGAGTGGCTTACCCAGGGTTCGAACCCCGTACCTTCCGTACGACAACTCCGCCTAGCTATCAAGCGAATCACACTGACCCCACGGCCAGCTAGGCATCCCCAAAAAAGGATGCTTTGCTGACTATTTATCAGTACGAAACGCACAAGATAACACCGGAAGTATACAGTGGGCAACTCAGCCCTTTAATAACGCAATCACTTCTGTTGTTCCCCTATTAACAGTATGTGTCAGTCCAAACAAGACAAAGACCTTGATACTGGGTCCAGTAAATAGTAGAAGACTTAAGGACAGTAGTATAGAACAGAGGGTAGGTTTCTGGTATATCTTGTGCGTTTCGTACTGATAAATAGTCAGCAAAGCATCCTTTTTTGGGGATGCCTAGCTGGCCGTGGGGTCAGTGTGATTCGCTTGATAGCTAGGCGGAGTTGTCGTACGGAAGGTACGGGGTTCGAACCCTGGGTAAGCCACTCACGTCTGTTGTTTTTCTGTTGTCCAAGTGTTCTACTTCTTTATTTCTTACGAGTGCCTGAAAACATACCTTTATGTTTGTCTAATATTAATTTACTGTTTACAGGCCTCGGGTTTCCCTTCCTTATGTGTTATTTATTTTTATACAATACCAGAAACCTACCCTCTGTTCTATACTACTGTCCTTAAGTCTTCTACTATTTACTGGACCCAGTATCAAGGTCTTTGTCTTGTTTGGACTGACACATACTGTTAATAGGGGAACAACAGAAGTGATTGCGTTATTAAAGGGCTGAGTTGCCCACTGTATACTTCCGGTGTTATCTTGTGCGTTTCGTACTGATAAATAGTCAGCAAAGCATCCTTTTTTGGGGATGCCTAGCTGGCCGTGGGGTCAGTGTGATTCGCTTGATAGCTAGGCGGAGTTGTCGTACGGAAGGTACGGGGTTCGAACCCTGGGTAAGCCACTCACGTCTGTTGTTTGTCTGTTGTCCAAGTGTTCTACTTCTTTATTTCTTACGAGTGCCTGAAAACATACCTTTATGTTTGTCTAATATTAATTTACTGTTTACAGGCCTCGGGTTTCCCTTCCTTATGTGTTATTTATGTTTATACAATACCAGAAACCTACCCTCTGTTCTATACTACTGTCCTTAAGTCTTCTACTATTTACTGGACCCAGTATCAAGGTCTTTGTCTTGTTTGGACTGACACATACTGTTAATAGGGGAACAACAGAAGTGATTGCGTCATTAAAGGGCTGAGTTGCCCACTGTATACTTCCGGTGTTATCTTGTGCGTTTCGTACTGATAAATAGTCAGCAAAGCATCCTTTTTTGGGGATGCCTAGCTGGCCGTGGGGTCAGTGTGATTCGCTGGATAGCTAGGCGGAGTTGTCGTACGGAAGGTACGGGGTTCGAACCCTGGGTAAGCCACTCACGTCTGTTGTTTTTCTGTTGTCCAAGTGTTCTACTTCTTTATTTCTTCACCACTGCAGTTAGCTCCCTTACAGGAAACCTGCACCAAAACCTTCATATGCTCTTGTAGCAGTGGTCTCTGTAGCAATCTGTTTGACATAACAAGGCTGCAAGCCTCATACACAACCTCATACACACACAACCCCAAACACACACAACCTCAAACACACAACCTCATACACACACAACCTCATACACACAACCTCATACACACAACCTCATACACACAACCTCATATACAACCTCACACACAACCTCATACACACACAACATCACACACAACCTCATATACACACCTCATAAACAACCTCACACACAACCTCATACACAACCTCACACACAACCTCATATACACACCTCATATACAACCTCATACACAACCTCATACACACAACCTCATACACACACAAGCTCATACACAGCCTCACACACACAACCTCATACACACACCTTATACACACACCTCATACATAACCTCATACACACACCTCATACTCACACAACCTCATACACACAGCCTCATACACACAACCTCATAAACACAGCCTCATACACACACCTCATACACACACCTCATACACAACATCATACACACAGCCTCATACACACAACCTCATACACACAACCTCATACACAGCTTCATACACACACAACCTCATACACACAACCTCATACACACAACCTCATATACAGCCTCACACACACACCTCATACACAACCTCATACACACACAACCTCATACTCACACAGCCTCATACACACAGCCTCATACACACACAACCTCATACACACAGCCTCATACACACAACCTCATACACAACCTTGTACTCACACAACCTCATACACACACAAAACTACTACAGTGACCTTTGACATCAATATATGATGAGTCATTTTTGCACAGATCTTACAGTCATATTTTCTTTCCAGCATAAGTCACTAAGTAGTCTGTTGTCCTTTCCATTAAGACCTATTTCTTCAAGACACTCAATCAGTTGATCAAAATGGAATCTGTCAAAAGCTTTCTTGTAGTTAAAGGAGCACATATAAATACTTTTTTTTAAAACCCTCATACTTTTTCTGCTAATATTCTTTTACAAAATAGTAATTCTCTTGTTCCATTGTCCCTAACACAAACTAAACTGTTCTTCACAAACTTAACTGTTCTTCACAAACTTAACTGTTCTTCACAAACTTAACTGTTCTTCACAAACTAAACTGTTCTTCACAAACTTAACTGTCCACCTAATTTTTTCTCTTCTCTCCAGTATGACTCTCCAATATAGCTCTCTAGTATGAATCTCCAGTATAGCCCTCCAGTATGACTCTCCAGTATAGCTCTCTAATATGACTCTCCAGTATGACTCTCCAGTATAGTTCTCCAATATGACTCTCCAGTATGACATGACAGTATGACTCTATTATGGCTCTCCAGTATGACACTACATTATGACTCTCCAGTATAGCTCTCCAGTATGACTCACCAGTATTACTCTCCAGTATGACTCACCAGTATTACTCTCCAGTATGACTCACCAGTATTACTCTCCAGTATGACTCACCAGTATTACTCTCCAGTATGACTCACCAGTATAACTCTACAGTAATGCTGTAATCACTCTATCAATAGTTTGCTCACTCATGTACAAACACATACACTCACTAACTCATTCATGCACACATGCATGTATATACACACACACACACACTGATGTACACTCTTGAAGACATCAATACAGATGCATAGTTATCAAGCCTAGACATTTCATAGACTAGAACACACAGGGGAATAGTAAAGTGGGGAGGCCAAAGAGAATCTGGACAGGCATAGTGGAACAGGAAGCTTGGGCAAAACAGATCTCACAGGTGGAACTGACGAAGATCTTCCAAAATAAATAATGACGAAAAACAACTGCATGTTCCACATGGAATAAAATGGAATGAATGAATGATTATCAAACACACACAAAAATGTATAAATGGCACAAACAGATATACAACTCTGACCTCAACACCAGTCATGTCATCAAAAGGCGCACCACCATAAGAGAACATCTCCCAAAGAGTGACCCCATAACTCCAGACATCGCTGGCATGGGAGAAATGGCCAAAGTTGACACTCTCGGGTGCATACCTGTAAGGAAAACAAAACACAGGCTAAGAACACTTGATCCTGGAACACAAATGGTGTAGTATATTCTTTTGACAATTTTAGCAAGATCTGTTCTAACCCTGTGTATAAAATATGTATAAAATATGCTCTGCTGTAGAAGAGCTTTCATTGCATTTGGAGACCAAGAGAAATCAAGTCCAACATAAAAATAAGAATCTTCAATTCAAATGTCAAGTCAGTCCTATTGTATGGCTCTGAGACATGGAGAACAACAAAAACAACAACCAAAAAGCTACAAACTTTTATAAACGAGTGCTTGCGTAGAACAGAAGGATTGAAATGGTATGACAAAGTCACAAATGTGGAACTGATGACAAGAACCAGACAAGTGCCAGTGGAACAAGAGAAGAAGACGCTGGTGATGGATAGGACACACATTGAGGAAACCTGTTGATAGCATTACAAGGCAGTCCTTGTTCTGGAATCCACAGGGAAAGAGAGACAGAGGTAGACCAAAAAACATATGGAGAAGAGAGCTGGATACAGAAGTAAGAATGATAAGAAAAACATAGAAAGAACTTGAGTGGATGGCATGTGACAGGAGGACTTGGCATGTGTTTGTTGAAGGCATCTGCTCCCTGGGGAGGTAAAGGGTATTGACTGATGCTCTTCTGCCCTTGTTTAAGTGCATGGAACCATTCTGAAAATTATCACAAAACTGCTTCCTGGCAGACTTAAAAAATTGCTATAACTTTGTCAACTATACAAAAACAACAACCAAGCAGTTATAGATTTTCATAAATGGGTGTTTGTATGAAATAGAGGTATTGGATTTGTGTGAATGGGTCGCCAACATGGTACTCATAGCAGGAGCCAGACTGGTGCCAGCGGAGAAGAAGGTGAGAGGAAGGTGCTGGCAATGGATTTGACACATACTGAAAAAGCCTGTTGATGGCATAGCCAGGCAGTCATTTGTTCTGAAGTCCCTCAGGTGAGAGAGGTAGAGGTAGACTAGGGGACAGATGGAGAGGAGAGGTGCGGATAGAAATGAAAAAAAGATGACGACATGGAAAGATCTTGAGCTGATGCCATGGGGCAGGGGGACTTGGCATGCGTATTTTGAAGATCCATGCTCCACGGGTATTGATTGATGTGTCAAGTGGTTCTCAACTTGTTTATACATATAATGAGTGACTTATTACCACTTGATTGGCCATCGTCCTCCTTTAGTGGCCTTGTAATACTCTTTATCTGCACCCATGGCTCTGGATAAGCCAAAGTCACTTATTTTTACCTGAAAGGTAGAAAGCAAAATGATAGTGATCTTTCAAAGCTGAAATTTTAAAAAAAAATCCTAATTAAATTCTATAAATCTCAACTGCAAGGATATGCTGAGATAATAGGATGAGTAATCAGACAGGATGCAGTGTGTGAATAGAAGATGCCCAAGAGCAACACAGGTAAATATAATTAAAATGATGACAATGACTGAGTTGCTTCTTAAATGAATTTGGATAAATAATGGTAATAATAATACTTACTTAGTCGTTCCCCTTCTACCGTGAGGTGTAGAGGTTTGGAAGAGAGAGTGCCAGATTATCCTATCGGCTGTCTTCCTCCTGGCCTGGTTCCATTCTAGTCCTCGGTCCTTCAAAGATTGTCTAATGTTGTCCTCCCAGCGGACTCTGGGTCGTCCTGGGGGTCTGGATCCCTGGCTCTTTGTTTCCCATGCTTGTCGTGGTAGCCGATCTTCTCCCATTCTGCAGACATGGCCAAACCATCTTAGTTGGGACTGTTCTACTTGGGTCTGCAGGGGGTGGGATTTTAGGCCTTGACGTATTGTCTGGTTGCGGACCATGTCTCTTCTTGTTACTTCAACCACCTTCCTTAGATACCTTATTTCTGAGGTTTGGATCTGGCTTTTGTGGGTTGTAGTCATTGCCCATGACTCACATCCATATGTCAAGACTGGGACATAGTTGGAGCAGTATACAGCCATCTTCGTGTTCTTACCAACCTCTCTCTTGCTGAGGACTCCTCGATTTATGGCCTGAAAAAGTCTCCCAGCTGCTGCTTTTCGAGTGGCCACATCTTCTTTGATGCCTCCCTTTCGGTCTATAATAGCTCCGAGGTATTTAAAGTGGTGGACCTGCTCCAGGACCTGTTCTCCCAGCTTAATCTGATGTCTTCTTTCTTCTCGTGATATCATCATGGATTTTGTTTTAGAGCTGCTTATGACCATCCCTCTCTACTCCAGCTCTTCCTTCCAGACTTGCAGGTTGGATTGAAGATGTACCTCTGATTTGGTAATAACAACGATGGTAGAAATTATGATAATAAATATAATGAATGTGGTGGCAATGGTGGAAATTATTATCATGATGAGATAATGATGATGATGGTGATGATGATGATGGTGATGACGTAATGTTATAAATTAACATCATCATTTTCCTTCGCGCTCCTTATGGAGCATGCAGCCATCATTACAACTAGTTCCCTTATAGGAGGCTTGCATCAAACATTCACATGCTCTTGTAGGGAATATAAGTATTTAAACCAATAAAACGGTATTGAATCAGTTTTACAAATAACGGTTCACAAGAAAAAAAAGGGACGTTTCAGGTTTTACCCTTCGTCAGCCACAAACAGGTGACAAAGACAAGAATTACATATAGGTACTACAAAACTATACGATGATGAGAAACATACAACAAATGGGCGATACAAGCAGATGGAAAAAGTAAACAACAACAGTGATGAGAGAAAAAAAAGAACAATAATAATACAAGAAAACCGTAAAATCTAAAAGAAATACTGAAACAAGAAAGTAAATAATCAACGAAACAAAAAAAAGAGAATTAACAAAACTGTTGAACTAGTAAAAGTTCACTCAGCTCGATCCAAAGAATCTGTGAAAGAAAGCAGTAGTATTCTGTCACAGAAATCGCAAGGAAGTGACGTACAATAGCGACAAAACAAAAGATATAAAAAGATACGAAACGAACCAAAACAAAAACATAAGAAGATAGATCTAAAAGACAACGAATAAAGAATGAAAAAGAGAAAAGCTACCAGAATTTATGCAAAATGATGTTGGATATTCAAACCATCGGGAGCTAAAACGCCCATTTTAAAAATAAGACGATTCTCCAACGAAAAGCGAGTCTTGTCATTACCGGCACATGAAAGGAGGGCAGTGACATGAATATCGGAATTACCTGAATGGTCAGGCCTATTGAAATGAAGGGCCACCGGTAAATGTTTGTCATGATAGATGTCATTCAAGTGCTCACGAAACCTGTCTGCCAAACGCCTGCCAGTTTCACCAATATAGGTCATGCCACACCTCTTGCAGATGATAGCATAAATCAGGTTTCTGGATTCGCACGTAAAAGACTCTCTAATGATAAATTTTCCTTTTGGAAAAGTGACTGTCTGAGTTTGGAGTACAAACGGACAGGTCTTATATATCCGGCATTGGCACGGTTTAGTACCAAAGTAAGACGGGCTAGTATGTCGCAAGCGACTGTGTACAAGAATATCCCTAAAATTCCTATCCCTACGATAAGCTACCAAAGGTGTATCACGAAAAAACTCTTTGGTATCAGGATCAGAGTTGAGAATAGGCAGATGTCGAAACAGAATTCTCTTTACCGCCAGACAGTGAGGATGGAAAGTTAGAACCAGTTTGAGTCTGTCAGATTGGACAGAAGGTTTAGTAGTGAGTGCCGTCTGACGAGTGACGCGTGTGATACGATTAAGGGCATCAGATAAAACATGTTCTGGATAAAGACGTCGGCCCCTTAATTTATTTACTTACAACATGCTCTTGTAGCACTGGTTTATGTGGCTATTTGTTTTATATGATGAGGTTGCCAGCCTCAAGAACAACCTCATATTAGTCACTTTATCATCATCATCTCAACCCGTAACCCGTCATGGGTCGTAGGGGTGCCATGGTGGAAGCATCAGCAGACAGGGTCCTCCACTGCTCTCTATCCTCAGCAATGCGTACAAGTGTGGAAAAACCGTGTCCTGCCCATTCTTTGATGTTATCAGCCCAGAATTTTCTTTGCCTTCCTCTTCTCCATTTACCTTAGACTGTTCCCTGGAGGATCATTTTCGAAAGGGAGTCATGACGAGTTACATGCCCAAACCAGGCAAGCTTTCGACATTTCACTACTGACAGGTTCTTGGTGACCTGCATAGGTGTTTATCTTCTCTCTAACATAGACATTTGTTTTGTGCTCTTTATAGCAAATGCGCAAAATTCTTCTATAACATTTATGCTCGAAAGCCTGAATCCTTCGCTCCGTATCTGCAGTGAGTGTCCAGCCCTCACACCCATACAAGAGAATAGATAATACAAGTGATTTGTATAATTTGATTTTCACAGGAAAACTGATGTTACTTTTCCAGATCACATTCAGCCTTGTCATGGCAGCTGAGGCCATCTCAAGCCTTGTCTTGATTTCTTTACTTGATCTTCCATCACTACATATAGTGGACCCGAGATATTTAAAGGTGTTAACTTCTAACGTTTGCCCATTTAATGTAATGTTGGTCGGAACATGTTTCTTATGGCTATTCACCAATATCTTGCTTTTTTCTATATTAATTTCCATCCCATACGTTCTTGTTACTTTCTCCAGTCTAGAGGTAAGGTCTTGAAGTTCTGATTCTGTTCCAGCTATAAGATCGATATCATCAGCAAAACGTAGATTGCAAAGAGGTCGGCCTCCAATCGATATGGTTGTTTTATAATCGTAGAGAGCCTCCTGCATAATATGTTCTAGACATATATTAAAGAGCAGGAGCCGCGCTAGCGTAGTGGTTACAACACCGCTCTGGCGACCGGGTGATTCAGGATCAAACCCGGGCGACGGCATTTGAGGATTTTTCGTCGACCAGGAATTGGACTGGATTAACTCGAGACCTGGCGAGGACATTTGAAGGAGTGTTGTCGACCAGGGATTGGCGGCTCCTGAGCCGACCCAGCTGCAATGGGTACCTCCGAAATCGGAGAGTATTTGCCTGAATGGCGAGGGACACCTGTCTCTGTACAAGTAAAAAGGGATACTCACGTAAAATCAATGTCAGGTTAGACATAGTAATAACCTGAGATTTCGCCTCGAGTATTAGCGGGCGTACGCAAAAAAAAAAAAAAAAAAAATATTAAAGAGCACTGGGGACAGGATACATCCCTGGTGAACTCCTACAGTTGTTTTGAAAAATTCTCCAATGTCATTGCTTGCAAAAACAGCACTGCTTGCGTCCTTGTATAGTGCTTCAATGATATCTATGATGTTCGTATCAAAATTGAATTTTCTCATTATTTGCCAGACTTGATCGAAGGCTTTTGTGAAATCGATGAAGTTATGGTATAAATCGTGTTGATGCTGGAGATGTTTTTCGATCAGTAATCTAATATTGAAGATTTGTTCTGAGGTACTTCTTTTTGGTCTAAAGCCAGCCTGTTCCTCGAACAAGATTTCTTCTGATTTCTGTTTTATTCTGTTCAAAAGTATTCTTAACATCACCTTACTTGGATGACTAATAAGGCTAATGGTTCTGTAGTTCTTGCACATTTTTAGATTTCCTTTCTTTGGAAGCGGTATTACTAATGACTGCGTTCACTCTTTTGGCCATTTTTTTGTACTCCATATCTTCTGGCAAATTGTTGTCATGATTTTTACTATATCTGGTCCTCCATATTTCAAGAGCTCTGCTGGGATAGGACACCTTATATGACTCTTATTATGCCTGAGGGAGCAGTACTCATTTCTTTGTCTCTTCAGTGACTCCTAGGCACCACATAAGGCATTATAAATTATAATGGTTGATAATGATGACCACTATGGTATTTATAAAAATGGCGAAGATTACAATGGATGGGTGTGAAAAAAATCGAAAAAAGGTGATTCGTCTTACGAGGACAAAAGACAAAGAAAATAGCCAATGTTACGGCCACAAGGCCTTCGTCAGGGAAAGGAAAGAAAGTGAAGGCTTTCACACCCATCCATTGTACTCCACGTCTTACCGCAGTTCTCCTCAACTTCCTCAAAGATTATAACAAAGATAACAGGCAAAATGCCTGGTTATACAACAGAAAAAGATAGCAAAAAGAAAAAGAAAAAAAGTGACGCAGAAAAGACAAAAGTCTATGAACACAGTGAACAAGATGTATGGAAATGTAACGCACACGCTCCAGTGAGTACAACAGAATATTTCTAGCAGCCAAATCTCTGTGCACCAGTCGCTTGGTCTCAAGGTACATCATGCCCTCAGCAATCTGTGAAGCCCAGAGGTAGAGTTCTTGTTTGACCCTCACATTCTTAGGGTGATCCTCAAGATAGTCCAGCATAGACCCCATGGGTATGAATTCCTCTACCTGATAAAAAATGAAGGTTGGCAACACTGTGTAACAATAGCAACACAATATAACAATTTAAGAACAAACTTAACAACAATAACAAAGACATTTTATAAAAAAAAAGGTAAGAGGTAAAGGTAGTCCCATAGCAGATACTGCCATTGGGGAGTTGTTGTTGTTATTGTTGTTATTGTTGTTTAACTAGGACTGCTGGCCTTTCTCGAGATTTAGCAGCCAATACTAAGCTGAAGATTCCTTGGTATTATCTACACTGTAGATCTAGGCTTTTTCTGTGGCTCTTCTGCCATTCCAAAATATGCTGAGTTGAAGTCATGAGCTCCAGTTTCTCCAGCTTGGCTTGTATTTAAAGGATCATCATATCTGGTTCCAAGCTAGGAGGAAGAAGTGCGTGGCTTACTGTACATTCCCCACCATCCAAGGGGGCTCTCCAATTATGCAGAGCTAAAATACTGCACTCTGGTTCTGGGCTCTGCCAAGGAATTGTCACATCCTGCACAGAGCCACTTCTCAGCTTCCCCTGCCTATCACTGGGTCCATAGTGAGATCCTTCTGCATGCAGTCAACCAAGTCAAAGAATTATGCCTGGGGCTCATGTGACTTCTCCAAGCTTAGTAAGCAATGCTAGGTTCTCAACAAGTTTCACCACAGGGGGAATCCCTGGAAGTGTGTAGATGATTTTAAGAGTCAATGAGGATGTAATTAGCCTCACAGACATAGGTTCACTTCTATGTACATATATTGTAGCATTGTGCATAGCTGGTGGTCATATAAGGATGACTCCAGATATGCCTCGATGCATATCCCATAGGGGAGTGAAGTGTTAGAGATTTCATCATACTAGGTCCAGCATCGAGAGGTGGGGTAAACAGTTCCCTTCCTTGCTAACTTTTCCTTTCCTAACTCAAAGTCAGGTACCCATTTACAGCTGGGTAGACTGGATCATGTCGGTACTGTGATTCTAACCCGGCACCTTTGACAAGTGAGACCAGCATTCTAACCACTCTGTCAATTGTACGTTCATAAAAAAGGTAACATTAATTAATATAGCAATTTAAAAAGACACTGTACAAAAGCAAAAGTGAATAATTCAGCAGAGACGTCAGTAGGTGAAAAGATCTGTCTTCATGTGAACTACTGAAAAGGGACACAACTTCTAGAAAGTTCCCTTTTGTTAGTACATGACTCATTCTTCTGTTTGCCCTAGCCTTATTCACATTAAACTTTCATACCAAAGGGAGGAAACATATCAGAAATTTGAGAGCGCAAGGAAATTAATTCGGAATTGATAATCACTGGACAAAAATTCCCCTATTATTTCAAATTGGTATTAATTTATTCAAGGGATCTCAAGAAACCCCTTAACATTCCTCGCAGAAACCCAGTATTCCTCACAACCCTGGTTGGGAATCACAGCTTTATACTGTCATCTGTCATTATCATATACACAATCTTCTTCTTCTTCAAAGATCCTTAGCCACTGACTGACAAAGCAATCAGTGACTTTCACGCCTAGTGACATCTTGTAGGGTGGCAACAAACTATCCACTTTGCTTGGTTGGCAGCCATCCTAATGTAGTGCCCGCTCTAGTTCAAGCTTTGCATCATGGTCTCCACAGTTCTCCATCAAGTTGTTTTTGGTTGGCATCTCTTTTGCCTTTCTTCTGGGGTCCATAACAAAGCAGTAACAAGGGGTAAATTGAAATATTTGTACTAACAGTACTATGTCATGGCAAGAATAACCTAAAGTAACAATGAAATGCATATTAAAAGTTTATTAAACATAGTTAATACTATCCTAAAACACATTCAATTATTGTAAAAGTACAAAAAAGGCGCAACACAAAAAACATTGTAAAGGACAACAACAAAAACTGGGAAAATAACAGTCTATAAGAGAGGGGAGAAAGAAGGGCACAAAAAGATAAATCTACATTCTTGGCTCTACAAAATGGTTTAGAAAATGCGATTGTGCAGGTTTAGAAGCAGGTGAAATACAGAAATAAGAGTTTTACCCTTTCTTCATAAAATTCTGGATAATGTTTGAATATAGGAGCCACAAATATAATGAAAGTAAAAATACACTGGATTAAAACTTTTGACAGCTTAACTGATCAGTTAGTGTCTGCAGAATGGAAGAAGATCAGCCATCATGACAAATGTGAGAGACTAAGACCCAGGGATCCAGACCTCCCGGATGATCAAGAGTTTCTGGGAGGACAACATTAGACAATCTCTGAAGGACCGAGGACTAGATTGGAACCAGGCCAGGAGGAAGACAGCCGATAGGATAGTATGGTTCTCTCTCTGACAAACCTTTACACCCTAGGGTAGAAGAGGAACAACTAAGTAAGAAAGTAGTATCTGAACAGTCAGCACAACAAAGCTTAAGATTTTAATCAATGATTGTGGCTCAAGCAGCCCCGCCTCACCAACATCAGTGGAGGACCTTCACAAACACCCAGCAGTTCTACAATGTAGTCGTGTTTCAAGGACTGCATGACGTTGGCTTCATAGCTGAAATCATCCAGGTTCCCAATGGAATGAAATGTCTTGACAGCTACATTAATCTGAAGAAGAGAAAAAAAGTAATAAACAATCTGATGTGTAAATACTAACTTAATAGACACTTCTGGGATGTAAGAGATAATTAAAGGGCTGCTGTAAAAAATTCTTAATTACACTGGCTAACAAAAAAAAAATTTTTTTTTCTTTCTCTAACATTTCTATGTTTTTCTGATCAATTTTAATGCGCTGTTTTTAAATCTGCAAACCGTTTTTCTCTATCAGGTCGGGATCTCTAGAAATACGCAATTGAAGTTTTTTAACAACGCATACAGTATTACAACATCATTTGTACAAGAAGTATAACAGTTATGTAGGCTTGAATTTCTTTGCAGTCGACTTTCGTCGGTGAATGGCATGTGGTACATCGCGATGAAGCATCCAACAATAATCGGCAAGCATGGTCACACTCCACCGTTCTTGATAACGTGTCTCCATTACGGCGATATCTTGATGGAATCGTTCTCCATGTTCATCGCTGACTTCGCCAAGGTTATCAGGGAAAAAGTCAAGATGTGAATCGAGCAAATGGATTTTGAGGGACATGTTACAGCCCATAATTCTGTATGCATCTATGCGCTGCTTAACAATATGCACATAGTCGACAGATTTGTGATTTCCCAGAAAGTTATTGACGATCGATTTGAATGCCATCCATGCGTAAAGTTCACTACCATGTAACAAGTTCTCGAATTGTTTGTCTGCAATAATTTTCCTAATCTGAGGTCCTACAAAGATACCTTCCTTTATCTTTGCATCGCTAACTTGCATAAACTTTTCTCGAAGAAAAGTGAAAGCTTTGCTCGTTTTATCTAACGCTTTTACGAAATTCTTCATGAGCCCCAACTTTATATGTAACAGTGGTCAAATGATGCTGTCTTTGTTAACTAATGACTCTGTGTATTACATTTTTATGCCCGAGCTGCATACGATCCCTGATAGGCCACACCTTTCTTGCATAATGTTCCTGTCTGATGCGGCTGTCCCATTCACATAGGAAGCAACAAAATTTAGTATACCCAGTCTGCATGCCCGTGAGAATTGCAAAGACCTTTAGGTCTCCACAAATGCGCCATTGGTAGTCATTGTATTTTATTTTTGCCAAAGTATAGCCATATTGCCATAAGTTTCTTTCATATGAACAGAGTAGGCGACTGGAATTGATGAAAATAAATTTCCATTATGCAATAACACGGCTTTTAGACTAGTCTTGGAAGAGTCGATGAAAAGTCGTCATTCGTTGACTATGTGCTCATGACCGAGGTGCACCATTAGACCGTTTACATCTTTGCAATAGCAAATGTCATCATCCATCTCAAAGTATTGAACAAGTTCTCTGTGTCTATGACGAAATTTAGGTATCGGAGTATTGGGCGCTAAAAGATTCCATTCTTTGAGTCGCGACCCGAGTAATTCCGCTTGTCCTTTGGTAAGAGCGAGATCACGTATTAGATCTGAAAGTTCTGAATGGTTAATTAAGTGAACACCATCATTCACCGGTATATAATCCGAGTCAGAATTAGTTTCTAAAGCAGGTAAACTATCACTTTCTGATGGTTCATTCACGTCCAACGGATATTGTTCTGGTGGAACTGGGATCGGACACGTGATTGGATCATGAGGCACTGGTTTTGAAACCGATTAAATATTTGGATAAACCACAGACTTTCTAGTTTTAAAAGTGAAACCATGGATATTTGTCAAGCAGAAGTAACAATCAGTAGTGTGATTTGTCGGTTCACGCCATATTACTGGCACTCCAAAAGGCATCGACTTATGCTTCGGCGATTTTCGTAACCAACCTGCCAATGTATTTGCACTAGTCGAACAAACTGCATTTGGCTTCCAAGATTTATTTGCATCATCAACTTTCGAATCGAAATAAAGTTCATATGCTTTCTTTAGTAATGGTGTAAAGTTTTTCTGGTTAACACGATCGGTAAAATATCCGCACACGTAACAGAACAGATCAGCCGAATTTCTACAACTTCTAGAAGCCATATTTCGCTCAGAATTATTTCAAAATACAGTAACTATTTGAAAAATAGCGTAACATATGTCATGCATCTTTTAGCAGTATAAAAAGTAGAATTATTTTGCATTTTATTAATTTTTAATAAGTTATATAGTAAAAATGAAACAGAGAAAATAACGGTTTCCCAAAAATATATTTATTCACAAATATCTTAAGAACCCGATGTGATAGAGATAAACGGATTTCAGATTTGAAATCAGCGCAAGAAACTGACCTAAGAACACTTATTCTTATATAAGAAAGAAAAATGTTGTTTGTCAGTGTTATTAATAATTATTAATGAGATGTAAGAGATACGATACTGAAAACATATTTTATATCTGAGAAGAAGCTAGCAAGGAGCATGCTGGGAAAGTGAAGCCAACAATAAAGGTAAAGGTAGTTCCATAGCAGAAATTGTCATAGGGGAGTGAAGTGTTAGAGACTTCCCCATACTAGGTCTCAGCTTTATGAGGTAGGATGACCAGTTTCCATCCTCGCTGCCTCTGCCTTCCCTAACTCAAGATCAAGAGTCAGGTACCCATTTACAGCTGGGCAAATGAGCCAGGTAGAACTTGCATCTGCTGTCTGCAGTTTCTCTGTCTTGTTATAGTTCTTATGCACTGCTAGGACTAATCTTTTATGTCACAAGTTGCATTAACTTCTCTGTCTTGCTATACTTCTCTCTTGTCATTTGTTTTTTTTTTCCTTTTATTATGATGTTTTCAACTACTGCAATACTCATCATATGTCCACTGAAAGTTGATTGTCTTATTTCTTATATTTTAATTATATTTACAGCAGAACCTCAATAATCAGAACTAACTTGGACCAGGGGCAGTTTGGATTTCTGATTTGTTTGAATTTTCAAATATCTCAAAAATACTGTTGTCAGAATTACAAAAGGATTTAACAACCAATAAACACTGAGTTGGACTTAACATATTTTTAGTCATTGGTAAGTGGACAAACGGAACTTTCAACAGCACCATTTTTAAACTTCATTTCTTTGTTGCCTAGTCTCTCACTCTTTTCAGCAAGAATAGATGATGTGAACAGCATTCAATTTGTTGATCATGGGAAAGCATTGCAGTATCTAGCACGGCAAATACCTCTGCAGGTAAAAACCCATCATCTGAATCAAGTTTCCCAGTATATTTCAATGTTTTTTACTAGTTATTTTAAATATCTGTTAAGGCTGATTTCCCAAAGTCGTGCATTTTGGCTAACGAAGACCTGCCTTCTGCTTTTGAAAGTCTGTTTAAAATCTGAATCATCAGTTCATTTGTTGAAAATTTCTGCTTCCTTTTAGAAGAAGCCATCGCTACAGTTCGGTAATAGTAAAAGTATGCAAACACTAGACAATCACACTCGCACTAAGCAAACTGACTTGGACACATTTTGATTCAGCTCAGGCACACTCCTCACATCCTGAGGATTAACCAGAATGACTACAGCATTTTCTATTGATAGCTCATAACATTTTCATTTATTATTTACTAGTTTAACTCTCACTTTCTTGTCTCTACTGCTTGTATCTGTTTGCACCTAATGAAAACCATTTGATCATAATATTGGCAATCTCATGAAGACATATGTCACCTATTTTTGTTAACCCAACCATTTGTTAGAGCCTTCCTGCTGCCCACCAAATTTTCTTATTTATTTCTTAATTATTACCAATTATTTTATCATTTGAGGCCTCAGAGATGTGGTTTTACAGAGGAATGTTAAACATACAAACAGCCAAAATAGAGTAATGAGGATGTCCTGAAAGATGCACAAAGGAAGCTTACTCCTTAGGTTATAAGGAAGCAATCCCCTTTCTCTGGGCATGTTATGAGACGAAGGCTGGAGTATATCGTGACAACAGGAAAGATAGAAGGAAAAAGCTGGAGTATATCGTGACAACAGGAAAGATAGAAGGAAAAAGCTGGAGTATATCGTGAATACAGGAAAGATAGAAGGAAAAAAGCTGGAGTATATCGTGACAAACTCCGCCAATGCCGGTCCCAAGCCCGGATGAAAAAGGAGGAGGGCGGCCTGCATGGAGGCCGTAAGGAGGCAGCCCCTCCACCATGCAAAGGCACAACAGGCCAATCACCTGTTTGCTTTAAATCACGATTACTAGCAACACAAGAGAGAAAACTGGACTGATTCTAAAGGCGACGAACTGGAACGGACTACGGACTACGACTTATGGAACGTGGAACACAAGAAGTATAAATGGGAAGGAAGAGGAGCTGGTGGAAGAGATGAGGAAAGCAAAACTAGAAATCTTGGCTATAACGGATACAAAGAAAAAAGGACAAGGAGTCATGGATCTCGATGGCAACACGCTGCTCTACAGTGGTGTACCTATGTCTGAAAGAGCTAAAGGGGGCGTGGGTTGCATTGTGGCCCAAAATCAAAAAGATAGTATCAAGGGATGGAACTTTGTCTCGGAGCGCATTATGGTCGTTAAACTAAAAGAAGGAGAAACCATAGTCAACCTGGTCATAGTGTATGGGCCAAATGAGGATGAGAGAGCAGAGGTCAAGGAAGAATTCTTCGAGCTGCTTCAAAGGACAGTGGATGACTGCCTAGATGAAGTTATCATGCTCGGAGATTTTAATGCCAGAGTTGGAAATGACCATGCTAGATGGGGTGGAGTTATCGGAAGATATGGAGAAGATACTCTCAATGACAATGGAAAGCGACTCCTTAGATTCTGCAGTGAGCAGAATCTGATCATTACAAACACAAAGTTCCCCATAAGCGCATACATGCATACACTAGATGTGAACCAACAAAGAATGAGAAGTCAGTGATCGACTATGCCATTGTTCGGAGAAGCTCATTCAAATATGTCCGAGATGCTAGAGTCTGGAGGGGGCCAGAGATTGGAAGTGATCACTACCTGCTAACAATCAAAAGAACAACTGAAAGAGTTGCTCAACCTAGGAACTGCCCAACATCACGCAAGAAACCAAGTAAACGAGCAGGAGAAATGAGCATTAGGACCTACAAGCTGAGAGAGCCAGAAATTAAGACCAGATATCAGGGGCTTATTGCTGCAGCGATGAGCAACACAGAAGAACGACCTGATGACTTGGAAACCCTCTGGATTAAATTCAAGGATATCATAAAGACAGCTGCTGCAGAAGCATGCGGTGAAGTCCGACTTGGGAACAAGAGAAAGAGGACACCTTGGTGGACAGAGGAAGTCAAAGAGAAAATAAGAGAGAAGAAAATGACATGGAAACAATACTTAGGAGCTAAAAACACAACAGGACAAATGGAAAAATACAGAGAATATGTGACACTCAGAACAGAAGCAAAGAACAAAGTGCTAGCAGCAAAACAGAAGTCCTGGGAAGAATTTGGAGAAAAGCTAGAAAAAGATGCACAAGAAAACCAGAAATTGTTCTATAAGACCCTAAAGAACATGAGGAAGGAAAAAACAATGCCCTCTCAAATTTATAAAGGACAAGCAAGGCAAATTGCTTACTGCCCCGAAGGAAGTAATGGGAAGATGGAAAGAATATTTCTCAGAACTCCTGGATGGTGAGCATGGTGAAGCATCTGAAATGATAAACACTAGCACAGAAGAGAAAACCAATGATGGTGAAGATGACATAAAGATGGAAGAACTGAAGGCAGCACTGGAGAAAATCAAGATGGGCAAAGCAGCAGGGCATGATGGTATAACACCAGAAATGGTTAAGTTCATGGGAGCATCAGGCGACCTATTACTCTTAAGGGTTTTACAGGCAGCGTGGTACAACAAGACCATACCAAAGGATTGGGAGATTGCCATCATAACACCAATTTTCAAAAAGGGTGACAATCGACAGTGTGGAAACCATAGAGGCATATCCCTTCTCAGTGTCCCTCGTACAATCTGCTCTAGAGTCCTAGAGCAGAGACTCCGACGCCTAGCTGAGCCACAATTGGATGAGGTCCAGTGCGGATTCCGAGCAAACCGAAGTACTCAAGACCTAATCTTCACACTCAGACAGCTGAGTGAAAAGGCCCTTGAGTATAAGAGTGAGATGCATCTTTGTTTCATAGATCTAGGTCCTGGAGCAGGTCGATCACTTTAAATACCTCGGAGCTATTATAGACCGAAAGGGAGGCATCAAAGAAGAGTTAGCCACTCGAAAAGCAACAGCTGGGAGACTTTTTCAGGCCATAAATCGAGGATTCCTCAGCAAGAGAGAGGTTGGTAAGAAAACGAAGATGGCTGTATACCGCTCCACCTATGTCCCAGTCTTGACATACGGATGCGAGTCATGGGCAATGACTACAACCCATAAAAGCCAGATCCAAACCTCAGAAATGAGGTATCTGAGGAAGGTGGTTGAAGTAACAAGAAGAGACATGGTACGCAACCAGACGATACGTCAAGGCCTAAAATCCTACCCCCTGCAGACCCAAGTAGAACAGTCCCAATTAAGATGGTTTGGCCATGTCTGCAGAATGGGAGAAGATCGGATACCACGACAAGCATGGGAAACAAAGAGCCAAGGATCCAGACCCCGAGGACGACCCAGAGTCCGCTGGGAGGACAACATTAGACAATCTTTGAAGGATCGAGGACTAGAATGGAACCAGGCCAGGAGGAAGACAGCCGATAGGATAGTCTGGCGCTCTCTCTTCCAAACCTCTACACCTCACGGTAGAAGGGGAACGACTAAGTAAGTAAGTAAGTATATCGTGACAACAGGAAAGATAGAAGGAAAAAAGCTGGAGTATATCATGACAACAGGAAAGATAGAAGGAAAAAGCTGGAGTATATCGTGACAACAGGAAAGATAGAAGGACAAAGCTGGAGTATATCGTGACAAAAGGAAAGATAGAAGGAAAAAGCTGGAGTATATTGTGACAACAGGCAGGATAGAAGGAAAAAAGCTGGAGTATATTGTAACAACAGGAAAGATAGAAGGAAAAAGCTGGAGTATATCATGACAACAGGAAAGATAGAAGGAAAAAGCTGGAGTATATCGTGACAACAGGAAAGATGGAAGGAAAAAGCTGGAGTATATCGTGACAGCAGGAAAGATAAGAGGACAAAGCTGGAGTATCGTGACAACAGGCAAGATAGAAGGAAAAAAGCTGGAGTATATCGTGACACCAGGAAAGATAGAAGGACAAAGCTGGAGTATATCGTGACAACAGGAAAGATAGAAGGACAAAGCTGGAGTATATTATGACAACAGGAAAGATAGAAGGACAAAGCTGGAGTATATCGTAACAACAGGAAAGATAGAAAGAAAAAGAGATAGAGGATGGACAAAGAGAGACAATACTGGACAGTCTGACATCATGGCATGGGCAGAAGTCAACAGCAGTTAATAAATAACAATGTAGACAGAAGGTTGTGGAGAGACAGGATCACCTATACTACCAGGCATGGTACTTGAAGAAGAAGATTTAATCATTGACCAAAGTGGAACTGGTGACAAGAACTAGAAAAGTACCAGTGGAATAAGAGATGAAATGAAGACGCTGGCAATGGATTGGATCCATATTGAGAAAACCTGTTGATAGCATTGCTAGATAGTCCGTGCTCTGGAATCCACAGGGCATGAAAAGTAGATACAGATTGAACAAGACATGGAGAAGAGAACTGGAGAAGAGAACTGGAGAAGAGAACTGGAGAAGAGAACTGGAGAAGGAAATGAAAGTTATGAGGAAGGCATGTAAGGACCTTGGGCTGATTACAAGTGACAACTAATATTGTCAACAATCTGTCACCGAGGACACTCGGCAAGTGTTTGTTGTGAGCCTACAGACCTTGGGCTGATTACAAGTGACAACTAATATTGTCACCAATCTGTCACCGAGGACACTCGACAAGTGTTTGTTGTGAGCCTACAGACCTTGGGCTGATTACAAGTGACAACTAATATTGTCACCAATCTGTCACTGAGGACACTCGGCAAGTGTTTGTTGCGAGCCTACAGACCTTGGGCTGATTACAAGTGACAACTAATATTGTCACCAATCTGTCACTGAGGACACTCTGCAAGTGTTTGTTGCGAGCCTACAGACCTTGGGCTGATTACAAGTGATAACTAATATTGTCACCAATCTGTCACCGAGGACACTCGGCAAGTGTTTGTTGTGAGCCTACAGACCTTGGGCTGATTACAAGTGACAACTAATATTGTCACCAATCTGTCACTGAGGACACTCGGCAAGTGTTTGTTGTGAGCCTACAGACCTTGGGCTGATTACAAGTGACAACTAATATTGTCACCAATCTGTCACCAAGGACACTCGGCAAGTGTTTGTTGTGAGCCTACAGACCTTGGGCTGATTACAAGTGACAACTAATATTGTCACCAATCTGTCACTGAGGACACTCGGCAAGTGTTTGTTGTGAGCCTACAGACCTTGGGCTGATTACAAGTGAAAACTAATATTGTCACCAATCTGTCACCGAGGACACTCGGCAGGTGTTTGTTGTGAGCCTACAGACCTTGGGCTGATTACAAGTGACAACTAATATTGTCACCAATCTGTCACCGAGGACACTCGGCAAGTGTTTGTTGTGAGCCTACAGACCTTGGGTTGATTACAAGTGACAACTAATATTGTCACCAATCTGTCACTGAGGACACTCGGCAAGTGTTTGTTGTGAGCCTACAGACCTTGGGCTGATTACAAGTGACAACTAATATTGTCACCAATCTGTCACCGAGGACACTTGGCAAGTGTTTGTTGTGAGCCTACAGACCTTGGGCTGATTACAAGTGACAACTAATATTGTCACCAATCTGTCACCGAGGACACTCGGCAAGTGTTTGTTGTGAGCCTACAGACCTTGGGCTGATTACAAGTGACAACTAATATTGTCACCAATCTGTCACCGAGGACACTCGGCAAGTGTTTGTTGCGAGCCTACAGACCTTGGGCTGATTACAAGTGACAACTAATATTGTCACCAATCTGTCACCGAGGACACTCGGCAAGTGTTTGTTGTGAGCCTACAGACCTTGGGCTGATTACAAGTGACAACTAATATTGTCACCAATCTGTCACTGAGGACACTCGGCAAGTGTTTGTTGTGAGCCTACAGACCTTGGGCTGATTACAAGTGACAACTAATATTGTCACCAATCTGTCACCGAGGACACTCGGCAAGTGTTTGTTGCGAGCCTACAGACCTTGGGCTGATTACAAGTGACAACTAATATTGTCACCAATCTGTCACTGAGGACACTCAGCAAGTGTTTGTTGCGAGCCTACAGACTTTGGGCTGATTACAAGTGACAACTAATATTGTCACCAATCTGTCACTGAGGACACTCGGCAAGTGTTTGTTGTGAGCCTACAGACCTTGGGCTGATTACAAGTGACAACTAATATTGTCACCAATCTGTCACTGAGGACACTCTGCAAGTGTTTGTTGCGAGCCTACAGACCTTGGGCTGATTACAAGTGACAACTAATATTGTCACCAATCTGTCACTGAGCACACTCGGCATGTGTTTGTTGCGAGCCTACAGACCTTGGGCTGATTACAAGTGACAACTAATATTGTCACCAATCTGTCACTGAGGACACTCGGCAAGTGTTTGTTGCGAGCCTACAGACCTTGGGCTGATTACAAGTGACAACTAATATTGTCACCAATCTGTCACCGAGGACACTCGGCAAGTGTTTGTTGCGAGCCTACAGACCTTGGGCTGATTACAAGTGACAACTAATATTGTCACCAATCTGTCACTGAGGACACTCGGCAAGTGTATATTGCGAGCCTACAGACCTTGGGCTGATTACAAGTGACAACTAATATTGTCACCAATCTGTCACCGAGGACACTCGGCAAGTGTTTGTTGCAAGCCTACAGACCTTGGGCTGATTACAAGTGACAACTAATATTGTCACCAATCTGTCACCGAGGACACTCGGCAAGTGTTTGTTGCGAGCCTACAGACCTTGGGGATTCAAAGGACATTGATTCATTGATTTTATCATTATATATCACATTGGGTCGGAGTGGCTAAGAGATATGGCGTCCGCCTCTAATTCTAAAGGTACCGGATTTGGTTCCCAGTACAGTGAATACATTTGATGGAAATTTGTTCATGACCAGTGGGTCCTTATGATGTCACACTCCCCTTTGATCTCATAGGTAGTGGATGCCTAGCCTTCTCAGATGGCAAAAAAATAAGAGGTCCCATGTGCAAGTTGCGCACGTTAAAAATCCATCAGCAGTTGGAAATTGTAAAGAGTAGGCCATATGGCTGCTGCCCTGGCAACATTTTTAAAAATTAGGAAAACCTACCCACTATAAAAACATTTATAGAATGTGTGATTCATGTATACACACATTGGGATCCTCACCGGTGCTATGGAGTTCATGCACTGTGCTGAGATCCTTCTTGTGTGATATAAGGGAGGAGATCAGAGCACTGATGGAGTTGTTCGTGTGCAATGATTATGGTCCTCAAAAACCAAACCAAACCAATATCACATTGCTATCAAAAATTGCAGTAAATATACCAGTTATGGTTGTGAGGAAAAAAAAAACCATTACTCACTTTTTCCTTTCTCAAAAGTTTTCTTTCTCTCGTGTACACTCCTTTCAAGACAGAGCCGTATTCACCCTGCCCCAGTTCTTTGCCTATGAAAATGCAGAGATACTGACAATGAATGCAATGGCATAGAGGCAATTTCTATGCCTACATAATATTATCAATAAAAACAACAACAAAAATAATGTATCAGTGTTTCACTTTCAAACTTACATGCCAACCAAGACTGTAGCAATAGTTCATATTCTCAATGATAACAAAACGAAACTGCAATCAATGAATCAACAAGACTAAATTTGGTGGAATTTGGCATCAAATATAACAGCCTGAAGAAGGCAGAGATCATGACACTCAATGTAATAAATCCTGAGTTCATAAAAATTAGGAACCAAAAGCTGGAACAAACAAACACATTTACGTATCGAGGAAGCATAGTAACACCAGATGGCGGAACAAGCAAAGACATCAGTAACAGAATGAATAAAGCCAGAACAGCTTTTGCAAATCTAAACAACATTTGGAAATCTTCTCAGTACAGCACAAACACCAAATTAAGATTATACAAGAGTTGCATACGTTCTGTACTTTTGTTATGGAGCGGAGTGCTGGAGAATAACAGAAAAGGAAATGTCCAAATTATCCTCTTTCCACACAACCTGCATGAGGAATATTCTTCAAATTTTTGGGCCAAATACCATCTCCAACCAGGAACTGCTTACACAGTGCAGTCAAAAAGGTATGCACACCATCATTGCAGGCAGATGCTGGAACAGGGTTGGCCATCTCCTCAGAAGGGACCCTGACACCATCGCCAGATCTGCTATGCTATGGATCCCAGAAGGACAGCGAAAGAGAGGCAGACCAAAGACAACCTGGCTGAGAACAGTGGAGGCTGAGATGCAAAGAATGAACCAATGTTGGGGCACGGCATGAAGGATGGCCACTGAACAAGCAAAATGGATACAGTTTGTTGTTGCCCTACAAGATGCCACTAGGCGTGATGGCCACTGACTGCTTTGTCAGTCGGGCTAAGGATCCAAGAAGAAGATAAGACTAACAGGGATGCATCAGGTGTGAATACAACCAGCTATAGGAAGAATCAGCATTCATACTCTTCGTCATTTGCTGATGGAGACTGAGCACCTATGGGTTTGCCCCGGAGTGCAGTGTTGCCAATTCTGGACAACAATAAAAATGATAAACACTCAGTTCTGAAAGGTAGCTATGAATATCACTCATAATCTTCTTCTTTGATCCTTAGCCGCCGACCGTCAAAGCAGTCAGTGGCCGTCACGCCTAGTGGCGTCTTGTAGGGCAACAATAAATTGATTCCACTTTGCTCGGTCAGCGGCCATCCTTCGTACAGTGCCCCAACTCTGGTTCATTCTTTGCATCTCAGTCTCCACAGTCCTCCGCCAGGTTGTTTTTGGTCGGCCTCTCTTTCGTTTTCCTTCAGGGGTCCAAAGCATAGCTGTTCTTGTGATGGCATCGGGGTCTCTTCTGAGGACATGGCCAACCCAGCTCCAGCATCTGCCAGCTATGATAGTGTGCATGTTCTCTTGCTTGCTCCGAGTAAGCAGATCTTGGTTGGTGATGGTATTCGGCCAAAAGATTCGGTGAATTTTTCTTAGGCATGTTGTGTGAAAAGAGGACAATTTCGACATTTCCTTCTCTGTAACTCTCCAGCATTCCGCACCACAGAAAGCACACAGCTCTGATATAATCTTAATTTTGTGCTTGAGCTGTATTGAGAGGACTTCCAGATGTTGTTTAGGCTAAAAAAGGCTGTTCTTGCCTTATTCATTCTGATGTTGATGTCTTTGCCTGCCCCGCCGTCTGATCACTCATAATCATTCTCCTAAATTGCTCCCCAACAAGCAGGGGACAACCACTGTAGCTGACCCCTTTATAGGGAGCCTGCATCATCACTTTATGTGCTCAGACAATAATGGTTTCTGTAACAACTTGTGTTACATGATGGTTTCAATTCTGTCACTTGTGTCATTAAGCACTGAGGTGAGATGTGCTTATTGTTCATGTGCAATATGTGTTACTGGTGTTACAGTGCTTCACATACTCATTAATGCTGATACCATCTTCACATACTCATTAATGCTGATACCATCTTCACATACTCATTAATGCTGATACCATCTTCACATACTCATTAACACTGTTATTATCTTCACATACTCATTAACAATGTTAATATCTTCACATACTCATTAACACTGTTATTATCTTCACACACTCATTAACAGTTATTATCTTCACATACTCATTAACAATGTTAATATCTTCACATACTCATTAACACTGTTATTATCTTCACACACTCATTAACACTGTTATCGATGTCATCGCCACTACTACAGACACAATCATATGTGTACAATTAAGGTCAATGCTAAAGATCTCATCATCAAGTCATACATACCTAATTTCAAGTTTTTGAGTAGAATTTTTGTCAAAGGTTCGTTGTTCTCTATCTGAGGTTGTGGTGGTGAAGCAGGCTCAGGAGTCTGCAAGGAAATGGGAAAATGAAATCATCAAATAATGGCCACACTGGGATGTCTTCTCACTGATAAATCTTAGACAGATAATTATTATTTTATTTTCTCCTTATTACTGAAGTGTTACCAATACTTTTTTTTCTTTTTTCTATTTCTTGGCCACTTTGTTATTAAAGGTAAAGGTAAAGGATCCCGTTACCCGCCTATTGAGGCATATTGGGAATATGGTGTTAGGCCCATATTTTCTCGACCATCGGCACACTAGGGGTGATGTGGACAGCATCATGCCAGCCGCCTTAACCTTCCCAGAGTTGCTCTGGTACCCAGTTCATGAGGCTGGGTCAACCCCGGGTCCGTTTGCGGTCTTAAAAAACTCACACCTCAACTGGGGATCGAACTATGGACCACCGAGCTAGGAAGCCAGTGCACTAACCACTGTGCTACCATGGCTCCACTTTGTTATTAAGCTTCATGGGACGATTCATTGGCATCATTACATCTTTTAGCTTGGTTGTCCTGAACAGGAGGCTCTTACAAATGTATAGACTTTTCAGCATTTCAGACAGAATAGGACTACCATTCCCTTGGGCTGTCATAAAAGGCAATTAATATGAGGCTGGCAACCACATGATGTCAAATAACTTGCTACAGAAACCACTGCTGCTAGCACATGTGAATGCTTGGTGCAGGCTTTCATGCTGTCACGGACGTGCTGCAATGGTGGCTCCACACTCCATAAAAAGCACAAAGGAAAATGGTGATGAATACATCTTGTTTTACGCAGCATTTACATGTACTTCCTGGTACAAGCAGAATTTATTAGCAGCCATACAAAGATTTAGTTTGTACTACATGTCTGTATTACTACATGTCTGTATTACTACATGTCTGTATTACTACATGTCTGTATTACTACATGTCTGTATTACTACATGTCTGTATCCTTTTATCTGAAATCCTCACGGGACAGTTTTGTTTCAGAAACCGAGATTTTCTCGGTTTTCAGACGTCACCCAAATTGCGTTCAAAAAAGTAGCCCCAACTGCCCAAATGTGTTAAGAAATAGCCCAAAGTCACCCATAATAGTCAGAAAATGCCCAAAATTTTGATAAAATAAAAATAAGCCCAAAGACATTTTTGATTTTCAGAATAGTTAAGTTTTTGGATAATAGGATATAGACCTTCCTAGGTGTCCACTATCCCTTAAATCTATCACCTCCCAAGTTGAATTTTGTTTCGACCCCTTTCATTCTGATGTTAAACACCTCTGCTGCTAGTCAGCCAAGTAAGTAACAGTATGTGTGCAAACTCCTTCCTCAGTGACAAGTTCATTACTTCATTTATACAATCAACATACATTCGCTTCATTCATGCAAGCAACATGCATTCACTTCATTCATGCAAGCAACATGCATTCACTTCATTCATGCAAGCAACATGCATTCACTTCATTCATGCATGCATTCTCTTCATTCATGCAAGCAACATGCATTCACTTCATTCATGCAAGCAACCTGCATTCACTTCATTCATGCAAGCAACATGCATTCACTTCATTCATGCAAGCAACATGCATTCACTTCATTCATGCAAACAACATGCATTCACTTCATTCATGCAAGCAACATGCATTCACTTCATTCATGCAAACAACATGCATTCACTTCATTCATGCAAGCAACATGCATTCACTTCATTCATGCAAACAACATGCATTCACTTCATTCATGCAAACAACATGCATTCACTTCATTCATGCAAACAACATGCATTCACTTCATTCATGCAAACAACATGCATTCACTTCAACTACAAGGCGACTGAAAAGTCACAAGCTAGTTTTACATTGTTATATTTTCATTTGTATCTATTGGGTATACAAGGTAAAGGCAGTCCCATAGCAGATACTGCCATAGGGGAGTGAAGTGTCAGAGACTTCCCCATACTTCTTCTTCTTCTTCGTACACTATCAGACGTCCACTTGAATGTTTTCAAAGAAAGCAGTAGTCAGTTTGAGGCTGAATCTCCGTAGAGCTTTTCCACGAATGGTACTAGTGTCAGTCATATGCACTTTCTCTGTTCCGCATATGTTGGGCAACTCTGAAGCAAATGTTCAGCAGTCATTTTATCAGTGCCACAGTTACACTGATCGGTAGTTACTATCTTTAGCTTGTTGAATAGATGGTATCTCAATCTGTTGTGGCCAGTGCGGAGTCTGAAGATTACCACTTGTTCTCTTCTGTTGAGCTGGTAGTATGCATCATTTTGTGTGTGACCTGGATGCTCTACATCCCATCCGTTTCTGTATCTGATTCTGATAAAATTCTTTGCCTCCTCAAAAGTTACGCTTGCATCAGGCTGAGATAGATTTCCACCTTCCTTTGCCAATCTGTCAGACTCTTCTTTGCCGGTGATGTTACAATGAGATGGGATCCACTGGATCACAACACTTTTGAATCATTGACATAGTCTGTGGAGCACTTTTCTGAGGTCATCCAGGTCTGTATTATTTTGGCTTTTCAATATTAGAATTACTGACTATGCATCGGTAAAGAAAGCAACTTGTCACTATGTGCTTTCCTCTGTCATTATAACCTCTGCTGCAGTTTTCAAGGCCGCAGCCTCTGCTCTGAAGTTACTAGAGAATTGTCCTGTTACCACCGACAGCTTTTTTGTGTACCAGTGCTTAAGGTTAGAAAGACACCTCCACCTCCATTTTCTGTTGCATTTGTTGCTGATCCATCTGTGTATGCATGGACTTCACCATGCTAGGTCCAGCATTGAGAGGTGGGGGTGATCCATTCCCTCCCTTGCTGCCTTTTCTGTCCTTAACTCAAGAGCAAATTCAAAAACCCATTTACAGATAGGTACACTGGAGCACCAGAGCAACTCTGGGAAGGTTAAGGTGGCCGGCGTGATGCTGACCACATCACCCCTAGTGTGCCGATGGTCAAGAAAATATGGGCCTAACACCATATTCCCAATATGCCTCAATGGGCGTGTAACGGGATCCTTTACCTTTACCTTACACTGGAGCATGACAATACCGTGAATCAAACCTGGCACCTTTGCAGTGGGAGACCAGCGCTCTAACCACTCAGTCAATTGGATGCTATTTGATATGGTTTGATTTGGTTTTCAGGACTATCTTCATTGCATACGGACAATCCCATCAGTGCTCTGATCTCCTCCCTTAGACCACTCAAGGAGGATCTCAGCATAGTGCACGAACTCCGTAGCACCAGCGAGAATCCCAATGTGTGTATATAGGAATCACACATTCTATAAATATTTTTGTCGTGGGTAGGTTTCTAATTTTTAAATTTTGCCAGGGCAGCAGCCTTCCAGATAGGCCTACTCTTTATGATTTCCAACTGCTGTGGGATTATTAACGTGCGCAACTTGCACACAGGACCTCCTATTTTTGTGCCCTTATCCGAGAAGGTTAGGCATCCAATCTCATTATCCAGGAGACAAGGGGGGAGTATGACATCATTAGGACCACTGATTCTGAAAAGAAATTTCCATAAGTTATATTCCCTCAACTGGGAATCGAACCCGGTACCTCTAGAATTCAAGGTGGATGCCATTCCTCTTAGCCACTCCGACACCAAATATACATGAAACAAATCTCAAAATTAGGAGTAACATCTGCCATTTAAATAACATGTTTTACCTTTTTTATTTCCAGAACCAAAATAAAATGAAAAAAAAAATTACTGCACGCTTTGAAATTTTTTTTTTTTTTTAAATTAAGGTGTTTGCTACTTTTCTTTGTAGCACGCCCCTTTCAACCATCTACCATATACACGGAGCTGTTGGTTATATCAGGACATGTTTCATTTATTGTAATATGTTTTTGTTTGTATTTATTTTAAACTATATTATCTCTAGTCGGTATTTTTCCTTTTGTAGTTATAGTTCAATATGATTTTATTATCCAAATTATGATATTGTCTAAACTGGTATGTTTTTAATTTTCACTGGAGGGTTATTTGGTCAATCTGTATTTATCTGGGGTGAGTCTTTCACCAATGTAGGCTACTCGTTCGCATCCTTATTTATGTATTTTTTAAATATGTTTACGCTTTGAAATCATGTGTTGGATAGATCAGATATCACGTTGGGCTGTAACTGATGTGGATCTACTGTCCTGGTCATGCATGGGTACGCAGTAATGAAAGAGCTGATAGACTAGCATCAAGAGCACCTACAGTAGGTGCAATGGATATGGACACGGGAGAGATACTGAGGACAATTAATGATCGCCCATTACAGAATGACACTGCAATCGATGAATCGTCAAGGCCAAGGTTGCTGGAATTTGGCATCAGGCGTAAGACTGCCAGGGATGAACGTATGACAGGATGCATCTGGCATATATACAACCAGCGCGCAACAGGAACAATAAGCATTCATGCCATTTGACGTTTGCTGAGGAAGACTGTGCACCTATGGGTTTGCTCAGAGTGCAATGATGTCAATTCTGAACAACAACAACAACATTTTATGTAATATAAATCTCACATAAATTAGTTGGACAGGAGTGGAGAAATAAACATTTAAAAATAAGAAGTGACTTTTCAAACATCCTATATATATCTTTTGTACTCTCTCTCTCTCTCTTAATTGAACATACAGGAGGAGCTTCCATAGTTGGAGGAGAATCCAGATCAGGTGGCCTGGGTGGTAACTTTGGTTTGTATTTGTCTGATGAAGAAAGAAGCAAAACAGTTCCATTCAGTGACAAGGTCTTGGCACATTTTATCTTAACGTACTTATAACATGCATCTATCTAAATCCTAATTAAAAATTTAAAATTCCAATCAAACGTTTAGGAAAAAGTACATCTTATGAACTATGACAGAACTCAAAAACACAGAATATATAATGAAAAAAAAAAGACTGCAATAAATAAAGGGGGACATCCGAGGCCTCTTCATAGTAAATAAATAGCACACATGAATGTGTATATTGCAGACACTTTTGTCTACTTCTTTATTTCATTTAAGGTGTCTGCAACATACCGATTTAATTGTATTATTTATTTACAGGAAAAAACAGAAAGAAAGAGGAAGAGACCAAGAAACCCTTAGTTTGTCATGACAAGTGGCTTATTCACAAAATCAGAGACCAAGAAACACTATGTTTGTGATGACAAGTGGCTTATTCACAAAATCAGAGACCAAGAAACACTATGTTTGTCATGACAAGTGGCTTATTCACAAAATCAGAGACCAAGAAACACTAAGTTTGTCATGACAAGTGGCTTATTCACAAAATCAGAGACCAAGAAACACTATGTTTGTCATGACAAGTGGCTTATTCACAAAATCAGAGACCAAGAAACACTAAGTTTGTGATGACAAGTGGCTTATTCACAAAATCAGAGATCAAGAAACACTAAGTTTGTGATGACAAGTGGCTTATTCACAAAATCAGAGATCAAGAAACACTAAGTTTGTGATTGTTGTTGTTTAACTAGTGCTGCTGAGCTTCTCACTCTTTTGAAGCCAATACCAAGTTGAAGACTCCTCTGCATTATCTACATCGTAGATCTAGGCTTTTTCCTGTGGCTTTTCTGCCATTCCGAAATGTGTTGAGTTGAAGTCATGAACTCCAGTTTCTCTAGCTTGGCTTGCATTTAAGGGATCGTCACATCTGGTCCCAAGCTAGGAGTAAGAAGTGTGGGGTATACTGTGCATTTCCGCCATCCAAGGGGGCTCTCCAATTATGCAGAGCTAAAATACTGTGCTCTGATTCTGGGCTCTCCCAAGGAATTGTCACATCCTGCACAGAGCCACTTCTCAGCTTCCCCTGCCTATCACTGGGTCCATAGTGAGATCCTTCTGCATGCAGTCAACCAAGTCAAAGCCAAAGAATTATGCCTGGGGCACATGTGACTTTCCAAGCTTAGTGTGCAATGCTGTGTTCTCAACAAGTTTCACCACAGGGGGAATTCCTGGAAGTGTGTGGATGATTTCAAGAGTCAATGAGGATGTAATGAGCCTTCACTTCCACGTACATATATTGTAGCATTGTGCATAGCTCGTGGCCATATAAGGATGACTCCAGATATCCCTCCATGCATCTAAGTTTGTGATGACAAGTGGCTTATTTAGAAAATAAAAACATGAACATTTTTTTTTTAAATTGCTGAATATTGCTTGTCTATTTCTAGCACCATCAGGGAAGTGAAATATGGAGAAGATGAGAACTATGGCAACAAATGAAAAACAAGGAAATCAAATTGAAATTTACATCTTTCATTCTATCCTGCCAGAGTTACTTGAGTGGGTTAAATATAAACAATGACAATGAGTAAGCATATACATACACTACATCATTGTGGTTCCTTGGGGGATTTGGGGGGGGGGGGGGGGTGTCTCTGTTGAGACAAGAAAGAACAGGACAACTGCATGTCATAATAGATTAACATAATGAGGTTGTGCATGGGACTGGCAACCTCATTATGTTAAACATACCACTACAGAAACCACCACAGTAAGAACACATAAATGCTCTGGTGCAGGGCTTCCAGTGTGTGGTATGTGTGTGTGGTGTGTATGTGGATGGATGATGGATGGATGGATGTATAAATGTATATTTATATATATCCTAGTATAGATAAAAAATATTATTAAAACTACTCCCGAATTATCTTCGTCCAAGAGGGTATGTCAGTAAAATCAAACACTCATAAGGGGTGTGCAATTACTGTAAGTTTGGGAATCAATGTCTTATATCAAGGACAACACAGACCAGGAACTGCATTAGGTCTGCACTTACTTGCAGGAACAGGAGACTTGGGTGAGGTCAGGTTACCGTAGGCACTAGGCAGGTTTAGCTCTATCACTTCATTGCCTGAAACACACACAATATTTTAACGCTGCCACTGGAATATGAAACATTATAGACGTTTATTAATTTACTGTCTAATGCTAACATTCCAGGATGTAACTGCTGTTACTGTTGTCTGAAACAAAAACATTTTCAGTTGTGTAAAACCTGTCATTAGTTTTTTATGAACAGAGAAACTGCAGAATAATTAGAGAAAATTAAAATGAGATCACCAGTTTCATTAAAGAGAGATAAGTGTAGCTACATGAGAGATAAATGTGGCTTCATGAGATAAATGTTGCTACATGAGAGATAAGTGTGAATACATGAGAAATAAATTTGGCTACATGAGATAAGTGTGGCTTCATGAGAAATAAATGTGGCTACATGAGATAAATGTGGCTTCATGAGAAATAAATGTGGTTACATGAGATAAATGTGGTTACATGAGATAAATGTGGCTACATGAGATAAATGTGGCTTCATTAGAAATAAATGTGGCTACATGTGAAATAAATGTGGCTACATGATATAAATGTGGCTACATGATATAAATGTGGCTACATGAGATAAATGTGGCTACATGAGAAATCAATGTGGTTACATGAGAAATCAATGTGGTTACATGATAAATCAATGTGGTTACATGAGATAAATGTGGCTACATGAAATAAATGAGCTACATGAGATAAGTGTGACTACATGAGAAATAAATGTGGCTACATGAGATTTTTTTTTTTTTTTTTTTCCTTAACCAGCAGCACTTGGGCTTTCAGCCCTTCGGCCCAATGACATGTCATTGCAAGGCTGGGGAACCTGAGGACTTTCCTTCCAACCCGGTCAGGAGCTTCGCTCCTTCCCATCCACAGAGGGTTTATCACATGAGCCGTTCAGGCTATTCAGTCAAATTTCCGGCCGTAAACATTTCTTCAAACGCCGACGCCCGGGTTTGAACCATGAACACCTGGTCGCCAGTACAACGCCGAAGCCATTACACCAGCGCGGCTCCCAGGCTACATGAGATAAGTGTGACTACATGAGAAATAAATGTAGCTACATGAGATAAATGTGGCTACATGAGATAAAAGTGGCTACATGAGAGATATGTGACTACATGAGAAATAAATGTGGCTACATGAGGTAAATGTGGCTACATGAGATAAATGTGGCTACATGAGAGATAAGTGTGACTACTTGAGAAATAAATGTGCCTACATGAGATAAATGTGGCTACATGAGAGATAAGTGTGATTACATGAGAAATAAATGTGGCTACATGAGATAAATGTGGCTCTTATGAGAGATAAGTGTGACTACATGAGATAATGTGGCTACATGAGATAAATGTGGCTCTTATGAGAGATAAGTGTGACTACATGAGAAATAAATGTGGATACATGAGATAAATGTGGCTTCATGAGAGATATGTGTGACTACATGAGAAATAAGTTTGACTACATGCATAAGAAAGAAATGTGAAAGTTGAAAAATAATTTGCTTGAAAAAAAAAACATCAGGCATCAAATGATGTTTACCTTGCCACTGTTTTCTCTATAATATATATACAACTTTCAAGACATGGCATTATGCATAAAGCTGAACAATAAGGAAAAAACGAAAATTTTTGAATACACATTAAGAAATTAATAAAAACTGAAAGAATAATCATTCAATCATTCATTAATATTCAGGAATCATTCATTAACTTTCAGTAATCACTTATTAACATTCAGGAAACACTCTTTAACCTTCAGGAAACACTCATTAACCTTCAGGAATCACTCATTAACCTTCAGGAATCACTCATTAACATTCAGGAATCACTCATTAACCTTCAGGAATAATTCATTAACCTTCAGGAATAATTCATTAACCTTCAGGAATCACTCATTAACCTTCAGGAATCACTCATTAACCTTCAGGAATAATTCATTAACCTTCAGGAATCACTCATTAACCTTCAGGAATCACTCATTAACCTTCAGGAATCACTCATTAACCTTCAAGCCCCCAAGTGGCATCGGCCTTAAACAAATTCATGCTTAGCCCTCCTGTCCTGTGCCATCTGCTCAAGGTCATTCAAGGTCCACTTTATCCCTCTTGTTTCTTCAGTTCCCTTCTTCTTCCTCAAGTACCATGCCTGGTAGTGTAGGAGATCATGTCTCTCCACAACTTGCTGTTTCCAGTAATATTTATTAATTCTGTTGTTGACCTCCTTCCATGCCACGATGCCGAACTTTCTAGTATCTGCTCTCTTTGTCTTCCTTTAGCTCTTTTTCATTCAATCTCTCCCATTGTTATCCCTTCTACATGCGTCTTTCAGTGTGCCCCTACCTGTCTTACCTTGGGGATTCCAGAACAAGGACTGCCTTGTAATGCTATCAACAGGTTTCCTCAATGTGTGACCTATCCATCGCTAGTGTCTTTTCTCATCTCTTGTTCCACTGGCACCAGTCTGGCTTCAACATAATCAAGGGAGACCAAATTTAATTGCAGAGACTGGAAATTGGAATTTAGTTGTTGTTTAACTCTTTGACTCCAGACCAACGCTCTGAGCGTTGCAAAATTCAACGCGCCGTGCCAGAGCAACGCTCAGAGCGTGGTTTTTAGTTTATCACGAATAAACCCTAAAAATTGTCCGTTTAATGCAGTTCATATATTAAAACTCGTAGAATGACTTCCGCTACTATTTAAACAACTAATTTGACTGTAGTTAATCAGCACATGTGCGTGTTTTAATGTTATTATCACAATTTTTGTGAAGATTCGCGTGTTTGCGTTTTTCGTTGTTATTGCTAGAGAAATATGTCACGCTTTATATTTACATTTTCTAAGTCTCCTAAGCAAATAATTGTGTCATACTTTGAAACATTGCTGACATTGATGATGATTGTTTGGCAGTCACAGTTTGTTGTCAAAATACGGAATCTGTGCAGAAAAGCTAGACACACTAGATTTAGTTGATGAGCGGGCGTAGTCATATTCTGGCCGATCAAAACTAGACCTACCGTAACATCTAATCACTAGTTCTTGGTAGAAGATGAAACTAGGGATACTACGAGGGGCGTTCAGAAAGTAATGCACCCCATCGTTTTTCTCAGGAGCTGTTTATTCAAAAAGCATGAAATTTATACACAATATACATAGATATGTCATGTAAACATCGGTATTATTTAACGTAATCCCCATCAACTTGTACGGCTTTATGCCAGCGCGAAACAAGTGCATGTATTCCTAGCCCGTACCAGATTTTGTCTTGATCATGTAGCCATTCCTTTGCTGCATGAATCACTCCTTCATCATCTTCAAACCTTGTCCCACGGAGTGCATCTTTAAGTGGACCAAACAGATGAAAATCAGAGGGTGCCAAATCGGGACTATAGGGTGGATGGGGTAGTACAGTCCAACCCAATTTAGTGATTGCTTCCCGTGTTGCCAGACTTGTGTGAGGTCGCGCATTGTCGTGAAGGAAAAGCAGGTCTGCTGGATTCTTGTGCGGCCGAATTCTGCGAAAACGTTGAGTTTTTTCAATGTCTTAATGTAAGCTTGCGAATTGATTGTCTCTCCTCTTGGCATAACGTCCACAAGAATCACACCTTCAATGTCCCAAAAGACAGTGATCATGACCTTTCCAGATGTAGGAATCGTCTTGAATTTCTTTCTTCGTGGTGATTGCGAATGATGCCACTCCACTGACTGTCTTTTTGTCTCAGGTTCAAAATGATGTGCCCAGGTTTCGTCACCTGTAACGATCTTAGCCAAAAAGTTCTCTCCATCAGCATTGAAACGCTCCAATAATTCAGAAGAAATTGCTTTCCTTTGCAATCGGTGGTCATTTGTGAGACTTCGAGGAACCCATCTTGCGCAAACCTTAGAAAATTTGAGAGTTTTTATAACTGCATTTGCACTACAAATGCTGACTGACAGCTGTAAGGCCAATTGTTGAGTAGTGATTTGCCTATCAGTAAGAATAATGCCCTCAGCGCATTTCAACATTTCTGCGTTGGTGGCTGTGGCAGGACGTCCACAGCGCGGCCGATCAAGCAGCTCCGTACCTCCACTTCCTGATTTTTTGATTCTCTGAACCCAGCGACTGACTGTACTCCTGTCTACTGCAAAACTTCCATACACATCACATAGACGCTTGTGAATGTTCACAACAGTTTCCTTCTCTGCAACGAAAAATTTTATCACAATTCGCTGCTTATAACGCAAGTTGCTAACACGCTCCATTTCAACGGTTTAGGGCAGCCGTATTAGCTGGCCGGTTTCGGTGCAATTTGGTGCACACAATTGCCCCTTGCCATATTTAAAGTGTGCAAAATTTCATGGTTCTATCTTCATTATTAGCTGAGAAAAACGATGTGGTGCATTATTTTCTGAACGCCCCTCGTATTAAAACATTAAACAAGAGTAAAAAAGTTTTTATATGACGTTATTCTTCTTTATTTGTTTGAAAATTACGTAATGCACGATTGCATAATTTATTTTTTTCTTACAAAGGACCACAGAAAAACTGGTGTGAATAACACTAAATGTACTAATTGTGGCCATAAGCATGTTTTTTTTACTTTGTATATGGATTAACTTGACGTTTGAAGACTAAAAAGAAAGTTTTATTGTCAACAACAGTAATTTGTCTTTGGTAAGATCGTATTCTACAGTTAACTTTTTAGTGTTTTTCAATTTTACATGCAAAATGTTTTAAGTATAATTAACACACTTGTATTAATACTACCAGAGACATTATATATTACAATTCTCTATCCATTTCCCTACAGTTTGGTATATAATAAGTACATGTTCACAGAAAAAGATTAACATAAAATTTACACTAAAAGTCAGTACACTTCACCGTTTAGAATTCTTCAAAAAATAATTATGGCACAGGGTGGAAAATACGAGTCGTAATTATGGAATTAAAGAGTTAACTAGGTCTGCTGAGCTTGTATCCCATTTACCGTAAATGACAAGTTGAAAGACATTCTATGTGTTCTGTAGCTATTGATTAGAGATGTAAAGAGTGTTTGTGATTGTTGGAAAGCCTGGCAGTAGCCTTTGTCTTTCTGTCGGAGAGTCCTGGGCAAGTGAGCAGCACAGGCTAAACTGTCTCATATGGATGGGTATAACTGCAGCAATTAGGCTCATGTGAGCGATTTTATTTGTTTAAGTTCTTGTTGAGTCTAGTACATTTAGTTCTTAGTTGGAAGACTGTACTCTGCTCATAGGTTGTTGACGTTGTCATTTCTGTTGGGATGTAACTGGAATAAGATATTCATTAAGTTTAAGATTAACAAAGAAGAATGTTCAAACTTACTTGTTGAGACTGAGGCCTGGAGGGGAATTCCAAGGCCATCCTCAAAAGTGCTATAATACTGAACTAGTAACTCAAGAGACCTGTGGAGTGGACCATCATCAATAAAATAGACTTGCTGCTTTCTGTATTCCTGCAAAGAAAAGGACATTACAGTATACATTCCCTTTGAAATATACTGACAGTCATGATGAGGTGAATCAATAGGAATGTTTGGGGGTTTCATCCTCAAATTTTTTAACAGTCACTTTTATGTAATATCATAATTTTTATCAGCTATGAAATGTCTAAACAAGAAACAAAGAAATCAGAGAAAGATTCTACTTAGAAGATGATAGGGATTTCTACATTGAACTTCTTCTTCTTCTTTGATCCTTAGCCGCCGACCGTCAAAGCAGTCAGTGGCCAATACGCCTGGTGGTGTCTTGTAGGGCAACAACAAATTGATTCCACTTTGCTCGGTCGGTGGCCATCCTTCGTACAGTGCCCCAACTCTGGTTCATTCTTTGCATCTCAGCCTCCACAGTCCTCCGCCAAGTTGTTTTTAGTCGGCCTCTCTTTCGTTTTCCTTCAGGGGTCCATAGCATAGCTGTTCTTGTGATGGCATCGGGGTCTCTTCTGAGGACATGGCCACCCCAGCTCCAGCATCTGCCAGCTATGATGGTGTGCATGTCCTCTTGCTTGCTCCAAGTAAGCAGATCTTGGTTGGTGATGATATTCGGCCAAAAGATTCTGAGAATTTTTCTTAGGCATGTTGTCCTCTGTCTTCTTTAGGTTGATGTTCAAGCCCACCTGCTGGCTATACTTATTAAGTCTATCCGTTTTTTCCTGGATGTGTTGATGTGAATGTGCTAGCAGTGCAATGTCATCTGCATATTCCAGATCTTCCAATGTAGAAAATGTAGTCCATCTTATTCCTCTTGGATTGCCCTCTGTTGTCTGGCGCATCACCCAGTCTATGACTGTTAAAAATAGAGTGGTTGATAAGGCGCATCCCTGTCGTACTCCTGTCTTCACTTCAAAGGTTAGGTTGCTCTGCCCAATGCTGCACGTAAAGTTGGCATAAAGGCTTTTTATGATTGACACTATGCAGCTTGGAATTCCATAAGCCCTCAGTATTTTCCATAAACTGTCCCTATATATACTGTCAAAAGCCTTTTCAAAATCAACAAAATTAATGTACAACTGTCTTTGCCATTCTGAGCACTGCTCTATAATGTTCCTGAGGGTAAATATATGATCTACACATCTTCTGTTCTTTCTAAATCCTGCTTGTTCTTTTCTCAGTTTGTGGTCTACTGCTTTTGAGATTCTCTGTATAATTATCCTGCCTAGTATTTTGCTGGGAACTGAGAGAAGAGTTATTCCTCTCCAATTATTGCAGTCTGCAAGATCTCCCTTCTTGGGCAATTTGACAATTATTCCTTTTCTCCACTCTGTTGGTGTTGTCCCTGTTTTCCAGACTTGTGCAAATAGTGGTTCTAATAGTTCTGCTGCTAGCTCTGGGTCTGTTTTAAATAGCTCTGCATTTAAGTTATCATGACCAGGAGCTTTTCCATTCTTTAACCCTTTGATTGCTGTGATGATTTCTTCTTTTCGTGGGATGTCTGTATTAACATCTAGATCATTTTCAGCCTCAGGAACATTCAATTGTGTCTCTGGTGGTTCCTTATTCAGAGTTTCTCTGAAATGCTCTGCCCATCTTGTTTCCTGTCCCTCTACTGTTGTGATGAGATTTCCTTGCTTATCTCTTACTAATGTAATATTGTTTGCACCTCGTTTTCCACTGATGATTTTAGTTATTTTGTATACTGTGCTTTGTTCATTTCTCATTGCTGCCTCTTCTGCCTGTCTTGCAAGGTCATCCAGAAATGTCCTTTTGTTAGCACGGGTTTGACGTCCTTGTCCAGATGACTGTACTGTTCACTATATATTGCCTTTAATCTGGGAGACTTAGCTTCTGCTTTCTTTCTTTTCATTTCCTTTCTCTTCGCTATGGTGTTTAGCGTATCTGGTGTTATCCAGTCTTGGCTCTTTCTTTCCTGGAATCCCAAGTATGACTTGCTGCTTTCCTTGTATATTGTTGAGATGGTGTTGAATCTCTGGTCAACATCACTGGTCTCTGTTCTTTCCTGGCTTTTGATAATCTCATATCTTCTCTTTACGTCGACCACGAAAGCTTTTCTGGTGAGGGGATCCTTCAGTTTTGTGATGTTGTATCTTTACTGTTTGACTGCAACTGGTCCAGCAGCTCTGAGTTTCACTTTCAGTCTTGCTACTACTAGGTGATGATCACTTCCCACATCTGCGCCTCTTCTTACTTTCACGTCTTGTAGTGCATGTCTCCATCTGCCATTGATCATTATGTGATCTATCTGGTTTCTGTCTTGTCCGTTTGGTGATTCCCATGTTAACTTGTGCACTTCCTTGTGTGGAAAAAGTGTTCCTCCAATGACCAGGTTGTTAATACTGCAGAAGCTTATTAATTTGTCCCCATTCTCATTTGCTGTTCCACTGCCGCATTTCCCCATTACTCTTTCGTTATAATTATTGTGTGCTCCCACTTTCGCATTTAGGTCTCCCATTATTATAATGAGATCGTACCTGGGTGTAGTTTCCATTTCTTTTTGTACCTGTTGATAGAACTCGTCCTTGATCTCTTCATCGCTGTCGTTTGTTGGTGTATAGCATTGTATAATTGTGGTGTTGGTGAACCTCCCTCTTAGTCTTGCTCTTATCAGTCTGTTGTTGATGGGTTTCCATTCCAGTAAAGACCTTTCCATTCCTTTCTTCAGGATAATGGTTACACCTTCGTTGTGCTGACCATCCTCTCTGCCAGAATAAAGTACTGTTTCCCCTGCAGCTGTTTTTATTCTCCCCCTACCTGTCCATCTGCTCTCGCTTATTCCCAGGATATGTATCTTGTAGTTCCTCATCTCTGCTGTGATTTGTCTCAGCTTTCCTGCCTCATTCATAGTTCTGATGTTCCAAAAACCAATTCTGGTTTCGTGTTTTGCAGTCGGAGCATCCGTTTTCATGCCAGTGGCTTCCTTTCAGCTTTCACCACTGTCAGTCATACGAGCCTGAGACTCCGGATGTCCGTCCTGCAGCAAAGTTTTTCCATTTATTATTGTTTCCGTAACGTGCGATTTTTTTACATAGACAGGGGCGTCGGCCCTGTGCTAAAACCCCCAACCTGGAGGACCAGAGTACCAGCTTTTGTCTGACCCCTACCCACGCAGACCAGTCCAGCTTGGTTGAACCTACCAGGACATTGAACTGAACAAGATAAAAGAATTTTTATTTTAACAACACATTCCTACATTGAACAAAACAACAGGATTTTGTTAACAACACATTTTCATACACTGAACTAGGTAAAAGAACATGTCTTAACAACACATTCCTACACTGAAGTAGACAAAAGGATTTGTTTAACAACACTTTCGTACATTGAGCTAAATAAAAACAATGTTGTCTAATAAAATTTTCTGACATTGATGAAGACGAGGATTCATCTAACACATTCCTAAATTGGTCAAAACAAGGCTTTGTCTAACAACATATTCCTACATTGAACAAGACAACAGAACTTTGTCAAACAACACATTCCTACATTGAACAAGACAACAGAACTTTGTCAAACAACACATTCCTACACTGAACAAGTTAACTAGATTTTCCAACAAAACATTTCCACAAAAAGCAAGACTAAAACTCTCCCAATGGCCACAATCATAAACATGTGCTGGAGACAAGACAACAGAACTTTGTCAAACAACACATTCCTACATTGAACAAGACAACAGAACTTTGTCAAACAACGCATTCCTACACTGAACAAGTCAACCAGATTTTCCAACAAAACATTTCCACAAAAAAGCAAGACTAAAATTCTCCCAATGACAACAATGACTAAAATTCTCCCAATGACAACAATGGTTCTAGGTATACTCTTCCATGACAACAATGGTTCTAGGTATACTCTTCCCTGACAGCAATGGTTCTATGTATACTCTTCTGTGACAACAATGGTTCTAGGTATACTCTTCTGTGACAACAATGGTTCTAGGTATACTCTTCTGTGACAACAATGGTTCTAGGTATACTCTTCTGTGACAACAATGGTTCTAGGTATACTCTTCTGTGACAGCAATGGTTCTAGGTATACTCTTCTGTGACAACAATGGTTCTAGGTATACTCTTCCATGACAGCAATGGTTCTAGGTATACTCTTCTGTGACCAACAATGGTTCTAGGTATACTCTTCTGTGACCAACAATGGTTCTAGGTATACTCTTCAGTGACCAACAATGGTTGTAGGTATACTTTTCAGTGACCAACAATGGTTCTAGGCATACTCTTCTGTGACAACAATGGTTCTAGGTATACTTTTCAGTGACAACAATGGTTCTAGGTATACTCTTCCATGACAACAATGGTTCTAGGTATACTCTTCTGTGACAACAATGGTTCTAGGTATACTCTTCTGTGACAACAATGGTTCTAGGTATACTTTTCAGTGACAACAATGGTTCTAAGTACTGTAAGACTTACACAAAAAGCTCACCTTTGTCTTAATTTCATAGTGGTAAACGCTTAAATCCTTGAACAAACTGAGGACAGGTTGGCCGTATTTGTTTGGACGAATAAGAAACAGGCCATTTTGAGTTTTGTAACTCTTGAGTATATTCTCTGCACCCTGTACAAACAAATATGTAACACTGTTTTGGCAGTTTTCTCACGTATAATTCTACCCAACATAGGGACCGAGGAAATGCTAACATATTCCCTAAATGGCATAGCCATAACAAGTGACCACAGTATAGTTAGGTGTAGGGTCAGACAGTTAACATTGTGAAAGCTTTCATTATTACCCTTCAGGGCCCCAAGGAGCTTAGGCCTTCAACAAACTCATGCCAAGTCTTGTTGTATGCCATCAGCCGATGGTCTTTCCATGTTTTTCTCATCATTTGCATTTGTCTCCAGTTGTTTTCCGTGTATTTTTTAGGTCTATCTCTACCCCTTTTACCATGAGAATTTCAGATCAAATACTGCCTTGTAATGCTATCAATAGTTTTCCTCAATGTGTGTCCCATACATTGCCAGCATCTTCTCATTGTAAAAACTTTGATAGCGACATAAACTAAACCAGACTGAATTCAAGCTCAAAATCTGGGATGACTAGAGACCCTTCAGCATGAAGGAAACAGTCTGAGAATGAAGGTGGAAAGGAAAGGTGATAACCAACTCACTTTCTTTCATCCAGGAGAATTTTTTTAGAATCTTAGACACGTGCTTGCATGGCAGAGAAGAACTGAAGTGGTATGACAATATCACTAATGTAGAACTAATGACAAGAACCAGACGAAGCGTCAGTGGCACAAGAAATGACAAGATGATGCTGAAGATGGATAGGACACACACTGAGAAAACCTGTTGATAGCACGCCCAGACAATCCCTGTTCTGGAATCCCCAGGGTAAGAGAGGTAGAGGAAGACCACAGAACACATAGAGAAGAGAACTGGTGACAGACAATGAAGGGGATGAAGAAGGCATGGAAAAACTTTGAGCAGACGGCACGGGACAGGCAGACTTGGCATAAGTTTGTTGAAGGTCTTTGCTCATTTAGGAGTTGAAAGGTCAAGAAGAAGAAGACAAGAGCATGTGAGTCTGAAAATCCACATGGAAAAAACAAAGATAACTCCTAAGGTAGCAGAAATATACGAAGTCATGAAGACCATAAAACAAAACAAGAGAACTGAAGATGAAAATAAAACAGGCAAGGAAAACAAGGAAAGAGCTGGCACAAGCTTGCCAAGACATGAAGGTTCTGAAAGATTTGTTTGGAAGCTTATGTTCCTCGGGCAGCAGGCAGGTTAAAAAAAAAAAGAAGAAATATTGAAAGTATTTTTCATGGCTCTCCTCTCTACTAATTTCTTAAAGAAATGAAACACACCACTCAACAAATATGGTAGTGTCTAATCAAATCTCTATCACATTTTTAACAACAGTTGTCTCTTCTAAGTTTTGCATGTGCCTTAGTAGACCACAACTGACTAGCATTCACAGAGGTCCATGAATTAAGAAGTGCCAGAGCACACATTGATGAAACCTGTTGATAGCATTACCAGGCAGTCCTTCTTCTGGACTTCACAGGGTAAGAAAGATAGTGGGAGACCAAGGAACACATGGAGAAGAGAACTGGAGACATATGAAGGGGATGAAGAAGTCATGGCAAGACCTTGAGCTGATGGCACAGAACAAGAAGACTTGGCAGACATTTGCTGAAGACGCCTGCACCTTGGGGAGCTGAAATGTGATGAAGAATGAAAAAGAACAGTCCCAAAGTCACAGATATACCTGAATAAGCACTTGAAGACCCCTTCCTGTGAACAACTATTGTTTAACACAGTGGTTTAACTAGGCAATCTGCTGCTCTCAGCAAATGAATTTTATCAACTACATTTACCAGAAAATCTGTTATCTACAATTTAAGAGAAATTCTATCAACTATATTTTCATGAGAATTCTACCAGTTGATATAATTAATGAGAATTCACCTTATCTCTGTGTGAAGTCTATTAACAATTATTGCAATCAAATTTTCACTCAACCATCAATTAATGAAAATTCAATCTAACAGGATATCATTTACACACCTTGTCAGCTACAATTTAATTAAAATTCCCAGCAACTGTATTTTTAAATAGAAAAGCTACAATGAATGAGCTCAAAAGTGTTCTAAAACAAAATTTATATATCCAACCTGTCGATCCAATTCTGGGTGGAACCAATCAGATCTTCTTGTTAATACTAGCTGCTCTTTGTAATTTTCTGTAAAAATTAATGTTATATGTGGGTCACTTGTACCAGCGATAAATGTAAACATCAAATACAACTATAACCTAGCTATACACATTCAAATATAAATTTAACCTAGCTATACACATTCAAATATACTATAAACTAGCTATATACATTCAAATATAACTATAACCTAGCTATATACATTCAAAAATAAATATGACCTAGCCATACATATTCAAATATAACTATAACCTAACTATACGCATTCAAATATAACTATAACCTAGCTATACACATCAAATATAACTATTATCCAGCTATACACATCAAATATAACTATAACCTAGCTATACACATTCAAATATAATTATAACCTAGCTATACGCATTCAAATATAACTATAACCTAGCTATACTCATTCAAATATAATTATAACCTAGCTATAAAAAGTTAGTTGCTTATCCTTTACAGGACGTGGCAATCAACCCCAGCTTTTATTGGCTGTTTGTGATTTTTCTAGGCAATTTTTTTTCATTCAGTAGTTTGCCATTGCTTTCTGAACGGTACGGCGCTTATTCCATTGTTAAAAATCCACACAAAGCGATCTGCTACCAAACCGCCTGCAGCAGGTTTCGAACCTGGTATATCTGGATTATGAAACTGCGTTCATATCCATTAGGCCACAGACGCCGACAACCTAGCTATAGACGTTCAAATATAACTATAACCTAACTATACGCATTCAAATATAACTATAACCTAGCTATACACATTCAAATATAACTATAACCCAGCTATGCTCATTCAAATATAACTATAACCTAGCTATACACATTCAAATATATCTATAACCTAGCTATACACATTCAAATATAACTATAACCTAGCTATACACATTCAAATATACCTATAACCTAGCTATGCTCATTCAAATATATCTATAACCTAGCTATACACGTTCAAATATAACTATAACCTAGCTATACACGTTCAAATATAACTATAACCTAACTATACACATTCAAATATAACTATAACTTAGCTATACACATTCAAATATACATATAACCTAGCTATGCTCATTCAAATATATCTATAACCTAGCTATACACGTTAAAATATAACTATAACCTAGCTATGCTCGTTCAAATATAACTATAACCTAGCTATGCTCGTTCAAATATAACTATAACCTAGCTATAGACATTCAAATGCTGTCATAGCCGGAGTCAAGATGAGGATGGGCCCTCAACTCCATTTAAATGCTCCCTAGGCATTTGCAGCATATAGCCTCCGACAGCAGGAGCCCATCTCCTGGCCTTCTGATGGCAAAAATATGCACAATATACCAGATGTAAAACTAATGCCGAACATTTTCATATGGGGGCCACATATGTATAGCATGGATGTTAAGGGGAGGCCACAACCTATAAAGGGTTGGGAAACACTGCTCTATGCGATACCACCAAACTGTCACAGATCACATGAAAATTCTTCAACTTGACATTGGCTGCTAAAGAGTGATAAGCTCAAACTTGTCAAACAACAACTGCCATTTTCTAAATTTTCCATCACACCACTACTGAGTAGGTCAAAACAGTCAATTGTGAGAATCCTTATTCATGACTTTCATGAGCTATTCATTATCTCTGCATCTTGTTTTGTTTAAATCTATTCATACACATATTTTGTGTTGCTTCACTCATTAGATTTATGGCCACATCTGTTTTTTTTTAGTTTTGGATTACTAATTTATCAATGTGTTTCATGAACAGCAAATCTACATCTTCATATGTATACAATTACCAAGAAGCTCAACACAGTTATATCTCCTGAACCTTTCAGCCAGTTCTATGGGAGTTTCCTCTTTAGCCCCACGGGAGTAGATGGCTGCCCCAGCATTCAGCAGGATCTGAAAGTTAACAGCACACAGTTTAAACAATCTATCACTACATAGCACCAACACAGTTCAAACATTGGAAAATCAAAAACTTTCAACTTCATCAGCTCAAGGTCTTTCCATATCTTTTTTATCCCTTTCATTTCTGGTCCAATGTGATCAATGAAAATGTCTTGTGGAAACGTTAACAATTGTTGTTACAAAACAAGGCTGGTTAAAATGCTCTTCTTCTTCTTCTTTCATTCGCTTGAAATGTATTGTCTATATCTGCAATGTTGTTTCTTGTATAAACTTCACTGTCTTTTGTAGTTCATACAGAGGTCTGTATAGTTTTGCTTCCAGTGTTGTTTCTCTGGGCCAGTGGGTTTGCCTCAATATATCATATTCGGGGCAATCTTGAAGTACGTGCTCCGCAGTCTGGGGTGCCTGTCCACATGTACACATGGCTGAATTGCCAATCTTGAATTTTGTATACATGTGGCTGCGGAGGCTCTTAAAATAAAAATAGATAAAATAAAATAGATCTGGTGAGATGTGTCACTGATGGATTCTGAGAAATCAGTTGCTGGAAATAATGCTATGTTTTCAATTCCCTTCTGAATTTTCTCCCTCCTCTTTTTAGAATCAAATTAATAAGCCAGCTGTCTTCTTTACACGAGGTACATTTTTTTACATGTGAGAAGCTGCCCCTTCTTCTGATGCCATGGAGCTTATTCATTCATTAATGACTCTACAGCTCCAAGTGAAGAAAAATGGCTTCACCAAATCTATGCAAAGCCTTCCTGTCCTGTGCCACCCATTCAGAGTTTTTCCATATTCTCTCAGCCATGACTCAAGTGGCTCTGCTTCTCCCCAAAGAAGGAAAATGGAGGTAACACAAAGGGTTTGCATCTGATGATCAGATTACCTCCTGTTGTACATAGTTTCCAATTCCCTTCTTTATGTGTTGTTAGGTCTCCTTCTATTTCCCTTACCCTCAGGATTCCAGAACAAGGACTGCCTCATAATGTTATCAACTATTTCCCTTACCCTCAGGATTTCAGAACAAGGACTGCCTCATAATGTTATCAACTATTTCCCTTACCCTCAGGATTTCAGAACAAGGACTGCCTCATAATGTTATCAACTATTTCCCTTACCCTCAGGATTCCAGAACAAGGACTGCCTCATAATGTTATCAACTATTTCCCTTACCCTCAGGATTCCAGAACAAGGACTGCCTCGTAATGTTATCAACTATTTTCCTCAATGTGTGTCTTATCCAACGCCAGTGATTTTTCCTCTCCTCTTGTTTGGCTGGTATTTTTTGTCTGATTCTTTCCATCAGTTCCCCACTGGTGATCCTCTCATACCATTTTCTTATTTTCATTACATTCTTGTTTGCTTAAAAACATACTTTATTTTGATTATGATTGGGTAATGTTATTGTATGCTGTTATATAACTGTTCTAATGTTGTATACCTTTAATTTAATGCTTAAAGTAACATGTGGGAATGAAAGGGTATAAGTGAGAATGGAAGGGCAGAATGTTAGATGGGTCTGCGCACCCAATTCTTAACCCTTTGAAAATATAGTTCGTTTGTTCGTTCGTTCAATCCTTCTCATCTGCAAAGGCACCCACCTACGAATGTCTGCAGTTTATTATTGTCATGTTCATTATTCTCCATGTTTCAGAGCCATACAGTAAGACAGCCGTGACAGTAAGACAGCCATGACAGTAAGACAGCCATGACAGTAAGACAGCCATGACAGTAAGACAGCCATGACAGTGCATGTTCATTATTCTCCATGTTTCAGAGCCATACAGTAAGACAGCCATGACAGTGCATGTGAACAATCTTAGAATCTTATTTATATACAAGACTTGGATTTTTTTAAATTTCCATGTATTGTCCAACACGATGAAAGCTCCTTTTGCTGTTTGTATTCTTATTTTATATAACTGTCTGTTACTCCAACTTTGTCGACAGGGTGACTGAAAGGTCATTTCCTATGTTAAATCTACAGGATGACTGAAAGGTTGCTTTCTATGTTATGCCTACAGGGGGGTGGAGCTGCGCTAGCATAGTGGTTACCACACTGTGCTGGCGACTGGGTGACCCAGGATCAAACACGGGTGAGGACATCTGAAGACATTTCGTCGACCGGGATTGGAACTGGATTAACTCAAGCCCTGGTGAGAACATGTTAAGGAGTGTCGTCGACCAGGGACTGGCGGCTCCTGAACCGACCCAGCTCTAATGGGTACCTCTGAAATCAGCGAGTATCTGCCTGAATGGCGAGGGACACCTGTCTCTGTGCAAGACAAAAGAGATACTCACGTAAAATCAGTCTCAGGAGACATTCTAACCTGAGATTTCGCGAAGGACACCTGTCTCTGTGCAAGACTAAAGGGATACTCATGTAAAATCAGTCTCAGGTTAGACATTCTAACCTGAGATTTCGCCTCGAGTAATAGCGGGCGCACGAAATAAAAAAATGCCTACAGGGTGACTGAAAGGTCACTTCCTATGTTATGTCTACAGGGTGACTCAAAGGTCACTTCTAAAGTTATGTCTACAGGGTGAATGAAAGGTCACTTCCTATGTTATGTCTACAGAGTGACTGAAAGGTCACTTCCTATGTTATGCCTACAGGGTAACTGAAAGGTCACTTCCTACTTTTGAATTGTTATTTCTTCAACTCATTTCTATGAAACAAACATCAAAATAAAGACAATTAACTGTCACTTTATTACATAAAATGCTATGTCACATTAATAGAGCAACTCAATTGTAATGTCACATTAATATTACATATTAATATTATTAATTGTAATGTCACATTAATACTGCAACTCAATTGTAATGTCACATTAATGATACATTAATATTACATAGTAATATTATTAATTGGAATGTTACATTAATGCTACACATTAATATTATTAATTGTAATGTCACATTAATACTACACATTAATATTATTAATTGTAATGTCACATTAATATTACATATTAATATTATTAATTGTAATGTCACATTAATAGTACAACTCTATCGTAATGTCACATTAACATTATAACCCATGTAACATCCTGTTTGTTCCACCATATGTAATGTCATAGCAGGCAGCAATTTTTGCTGTCTCTTGTAATGTCAGTTTATTGGCCATTTTAGATTTCATTTTGTTTCTAGGAATAAAAAATAAAAAAATAAAGCTTATCTGCCAAATGGCAGTTATTGCTCACTGTTTTTAACATATGTTTTACGTATAACCAGTGGATACAAACAAGGGAAAAAAACTATTTTAAAATAGGAAGTAACTTTTCAATCATCTCGTCTGGTAGGGAGCATCATGTGCTACAGGTGATACCCGAGCGTCATCAAGCTACTGTTAACAAAATTAGAACTGAAGATAACTTAAACATAGGAACCTGGAATGTCAGGACACTAATGCAGAATGGAAAATTAGATAACATCAAGATGGAAATGGAAAGAATGAATGTAAATATTTAAGAGCTATGTGAAATGCGATATACCGGAACAGGTGAAGTATATTCTGACAACTACAAAATAAGTTATTCCGGAGGAAATAAACATGAAAGAAGAGCAGGGATAATATGCAGAAAGAGCAAGAACAGTAAAGGGATTTTGGGCAATATCAGATCAAGTCCTGTTAGTTAAATTGAGTGGCAGACCAACTGATATCAATTTTATATAAATATATGCCCCAACAGCAGATAGTACAGAAGAAGAAATTGACACATTTTACAATGAACTTGATGTGGCAATGACTCCGTGTAAATCTCATGAGACAACTGTTATACTTGGAGACTTCAGTGCAAAAGTTGGAAATGAAAAAGTTGATGATATGACTGGTGGATATGGCCTGGGAGAAAGAAATGAGAGAGGTGACAGACTGATAGAGTGGGCAAGAACGCATGATATGATGGTAGGAAAAACCTGGTTTAATGAGCATCATAGATGCCTTTGGACGTGAAAAAGTCCAGTGAACAATGTTTATAATCAGATTGACTACATACTAATATGCAGGAGATTTAGAAACAATTTTAAATCTGTGAAAACTAGGCCAGGAGCAGACTACAACAGAAACCATGTACCAGTAATAGGAAAACTTAGAAGAAAATTGAAGAAAAGCGAGCTTCAAACAACATCAAGTTAAACTTAGCCTAACTTAAATCACATAAGGAAATGAGTGAAAGATACATTATAATACAGAATAGGTACAATGTAATAGAAAAAATACAGAGTATAGATTAACAGTGGGAAATGCTAAAGGAATCAATACATCAAACGAAATTGTACCAGAAGTAAAGAGGACTGCAAAGAAGAAATGGATGACAGGTGAAATTTTAAAACTGATGGATGCAAGAGGGAAGAAGAAGCAAGACAAGGAAGAATATGACAGATTAAATAAGGACATAGTAAACAAATGTAAAACAGCAAAAGAAGCAGAACGTCTAAGAAAAGTGCAAAAATGCAGGCCTAAGATTAATCACTGGAGGGATGAAGACTACTCCAATCCAGGCAATGGAGAGATACACCAACATCTGCTCTCTTAATGACAGATATGAGGAAAAGGTGTTTATTCACAGCAAGAAGCTTCTACGAGTGCTGAATCATCCAATGCATGTCAAACTCCATAGCTTGACAAAACACAGGCAGAAGAGAACCAGCGTCTTAAACATCTCAAAACTTCTGCATCAATGTCATGAAGACATCCTCCCAAAACAACCTACCAAAATGGAAATGTTAATTGATTATGAGGAGCCAAACTACTGTCATGAAAATATATCTATCATCACAGATGTCCCTGAAATTAGAAAGAAAGGCCACCAGACCCCTCCACAACCACCTAGGAGATTTGTAAACTGGAAGATCATCCGAAAGGCCTTCCCAACCAGAAAGATCTCCTCCAATTTCACGGCAGAAGCTATGGCACTACTACAAGCTCTGAAAATCCTCACCAGATCAGAACAACAGCCACCAGCTAAGAAAGTAATCTTCACTAACTGTAGATCATTACTGGAATCAATACAGAACACCAGAAATGAAAACATGATGCATGAGATAAGATCTGAGCTTGACATAATCCAAAGGTCATTAACCATTGCCCTTCAGTGGATATCCTCCCATTGTGGAAACACTGGAAATGAGAGAGTAGATGCTCTATCTAGAAGTGGCAGTAAAATGGAACAATTAAGCCACCCATTGCCCTATTGTGAGGATTTACTGTTATTTTATTTTCAACGGGCCCCATTCTTCTTCTTTATGTAATTATTTGCGTTTATTTAGGAGGAGTTACTGTGGGTTTTAATTTCAATTTTGACCGAGTCCTCTTCTCTCTGTAAGTAATTGCGTTCATGTTATTTTATTAGGCGTTGCAGTTCATATTATTAGGCTGGGTAGATTTTTCAGACTAGGAAAAATCTGACAAACCCGCACCTACCCTGTTAATTGTAGGGATGGGGGCAGAAACCCGACCCAGGTACGCAGAACCAGCGCAGAACCAATCAAAGTTATTTTGGTAACGAGAATGGTCAGAAGCATTATCTAAGGTGACGCAATAAGTAGCGCGTGAGCAAAATATACACTGAGTCATCGGGTTGTTTACGATATCATTGGCGGAGGTCAGAGTTAATTTATTTGCAGCAATAATATTAGTCTAAGGGCGGCCCACAGCGACGCGATGAATCATAGCGTGGGTTATTGCATCAGAATTAAGACTATATAGTTAGCTTCTAACTCGGTTAGCGCTTTCTGGTCTTAAAATTTTGCTGCTGTGAAAACAACGCCTTATCGTCTGCTCAGCGAGTTATCAGTTGCTCAGCGAGAGAAATTTGGTATTTGGGCATGTCCTTAACTTATTAGCGAGTAGATAGTTTCCGTAAGATCTTAGCACATTAAATTAAAGTTTTCTTCTGGGAGTTAAATTTAATTTATTAGACAGAAGTGCCATCAATTGCTATCTTATAATAAAACGAGAAGTTGTGCCTAACAAATTTTACTCTGAATAATAGTAGCAATATCTATAGTTTGTGTAGAGGCTTTGAGATATTAAATGTGTGAGGGTATGCGCTAAGATAAACTGGTGCTCTGTAATATGTGATATGAGGATTGTGGACAACCGCATTTTGATTATGATAATTTGCAGTGTATATACGCGAGCGTAAGTTGTGTATTTTAATAGTTGTGCTATGTTGGTAATGTAGTTAGAAGACGAAGGATGTAATTAATATTACTGAAATGGGATTTAATATTACCTAGATGGTATATAAATATATTGTGTTAAATGATACCTTCCCAGGTCAGTTCGTAAGAAGTAGGGCCGGAGAACTTATACCGGGGAATTTTAGTTGGTGGTGAATGAAATGTTGTGACGCCTGAGGGCCAGACGGCACAAAAGATTTAGGTCAGTCCGTGTCTGGAGTTTACATAACAGACATATAGTAAGTGAGCAGGGGAAGAGATAGGAGGGACTGTAAATTAGTGACCGTTGGGTATGAATATTTGTTTATCGCTTGTGCGTAGTTTGTGTAGGGGAGATGTATTAATTTAGGGGAAAGACGGGAGATGTATTAATTTAAGGTGGTTATATGTTAGGGTTGAGAATATTTTGACGTGTTGTATATTCGTTGTTATTTTTTCGTTTTTACAGCATTTTCACGGCACATAGGGAGGGTGTAAACTGCCCTACATCTTACCACGGTATTTTGCCTTCTCAGGAGTAGAAGGTTCGAGACATCGCCAGAGGCGAAGAGAACGGGTGACGCGGTAATACCGGCGCCCAGCAGTAAAAGTAAGCAGTTCTCATGCAGTGAAGCACATTCTTCAGCGGGAATGGGTTTTCTAAAAATCCGGAGCTCTTAGCTTGTTATAACACACCAAATAGGCGCGTGGCCTGGTGATGTTGTTTAATATGGCCATAATAAAGCCGTTTGTCCTAAACCGGAAGAGGGGTAACTGGGCAGCTGAAAGAAGTTTCATCAGCAGTGAAGCATCTACACAATCTCTGCACAGACTTCGGTTCTACACAGCCTATCCTGGAATCTCCTGAACACAACTAACTGCACCTCTAAACTTCAGCAGCTGTCCTCTGCTATGATTCACCAAAACTAACAGTTCTGCCTATCTGTGCTGACTTCAGTAGAGAGAATGTTTACCCTCTCTCTCTCCACTAACTCTGGAATTGATGACTGAGGTTTAACAGAACCCCACTGGATTCTGAACTGGAACTGTAGCTGACTTCTACCACTCTAAAATTACCTGCCCGAGTACCTATAACTGGGCCGTCGGCTTTATTATGGCCGTGAAGAAGCGAACATAAAATTACCACAACGCGGGCAGCATGCCAAATCTGCGTGTGTAACCGAATGAGCGTCAGAGCTCAGGATTTATCCACAAAAATCCTATTCGCTGGAAAATGTCTTCCCCTGGCTGGGAAAACGTATTTTCTTCCTCTCCTTCCACCACTGGCAATTCATGCGAGACTTTGGGTGTCTGCCGTGGGAGAAATTTTGAGGTATCAAAAATTCTGCTCTTCCCCACAAAAAGCCGGTACCTGCTGTTCAGACGAAACAAAACAACAGCTAAACAAACCGTAATAATACATTTCAAATAACAATTAACTTCCTTACTCTTCAACACGTAACTCCCCTCTCTTCTCTCTCTCCGAGTCAAAATAAACCTCACCCGGTAATACAACACCGCAGACCGTCTGACCCAGGTTCTGCCTGACTAACTACGAGCAACAACAATATTTTCACTGGCCCGTCTGGGCAGACGTACTGTGGCCTACTTCTTACGCTGACACTAATGCCGTAATGTTTAACACAACTAAAACTAGCCCTCTCTAGGAATTCCTAAAATTCCCGTCAATAATAGTAATCACATTCAAAATGTAATACAAAATAATTCCCTTTAAAATTACTTCTCCCATCTTCTGAATTCACAGAACAATAATGCACAATCAATAACATATAATCCTGTTTACGCTAGCATCTACCTGCCGTCAAAAGTTATACATAACCCCCGATTATCAAATTGAAAACCCCGTAGTTCAGCCACGTGGTGCCGCAGTTTTTCAACCACGCGCTCCTGCATACATATTCATTACTGATAGCACACACGTGCTCCAATTAATACCTCTATCACTTCCGTCCACAGATATATGCGTAACTATATAAATAGCGAGCATCAATACTCTCACTAAAATCACAAATAAAAATACACATTACACACGCTCCCGACTATTCTGTAAATACATATGATTCGCAGATGCGAGTTTCTCTCCCGACCGACTTTGCAATAATACAAAGCGGTGATATCTCAACTTTTAAACCATGCCGCTATTCCTTCAACAAGGAATTAAATGGACCTATAAAGTTTCAAGTCTATCACTACGATCGTATTTGATGGCTCTGGAGTTAAGAATTAGAGTAAACTAAAACTTCCCAAGAAACTTAAATGATCGGCTAGGACTAGAAAAAATTAAATAAAGCCCTCACGCAAAAATTCATGCTTACCAAATCTCGAATGTCCTACTGAAGGCAATCGACTTGACTCTGGCAACCGGCTTAGCAATTTTTCATTAAAAGAGAAAGAGGCTATGTAATATAGGCCTTTTATAATCAAGACCCCCACGCGCCGACTTCGTGACGTCATATGCGCGGCGTGGTTCTAAAGCCAATGGGCGCTCTGCATTTCAACTGCAGTTAGCTCTCAGCCAATCAGAACCTTAGATCATGCTGATGCAACGTACATGAGTTTTAGACAAAGAAACGGGATTAAGCCTAGCCCTCTAGTGGCAATGAAACAAAAATGGCCAAAATATATATATAAAAAATCCCGAAAGGTGCCAATCCTGATCTAGCATCTATAATCTTTCTTCTAGAAAAATACTGTCTAATTCCCTACACCCCCATTCTAAACACATAGATCAAGCTCCATCGTGATCTCATCTTGAAAAAACGTAAATAATAGAAGGAGAAGAAACATGGAGAAGGATTTTTCTGTAATCCCTCCAAAAATAGTAAACAAATTGCAAGGAGAAAAAGACATGGGCCATTTGAAAGACAGAATCTCAGTACTTTCGTCACATCACTCCCCCCTTTCAAAGATTGAGCATCGATCTCATTACTGAAATCTCTGTTTCACACTGGCCCTTAACTCTGTCTACAAGGCTGTCTGTCCTTACCCCTCCTATTCAGTGTTCTTCGACCTTCCTCTTTTGCGTTTCCTCCTTCCTCCTCTCCTAGAATGAGCTCCTATGCTCCGTTGGGAGAGTTGATCTCTCTTCGGACCTGTGCCGTCTAATGGCGGGTCTGAACTTTCCCTTGCTATGACCGTCAAAAGGCTGTCCTGGTCAGCTGATGTGACCGGCGGGCGCTGTGGCGATCTGGCGATGGCGACTTCCTCGCTGCGCGTCAGCAGGGTTGTGACTGCTGGTACTGTGCGAGAATGATGCAACGTCTCGGGTTCCTCTGGTGTAGAGCCTCCGATTTCTTGCTGGGTGTCTATTGGATCACGATCGACCTCAATAGCTTCTACCTTTGAAGAAAGGTAGGTAAGATCTGCCCCTGGCAGTGGTTCTGGACTCGCTCTTCCCCTACCAATCTGAAGCGGGACAGAGCTCTCCAAAATAGCTCCTTGCAAATGCGTAATGTCGCTTTTCTCACTCTTTTCTGGCCTGAAAAGTTGGTGATATGAAAATGTAGACCACGGGAGCTCTCCGTCTAACACCCTGGTTCTACCTTCAACCTTGCCTTCCCCTGTGAGAGTTACTGGCGTCAGTTGGAATGTGTCCTGCAGTGACACTTGACGGTTTAAGATCCCGTTAGATCGCGGAGAATCTGAGATAAAGCTCTCAGTGACTGGTTCCAATGTTCCTTGAAACAAATTGGAAAATATAGCCAATTTTTCAGGCTCCTCGTTACAAGAGTCGTTTCCTGTAAACGAGATACGAGAGTTGTGGGGCCCATCTCCGTTTATAGGCAAACGGATACTCAGATCACTGTCCTCCTCCGTTTGAGTAAAGTGCTGGTCGGATGGGGCTCCAGGGCTGGTTGGAACTATATGCTCGCTCAGACCGCTATCTTGTGCCCTATGAAGATGGCGCTGGTCGTTGACATATGTAATACCTCTCTTGTCAGTATGTCCCTCATTTGAAGGAGCTAATACCATCGGGGGCCTAATTCCCGACAACAAAGAGTGTACTTCCTGAATCAGAGGCGTCGTCACCACTGTTTGGCCGGTTGGCTGAACAGGGCTGGCGGGCGAATTTGCCTCTGCAAATAACATATCACTGTCGTCAGAGGCGTTGCACCTCTCCTTGGCACGACAGCTATGTTTGAGCTCGCTCGGGGCTCCGTGAATTAGGGCTTCTCCTTTTTCACTTATCTGGCCTGCAGTAGGCCCCCTTGCATCAGCAAGGATCGGTGTGGTCGGGTTCCCCAAAACTAAATATGGGTTACCGAGAATGAAGTCGTAGGCCGGCTGAGCCGTTACAGCTGCCTTGATGGTGCCAGACACGAACCTACATTTCACCTCAATATTGGCTACCGGAAAGCACTGTGAAGTCCCTTTCCTTAAAACTCCACCAATATTCACTTTTTCCTTCGTCATCTGCCAGGGCTTCACCAGATGTCGGGCGACTATGCTGGGGTATGTAAGCCCGCTGTCAAATAAGCATGTAGTCTCAGTCCCGTTCACTTCTGCTGGCCCGCTGTTGGAAAACAACTTCTCTGACTGGAAGGGTTTCCACTTCTTCCCTTGTTTCACCCTCACAGGCCTTAAACAAGCCACCTGATGAGCGGGTTGTTTGTTTGGGCACCGTGTTGTCCAATGAGACGTAGTCCGACAGAACCTACAATATCTCTCATTATCTCCCCGGTTCCTGACGGGTTCATGAGAAGTCGGCCCCTGTGTTCTGTTAGGTGGCTGGGAGCGCATGTTATGACTGGGAGGGGGCTCCTTGCGAGACGGCCCTTGCTGTTGGTGAGCTGAAGAGGAAGGCGAATGCGATGAAGATGCTCCTTTGTCCGGGGCTGGCAGGTCAGGGTGTTTTCTTTTCTGGCCCAGTACTTCGGCCTGTGCCGTCTGGAACCTTTCAGCAAATAGAATAATCTGGTCCAGTTGCTGGGCGCCCTGCTCCGCCAGGTACTTCCTTAAGTCCGGAGACATGTTGGCCTTTATCTGTTCGCACATGATGAGCTCTTCGAGTCCTTCAAACGATTTAGCCAAACCCGACAACTCTCTCCAGCGAGTGAGGTAATTCCTCAGCCTCTCCACGAACTGGGGAAAACTTTCCCCTTTCTCCAGACGACTTTCCCGAAACATTGTTTGGCACTTCCGGGGAGTCCATTGGAATCGCTGTAACAGGGCGTTCCGCAGTGCCTCAAAGTTATTCTGGTCATCCACTAGCATCTTGCTATAGACCTCATATCCATGTCCTCTTAGAGATTGAGATAATTTGAGACACCAAAGACTATCATCCAGCCCATATGCCTTTGCCATCCGTTCAAATTTTTCCAAAAATACCTCAATTTTCTCATTCCCGTTAGGAAAAGAGTCCATTGGAAAATTCATGGCTGCCATCCGGGGCCCTCCATTTCCTGAGGTGTCTGTCGCCCCTGCTCCGGGAGAATCTCCGTTAGCCGAACTACCTTCCGAAGATCGGTACTGCAGTTCCAGTGAACGCAGGGCAAGTTCATGCTGTCTCTCTGCTGCCTTCTCCCTCTCTTGGGCTTCCCTCTGTGCTAACTTCTCCTGGGCTTCCCTCTGTGCTATCTTCTCCTGGGCTTCCCTCTCTGCTATCTTCTCCTGGGCTTCCCTCTCTGCTTTTCTCTCCTCTGCCTGTCGGGTCTTCTCTTCTTTCTCCGCTTCCAATTTACGCAGGTCCATCTCTGCCAGTCGGGCCCTCTCTTCTTTCTCCGTCTGCCGGTCCTGTTCCCTCATAATGTACGCCCTAGTCTCGGCCTCATTCATCCCCATGCTTTTAGCTGCGTCCTTCCATGCAGTAAGTAGCTTGACCAATTCAGCCATCTTACCTGACAAATCAGCAGTACTCACCACGAGGGGAAATGACAAAAAAAGGAACAAGAAAAATATACTGTTACCTACTAGGAATATGCTGTCGCAAAAACCCGCACTCAGACTAGCACCAAGTCTGACTAATAACTACCTGAAAAAAATTCAAGTTATCCAGCTACCCAAAACCCGAATTTAATTTCCTGTCAAGAAAAAAATTCGATTAGCCATCAATTACTTCGAAGTCATAACCAACCTTACTACCACTAACATCTAAACTGACTACAACCTGTGGAAAAAAACTTTATAGCTGGATCAGTCTTAATATAGCTCAAGTCTAGGGGATTTTTTTTTTTTTTTTTTTTTTTTAGAAATCTATTTCCAGAACTTTCTTCAGAGACAATTTATGAATCTAGAATTGATCCCAACAAAGATGATCCCAAGGACGACGCCACCCACTTTGTCACGAAATGGATTTAAGACTAGAGACTGTCTACCTATAGTGACAAGACCCTAGTGAGAAGGAAGACTGGAAAATTAGATTTTGAAGAAAAATGATAGTGAAATGTGAACAGTTGACACTATTGGCTCCGAGGTTGATTCTTTCCTCGCCACTTCGGACGTCTTATGTGCTATAGTTGTCAACGACCTCTAGCTACCCTAAGGGGATAAGGTTATATCAAGCTTCACAAACACCAAGATACAGACAACATATAGCTACTGTACTAAAGGAAATGACTGATGCCAGCTACAATTTATACAAGTTTATTATACACCTATAAACAAACTCATATACATAAAGTGCGAGGATGCACACCTGAAAAACAAAATCAAGCACAGTTAAAAATGCATCAACCCCAACCCTTCTCCCACAATTGCAACCTGTATGGAGAAAGAAGGTAAGGTTAACTGAAATGAACTACACTGCACTTGATGTCGCCTACACTCCAAACTAGCTGTTCTAAATTCTAACTCTAACTCCACTGATAGCTGGAACGACTGCGAAGTGACTACACAATCTCTGCACAGACTTCGGTTCTACACAGCCTATCCTGGAATCTCCTGAACACAACTAACTGCACCTCTAAACTTCAGCAGCTGTCCTCTGCTATGATTCACCAAAACTAACAGTTCTGCCTATCTGTGCTGACTTCAGTAGAGAGAATGTTTACCCTCTCTCTCTCCACTAACTCTGGAATTGATGACTGAGGTTTAACAGAACCCCACTGGATTCTGGACTGGAACTGTAGCTGACTTCTACCACTCTAAAATTACCTGCCCGAGTACCTATAACTGGGCCGTCGGCTTTATTATGGCCGTGAAGAAGCGAACATAAAATTACCACAACGCGGGCAGCATGCCAAATCTGCGTGTGTAACCGAATGAGCGTCAGAGCTCAGGATTTATCCACAAAAAAATCCTATTCGCTGGAAAATGTCTTCCCCTGGCTGGGAAAACGTATTTTCTTCCTCTCCTTCCACCACTGGCAATTCACGCGAGACTTTGGGTGTCTGCGAACTGTGCCGTGGGAGAAATTTTGAGGTATCAAAAATTCTGCTCTTCCCCACAAAAAGCCGGTACCTGCTGTTCAGACGAAACAAAACAACAGCTAAACAAACCGTAATAATACATTTCAAATAACAATTAACTTCCTTACTCTTCAACACGTAACTCCCCTCTCTTCTCTCTCTCCGAGTCAAAATAAACCTCACCCGGTAATACAACACCGCAGACCGTCTGACCCAGGTTCTGCCTGACTAACTACGAGCAACAACAATATTTTCACTGGCCCGTCTGGGCAGACGTACTGTGGCCTACTTCTTACGCTGACACTAATGCCGTAATGTTTAACACAACTAAAACTAGCCCTCTCTAGGAATTCCTAAAATTCCTGTCAATAATAGTAATCACATTCAAAATGTAATACAAAATAATTCCCTTTAAAATTACTTCTCCCATCTTCTGAATTCACAGAACAATAATGCACAATCAATAACATATAATCCTGTTTACGCTAGCATCTACCTGCCGTCAAAAGTTATACATAACCCCCGATTATCAAATTGAAAACCCCGTAGTTCAGCCACGTGGTGCCGCAGTTTTTCAACCACGCGCTCCTGCATACATATTCATTACTGATAGCACACACGTGCTCCAATTAATACCTCTATCACTTTCGTCCACAGATATATGCGTAACTATATAAATAGCGAGCATCAATACTCTCACTAAAATCACAAATAAAAATACACATTACACACGCTCCCGACTATTCTGTAAATACATATGATTCGCAGATGCGAGTTTCTCTCCCGACCGACTTTGCAATAATACAAAGCGGTGATATCTCAACTTTTAAACCATGCCGCTATTCCTTCAACAAGGAATTAAATGGACCTATAAAGTTTCAAGTCTATCACTATGATCGTATTTGATGGCTCTGGAGTTAAGAATTAGAGTAAACTAAAACTTCCCAAGAAACTTAAATGATCGGCTAGGACTAGAAAAATTAAATAAAGCCCTCACGCAAAAATTCATGCTTACCAAATCTCGAATGTCCTACTGAAGGCAATCGACTTGACTCTGGCAACCGGCTTAGCAATTTTTCATTAAAAGAGAAAGAGGCTATGTAATATAGGCCTTTTATAATCAAGACCCCCACGCGCCGACTTCGTGACGTCATATGCGCGGCGTGGTTCTAAAGCCAATGGGCGCTCTGCATTTCAACTGCAGTTAGCTCTCAGCCAATCAGAACCTTAGATCATGCTGATGCAACGTACATGAGTTTTAGACAAAGAAACGGGATTAAGCCTAGCCCTCTAGTGGCAATGAAACAAAAATGGCCAAAATATATATATAAAAAATCCCGAAAGGTGCCAATCCTGATCTAGCATCTATAATCTTTCTTCTAGAAAATTACTGTCTAATTCCCTACACCCCCATTCTAAACACATAGATCAAGCTCCATCGTGATCTCATCTTGAAAAAACGTAAATAATAGAAGGAGAAGAAACATAGAGAAGGATTTTTCTGTAATCCCTCCAAAAATAGTAAACAAATTGCAAGGAGAAAAAGACATGGGCCATTTGAAAGACAGAATCTCAGTACTTTCGTCACAATCATTCTTAATACCAAAGTCATCAGCTGCAGTAGTCTGGAAAGGAGAAAGGGAAATCATTCCTTTCCGAATGCTAATGAGAGGAGGGGCATAACAGAGACGCCACTAAGCAGAAGACGGTAGTGTCAGAGAGACACGGAGCAGAAGCAGAGTAGAGAGTTAGATAGGCAGACTTAGAGGACAGCCTCTGAGTTAGCACTAAAAAAGGTCCACTAGGGAATCGGTGCTTGTGGTACAGTGGTTAGCTGTGTAGGACATCATATAGTGCATTCAGATTTGTGTAGACATTTAGGTATATGTCTGCAGCAGGACAGTGGGTTAGATTTAATAATAATACTAGGATGGTTAGGTGGCTCTTAAGTTAGAGACCCCATCAAGTAGATTTTTGTTAATCCTTAACTTTCTTCCCTGCAGGTTGAAAGAGAGGGTGAAATTGTTGGGTTATAAGTGTCTGTAGTTTTAATTGTTCTGGTTTTCAGGTTTGTGCGACCTCGTACGTTATTTATTTTGCTGTGTTATTGATGTTGTTGTTTTAATAAACTTTAAAATGTACACTGGATCAGTTTCTCTATAACTATGCTGTACCTATATGCTTGTCTGTATAGTGTGTCTGTGGACTTTAGTGAAACCTTATCTCCTATATGGTAGTCAGAGGTGGTGGGACAGTAGCTAGTACTTACATCAAAAGTGGCGAGGGAGAGTCAATCTTGGTTCTCACCCTCGAAGCTATAAGTTTCATCTTTCCACAGTCACTGTCATTTCTCATATAAAATCTATCTTCTCAGACTTCCTCATACTTGTGTCTTGTCTATATATATAGGCAGACAAACTCTAACATAAATCCACTTCGTGACACCTATAGAGAAGCTGAAACCATCATCCACAACAAGTACAAAAACCAGTGGAAGGAGGAAGGTGATACATACAGCAGAGATGACCCAATCCACCAACTTAACAGATACCAACAGACCATCATATTCCGCCTGAGAACTGGGCACTGCAGACTACTAGGCCATCTCTATTGCCTCAGGATATCTCATACAAACGATTGTCCATGTGGAACTGGAATCCAGACCCCTGAACACATTCTCCAAAACTGCCCAACCCATGATGACCCATGACATCTGATCTGGCCAGGGGGTGCTGAGCTCAAGCAGAAGCTATGGGGGCTACCACGCTGACCTAGAAAAGATTGTGGACTTCATCTTGTTGAAAGGACTGCAAATTTAGCATGACTACAAACTGAACACAGAAGAAGAAGAAGCAAAAGAAGCATAGCTAAACCAGAAGTGCAGAGAGCTTGAAGTGCAGCATAGAAAAGACACAAAATCTATGTACGAGCAAATAAATGAGTTAACAGGCAGAAGGACACAAACAGCTATTGCTGGTTTGAAACCAAAAGAAGGAATACTGTTAATGTGTCATGAGAACATAATAGAAAGGTGGACAGAATACATCAAGGAGCTGTATGATGATGAAATACCAGATCTTAATGACTATGACAGCTGTGAAGGACTTCCAATATTTGTGGCAGAGGTAGAGGATGCTATGCGCTGCATGAAGAAAAGCAAAGTGCCTGGACCAGATAATGTAACTGTAGAGGAAATGGAAGCTTTCGGAGATGTGGAGTAGAAATGATAACAAAATTCTTAAACGACATCTACAACAGTGGTCAAATACCTGATGATCTGCTAAAATCAATATTCATAGCTTTGCCAAAGAAACCTGGAGCTATGGAATGTGAAGAACATTGCACCATTAGTCTTATGAGTCATGTGACCAAAATATTATTAAGAAGTGAGAAACAAAATTAAACCAGAAATCAGTGATGAACAGTGTGAATTTGTAGAAGGTAAAGGCACAAACAATGCCATATATTTTATAACAACATTAATAGAAAGAGCCATACACATAAAGACAGATTTGTACTTATGCTTTATAGATTACACTAAGGCATTTGACACTACTAGCACATTCACATCAACACATCCTGGAAAAAACGGATAAAATTAATAAGTATAGCCAGCAGGTGGGCTTGAACATCAATCTAAAGAAGACAGAGGTCATGACGCTCAATGTGAGCAACCCTTAGCCCATACCAGTAAGGAATCAGCAACTGGAACAGACAGACACCTTCACATACCTAGGATGCATAGTAACACCAGACGGCGGAGTAAGCAAAGACATCAACAACAGAATGAACAAAGCAAGACCAGCCTTTTTTAGTCTAAACAACATCTGGAAGTCCTCTCAGTACAGCACAAGCACAAAATTAAGATTATATCAGAGCTGTATGCTTTCTGTGCTTCTCTATGGTGTGGAATGCTGGAGAGTTACAGAGAAGGAAATGTCGAAATTGTCCTCTTTTCACACAACATGCCTAAGAAAAATTCTCCGAATCTTTTGGCCGAATACCATCACCAACCAAGATCTGCTTACTCTGAGCCATCAAGAGGACATGCACACCATCATAGCTGGCAGACGCTGGAGTTGCGTTGGCCATGTCCTCAGAAGAGACCCCGATGCCATCACAAGAACAGCTATGCTATGGACCCCTGAAGGAAAACGAAAGAAAGGCCGACCAAAAACAACTTGGCGGAGGACTGTGGAGGCTGAGATGCAAAGAATGAACCAGAGTTGGGGCACTGTATGAAGGATGGCCACCGACCGAGCAAAGTGGAATCAATTTGTTGCTGCCCTACAAGACGCCACCAGGCGTGATGGCCACTGACTGCTTTGACGGTCGGCGGCTAAGGATCAAAAGAAGAAAGAAGGCATTTGACAAAGTGAAACATGAGGAAATTATCAAAATGTTAGAAAGCATCAACATTGATGGTAAAGACTTGAGGATAATAAAGAACATGTACTGGCAACAAACATCAGCTGTAAGAATTAGCAAATAGGAACATTTCAGCAAGTAAAAAAGGGTGTCAGGCAGGGATGTGTGCTGTCACCGGATCTGTTCAATTTATACAGTGAAAATATAATGAGATCTCTATAGGACATGCCAGGAGTGTCCTCTGGCGGTCATAATATAAACAACTTGAGACACGCTGATGATAAAGTCTTAACAGTAAAAATTGAAAAGGAGCTGCAGGTATTGGTTGATACAATAGTGACAGAAAGTGAAAATAAAGGCCTCAGCCTTAAAATAGCAAAAAGACAGAAGTAATGGTCATCTCATGGAAAAAGGCTTCCCAAGAATGCACTATCAAAGTAAATGGAACATTTTTAAAACAGGTCAATAAATTCAAATACCTAGGCACATTAATAACAATGGATGGAAGATCCATCTCAGAGGTGAAGAGCAGAATAGCTCAGGTAAAAGCAGCATTCTATAAAATGATGAGTATTTTATACAACAATTCTTTGTCATTGGAAGTAAGAAAGAGAGTTCTTCAATGTTATTTAGAACCAATCCTGACATATGGGAGTGAGTCATGGACAATTAGTAAACAAGTAGGGAAGACACTAGAGGCCACAGAGATGTGGTTTTACAGAAGAATGTTAAAAATGCCACTAGGCATGGACAGCTTAACTCTTACTATATGGGAGCTAAAACCGCGTTTTTACACGCTAGTTTTGCTATTGTTACCATCGCGCGCCAGTTGAACTGGCGAGCCGTAAAATTGGTACTAAACCCGCGCCACTTCACGTGGCTTGCCGGATAGTAAGAGTTAAAAGAGTAATTGATGTCCTGAAAGAGGCCAATGCGCAAAGGAAACTTATTTCACAAAGTAGAAAGAAGCAATCCACTTTTTTTGGGGCATGTTATGTATCGTAACAACAGGTAAGATTGAAGGAAAAAGATATAGGGGAAGACAAAGACAGCAAATACTGGACAGTTTGACATCGTGGCATGGAAAGAAGTCAATAGCAGAACTGATAATTTGTACTGGAGATAAGAAGCTGTGGAGAGACATGATCTCCTACGCCACTAGGCATGGTACTTGAAGAAGAAGAATTCTGAAGTTATTAAAGTTTAAAACTGCACCAAGACTTCTGGGACACCCTGTATGTATGAGTTCACATCTTGCAGGGATGTTTTCAAAGTGCAATCACTTATCACATTTATTCTCAGCATTGTTGTATTGTCCTTGTGTATTTTCAGTTCTAGCAAAACAAGTTACTTGTTGGCAATCTAATTAGAAGAAAAACTTAAAAAATAAAAAACAGAAATGAAAAAAAACCATTTAATTTGGTTAATTAAATGAAACTTGTAATTCTCTGCTTTTAGTGGTATAAGTTTACAGTTGCCAAAAATGATTTTAGATACATTTAATTTGCATTTGGAACCACTGACCTAACCAGAAATATTCATATGGTGCTGAATGTTAAATTGAGTTTTCTCTTAAATCTCCAACATGCTATCTTCAAACGTAAGTTTCCTTTGAAAAACTTTTCAACATTAACAAGTTGAAAGTTGTTTCATTTCACAGCACTAACTAAAAATATCAAAATGCTCACACAAAACTGACTGTGACATGCTGCATCACATTCACTAAAAAGAAAAAATTTCCAGTTGAAAGTTCAATTAAAAATAAAAGCAGCAGCAAGTTTCTCAACACAGCTGAATAAATGTGACATGGGAAATAAAAGTGCCTCATAAACTCAAAAGAATTCTCAACAAAGAAATCAAAACAACAAGAGAAGGCAAAAACTACAAAATCTTGTTGAGGACAAAGGCATGCCAATTATTTGATCTAAATATGAATGCTTTAGAATAAACTTTCTTGTTATACCAATACCTTAATATCTTAAAGCAGAGACTTAAAATCTGACTTTTCGGTGGTGTGCGACATATTACATTTGCAGCCAATTCACATTCACCACCAGAAAGTACATGGTTTGACAAGATCATTAATGAAGAACTGATGACATGAACCAGACAAGTGCCAGTGTAACAAGAGATGAGAAGATGATGATGGAGATGGATAGGACACACACTGAGGAAACCTGATAACATTACCAAGCTCTTCTTGTTCTGGAATCCCCAAAGTATGAGAGGTAGAGGGAGACCAAAAAATACATAGAGAAGAGAACTGGAGACAGACATGAAAGGGCATGAAGAAGACATGGACAGGTCTTGTGCTGATGGTACGGGACATGAAGATTTGGCATACGTTAGTTGAAGGCATATGCTTCTTGGGGCAGTTGAAAGGTGATGAACAAGTGTCAAAAACAATGAGAAATGCATTTAAGAGTATCAGAATTAAAAAGGTAGTCCCACAGCAGATACTGCCGTGGGGGGGGGGGAAGTGTTAGAGACTTCACTGCACTAGGTCCAGCATCGAGAGGTGGGGTGATCAGTATTGGAATTACTAAATGTTAACCCTGGTTAGTTCCGAACTTGACATTAATAATTTCATCACACACACATAACGTTTAACCAAATTATCCCATCTTAATATGTACTTCACTAAAACAAATATCTGAACAAACTTTCCTGTAACATCAGTATCCTAATATCTCAAAACAGAGACAGACATAAGACTGAATTTTTGGTGATCAATCAATCAATACCGTTTAGCTCCCCAAGGAGCATAGGCCTTCAACAAACACATGCCAAGTCTTCCTGTCCTGTGCCATCCGCTCAAGTTCTTTCCATGTTTTCCTCATCATTTTCACCTCTGTATCCAGCTCTCTTCTCCATGTGTTTTTTGGTCTACCTCTGCCTCTCTTTCCCTGTAGATTCCAGAACAAGGACTGCCTTGTAGTGCTAGCAACAGATTTCCTCAATGTGTGTCCTATCCATCACCAGCATCATCTTCTGATCTCGTGTTCCACTGGCACTTGTCTGGTTCTTGTCCTCAGTTCCACATTTGTGACGTTGTCATACCATTTCAATTCTTCTATTCTACGCAAGTTTATGAAAGTCTGTAGCTTTTTGGTTGTTGTTTTTGTTGTTCTCCATGTTTCAGAGCCATACAAATTTGGTAATTTGCCACGTTATTTCCAAAGCAGAATAATGTGCAACCACTTTACATTTGCCACCAATATCTACGATCAAAAGCACAAATTATAATTTTTTTTCGTTATCACTTTTTGTGGTGTACTGCACACACGGCCTTTATGGCATGAAGCTTGCATCAAAACATACATGTGCCCTTGTAGCTGTTGTTTCTGTAGCAACCTTGTAACGGTTGTTTCTGTAGCAACCTTGTAATGGTTGTTTCTGTAGCAACCTTGTAATAGTTGTTTCTGTAGCAACCTTGTAATGATTGTTTCTGTAGCAACCTCGTAATGGTTGTTTCTGCAGCAATCTTGTAGCTGTTGTTTCTATAGCAACCTTGTAGCCGTTGTTTCTGTAGCAACCTTGTAGCGGTTGTTTCTGTAGCAACCTTGTAGCGGTTGTTTCTGTAGCAACTTGTAATGGTTGTTTCTGTAGCAACCTTGTACTGGTTGTTTCTGTAGCAACCTTGTAGTGGTTGTTTCTGTAGAAACCTTGTAACGGTTGTTTCTGTAGCAACCTTGTAACGGTTGTTTCTGTAGCAACCTTGTAATGGTTGTTTCTGTAGCAACCTTGTAATGGTTGTTTCTGTAGCAACCTTGTAATGGTTGTTCCTGTAGCAACCTTGTAATGGTTGTTTCTGTAGCAACCTTGTAATGGTTGTTCCTGTAGCAACCTTGTAACGGTTGTTTCTGTAGCAACATTGTAACGGTTGTTTCTGTAGCAACCTTGTAATGGTTGTTTCTGTAGCAACATTATAACGGTTGTTCCTGTAGCAACCTTGTAACAGTTGTTTTGGTTGTTCCTGTAGCAACCTTGTAACAGTTGTTTCTGTAGCAACCTTGTAACAGTTGTTTCTGTAGCAACCTTGTAATGGATATTTCTGTAGCAACTTTGTAATGGTTGTTCCTGTAGCAACCTTGTAACGGTTGTTTCTGTAGCAACCTTGTAGCGGTTGTTCCTGTAGCAACCTTGTAGCAGTTGTTTCTGTAGCAGTTGTTTCTGCAGCAACCTTGTAGCGGTTGTTTCTGCAGCAACCTTGTAATGGTTGTTTCTGCAGCAACCTTGTAACGGTTGTTTCTGCAGCAACCTTGTAGTGGTTGTTTCTGCAGCAACCTTGTAGTGGTTGTTTCTGCAGCAACCTTGTAGCGGTTGTTCCTGTAGCAACCTTGTAGCAGTTGTTTCTGTAGCGGTTGTTTCTGCAGCAACCTTGTAGCGGTTGTTTCTGTAGCAACCTTGTAGCAGTTGTTTCTGTAGCAACCTTGTAGCGGTTGTTTCTGCAGCAACCTTGTAGTGGTTGTTTCTGCAGCAACCTTGTAATGGTTGTTTCTGTAGCAACCTTGTAGCGGTTGTTCCTGTAGCAACCTTGTAGCAGTTGTTTCTGTAGCGGTTGTTTCTGCAGCAACCTTGTGATGGTTGTTTCTGCAGCAACCTTGTAACGGTTGTTTCTGCAAAACCTTGTAACGGTTGTTTCTGTAGCAACCTTGTAGCGGTTGTTTCTGTAGCAACCTTGTAGCGGTTGTTTCTGTAGCAACCTTGTAGCGGTTGTTTCTGTAGCAATCTTGTAGCGGTTGTTTCTGTAGCAACCTTGTAGCGGTTGTTTCTGTAGCAACCTTGTAGCGGTTGTTTCTGTAGCAACCTTGTAGCGGTTGTTTCTGTAGCAACCTTGTAGCGGTTGTTCCTGTAGCAACCTTGTAGCAGTTGTTTCTGCAGCAACCTTGTAGCAGTTGTTTCTGTAGCAGTTGTTTCTGTAGCAGTTGTTTCTGTAGCAGTTGTTTCTGTAGCAACCTTGTAGCGGTTGTTTCTGTAGCAGCTGTTTCTGTAGCAACCTTGTAGCGGTTGTTTCTGTAGCAAACTGTGTATCGGTTGTTTCTGTAGCAACTGTGTAATGGTTGTTTCTGTAGCAACCTTGTAACAGTTGTTTCTGTAGCAACATTGTAATGGTTGTTTCAGTAGCAACCTTGTAACGGTTGTTTCTGTAGCAAACTGTGTATCGGTTGTTTCTGTAGCAACTGTGTAACGGTTGTTTCTGTAGCAACCTTGTAATAGTTGTTTCTGTAGCAACCTTGTAATGGTTGTTTCTGTAGCAACCTCGTAATGGTTGTTTCTGCAGCAATCTAGTAGCTGTTGTTTCTGTAGCAACCTTGTAGCCATTGTTTCTGTAGCAACCTTGTAGCGGTTGTTTCTGTAGCAACCTTGTAGCGGTTGTTTCTGTAGCAACTTGTAATGGTTGTTTCTGTAGCAACCTTGTACTGGTTGTTTCTGTAGCAACCTTGTAGTGGTTGTTTCTGTAGAAACCTTGTAACGGTTGTTTCTGTAGCAACCTTGTAACGGTTGTTTCTGTAGCAACCTTGTAATGGTTGTTTCTGTAGCAACCTTGTAATGGTTGTTTCTGTAGCAACCTTGTAATGGTTGTTCCTGTAGCAACCTTGTAATGGTTGTTTCTGTAGCAACCTTGTAATGGTTGTTCCTGTAGCAACCTTGTAACGGTTGTTTCTGTAGCAACATTGTAACGGTTGTTTCTGTAGCAACCTTGTAATGGTTGTTTCTGTAGCAACATTATAACGGTTGTTCCTGTAGCAACCTTGTAACAGTTGTTTTGGTTGTTCCTGTAGCAACCTTGTAACAGTTGTTTCTGTAGCAACCTTGTAACAGTTGTTTCTGTAGCAACCTTGTAATGGATATTTCTGTAGCAACCTTGTAATGGTTGTTCCTGTAGCAACCTTGTAACGGTTGTTTCTGTAGCAACCTTGTAGCGGTTGTTCCTGTAGCAACCTTGTAGCAGTTGTTTCTGTAGCAGTTGTTTCTGCAGCAACCTTGTAGCGGTTGTTTCTGCAGCAACCTTGTAATGGTTGTTTCTGCAGCAACCTTGTAACGGTTGTTTCTGCAGCAACCTTGTAGTGGTTGTTTCTGCAGCAACCTTGTAGTGGTTGTTTCTGCAGCAACCTTGTAGCGGTTGTTCCTGTAGCAACCTTGTAGCAGTTGTTTCTGTAGCGGTTGTTTCTGCAGCAACCTTGTAATGGTTGTTTCTGCAGCAACCTTGTAACGGTTGTTTCTGCAGAACCTTGTAACGGTTGTTTCTGTAGCAACCTTGTAGCGGTTGTTTCTGTAGCAACCTTGTAGCGGTTGTTTCTGTAGCAACCTTGTAGCGGTTGTTTCTGTAGCAACCTTGTAGCGGTTGTTTCTGTAGCAACCTTGTAGCGGTTGTTTCTGTAGCAACCTTGTAGCGGTTGTTTCTGTAGCAACCTTGTAGCGGTTGTTTCTGTAGCAACCTTGTAGCGGTTGTTCCTGTAGCAACCTTGTAGCAGTTGTTTCTGTAGCAGTTGTTTCTGCAGCAACCTTGTAGCAGTTGTTTCTGTAGCAGTTGTTTCTGTAGCAGTTGTTTCTGTAGCAACCTTGTAGCGGTTGTTTCTGTAGCAGCTGTTTCTGTAGCAACCTTGTAGCGGTTGTTTCTGTAGCAAACTGTGTATCGGTTGTTTCTGTAGCAACTGTGTAATGGTTGTTTCTGTAGCAACCTTGTAACAGTTGTTTCTGTAGCAACATTGTAATGGTTGTTTCAGTAGCAACCTTGTAACGGTTGTTTCTGTAGCAAACTGTGTATCGGTTGTTTCTGTAGCAACTGTGTAACGGTTGTTTCTGTAGCAACCTTGTATCGGCTGTTTCTGTAGCAACCTTGTAATGGTTGTTTCTGTAGCAACCTTGTAACAGTTGTTTCTGTAGCAACCTTGTAATGGTTGTTTCAGTAGCAACCTTGTAATGGTTGTTTCTGTAGCAAACTGTGTATCGGTTGTTTCTGTAGCAACTGTGTAACGGTTGTTTCTGTAGCAACCTTGTATCGGCTGTTTCTGTAGCAACCTTGTAATGGTTGTTTCTGTAGCAACCTTGTAACAGTTGTTTCTGTAGCAACCTTGTAATGGTTGTTTCTGTAGCAACCTTGTAATGGTTGTTTCAGTAGCAACCTTGTAACGGTTGTTTCTGTAGCAACCTTGTAGCGGTTGTTTCTGTAGCAACCTTGTAACAGTTGTTTCTGTAGCAACCTTGTAACGGTTGTTTCTGTAGCAACCTTGTAATGGTTGTTTCTGTAGCAACCTTGTAATGGTTGTTTCTGTAGCAACCTTGTAACAGTTGTTTCTGTAGCAACCTTGTAATGGTTGTTTCAGTAGCAACCTTGTAACGGTTGTTTCTGTAGCAAACTGTGTATCGGTTGTTTCTGTAGCAACCTTGTAACGGTTGTTTCTGTAGCAACCTTGTAACAGTTGTTTCTGTAGCAACCTTGTAATGGTTGTTTCAGTAGCAACCTTGTAACGGTTGTTTCTGTAGCAACCTTGTATCGGCTGTTTCTGTAGCAACCTTGTAATAGTTGTTTCTGTAGCAACCTTGTAACAGTTGTTTCTGTAGCAACCTTGTAACAGTTGTTTCTGTAGCAACCTTGTAACAGTTGTTTCTGTAGCAACCTTGTAATGGTTGTTTCTGTAGCAACCTTGTAACAGTTGTTTCTGTAGCAACCTTGTAATGGTTGTTTCAGTAGCAACCTTGTAACAGTTGTTTTTGTAGCAAACTGTGTATCGGTTGTTTCTGTAGCAACTGTGTAACGGTTGTTTCTGTAGCAACCTTGTAATGGTCATTTCTGTAGCAACCTTTTAACAGTTGTTTCTGTAGCAACCTTGTAATGCCTGTTTCAGTAGCAATCTTGTAACGGTTGTTTCTGTAGCAGCCTTGTAGTGATTGTTTCTGCAGCAACCTTGTAACGGTTGTTTCTGTAGCAACCTTGTAATGGTTGTTTCTGTAGCAACCTTGTAACAGTTGTTTCTGTAGCAACCTTGTAATGGTTGTTTCAGTAGCAACCTTGTAACAGTTGTTTCTGTAGCAAACTGTGTATCGGTTGTTTCTGTAGCAACTGTGTAACGGTTGTTTCTGTAGCAACCTTGTATCGGCTGTTTCTGTAGCAACCTTGTAATGGTTGTTTCTGTAGCAACCTTTTAACAGTTGTTTCTGTAGCAACCTTGTAATGCCTGTTTCAGTAGCAACCTTGTAACGGTTGTTTCTGTAGCAGCCTTGTAGTGATTGTTTCTGCAGCAACCTTGTAACGATTGTTTCTGTAGCAGTATGTTTTACATGACGAGGTTTCCAGTCCCACACACACACATCACACAACCTCAGCTTAGTCACCTCTCACAAGATGCCAGATGTAGCAGTATTTCTATTCTGAGGAAGCCAAAGCAGAAAACTCTTGCAGCAGTGGTTTCCGTAGCAATTTAAATAACGTGATGAGCTTGCCAGCCTCATACACTTTAAAACTGTTTTATTGCCGGGCAGAAATGTAAAAAGGCAATAATGCCTATTTCTTTACTCTGATAAAATAAAGATTTTGTTTGTTCATGCACAACCTCATACTAGTTGCACTGTGTGGCACTGCCTGAGGGAGCAGTGGTTCTATTTTTGTCATTGTCTCCTCAGAGACCCTAGATAACTATAAGGGATCCCGTTACACGCCCATTGAGGCATATTGGAAATACAGTGTTAGGCCCATATTTTCTTGACCATCGGCACACTAGGGCTGATGTGGTCAGCATCACGCCGGCAGATAACTATACGGGGCAACACAAATGTTGAACATTCACAACTGATAATGAAAATTAAGCTGAACTAACCTGAACACAATCTCTGTGGCCATGCATGGCAGCTGCATGCAGTGGTGTACACCCAGTTACAGGATTTCGGTCCTGCACACACGTGTTATCATTCATTATCAACAGTACAACAGTTCTTGTTTCATTGGCAACACAAGCTTTCTGTGGAGGTGTATAAAATATTTAAATATATAATTTCTTGTTTTGTTGGCAATGTGTGCTTTCTGTGGAGGAGTAAACAAATTTAAATACACAATTTTTGTTTTGTTGACAATATACTGCCTTCTGTGGTCTGATGATGTTCAGTGCCCCCCTGTGCCATGACAGGCAGACACTTGAACACGTGCTCTCAGCTTGCAAGGTGTCATTAGGGCAAGGGTGATACACATGGCGCCACAACAGAGTACTAAATGAGCCGGTTGCTACAATAGACCTGGCAAGGGTGAAAGCAAACAGAAAAGTCAGACAAAGTACCGCAAATGCATACTTTCTGGGAGCAGGAAAGTCAGCACATCCCAAACCAAGTAAACCAAGTAGCAGTTTATCATCTCTCCTTCAATGTGCAAATGGCTGGGAGATGGCAGTAGATCTAACTGGGCTAGGGGCACATCCAGAGAGTATCAGAAGATCTCAAAGACGGCCAGATATAGTGCTGCATTCCTCATCACCGCACCAGATCATAATGATTGAGCTGACTGTGCCATCTGAATCTAGACTGCACGAGCAACACTCGTTCAAAGTGGCCAAGTATTATGATCTGGCCACGGACTTGAGACACAATGGGTTCACTGCAAAGGTCATGGCTGTTAAAGGTAGGTGTAAGCAGTCTTGTGGCTGCCTCAGTGTATTATCTACTGAAACTGTTGGGTTTGAAAGGATAGTCAAGATTAAGGGCACATAAGAGGCTAAGCTAAACTGTGGAAAAGGCAATTTGCTGGCTGTGGAACAACCGCATCGGGCTATGGAACCCGGGACAGTAACTTGTTTTCAACATAGGGATTACTCCAGCTGGGAGAATACAGGAGTGAAGTTAAAAGCTGCAACCAAGGTGGAGTGAGTTCAATTCTCTGCACAAGACAACAGGAGGTTGACACTTGGGAGTCATGACCCAAGCGGCCCCCCCCCCCCCCCCCTTAGAATGTAAAGGAGATTAAGGGGCCAAAACACCTGATCGACTGGGGGCCTATTCTGATGGTCAGATTCCCTCCTGTTGTATCGCTCTGTATAGAGTTTCCTATCTGTGGAGGTGTAAACAACATTTAAATACACAAGAAACTTTTTTTTTTGACAATTATACTGCCCCTGTTGAGTGTTTTTTTTTTTTTTAAAAACATATAGCAACCTTGTAAATTAATTGTTCTTATCAACTTGTAACAAAGGGCAATAGCCAATTATTATTTTGTTTTCTGTAGCTAATGTGTAACTATTTCTGTCAATCCTTGTAATTGGATACAATTACCCTGGCACTCACCTTGGACTGCCTGTTTCCCTTGTAAAACGTTTGTTTCTGTTGTAAATAACTGATTTCTTCACATCTATATTTTTTCATTAAACAGTAGAGGCAACCAGATGTCACAAAAGAGATGTTTTATAGTGCCACCAACATACTTGGATTGTTTCTATGACATTTTGAGAGGAGTTATTACAGGGCAGTTAAAATATGTTTTCACAACATTCTAACTTTTACCATTGTTGTAAGAACATCCGGCCACTAACTGATTGGTTTCAGTAATTTTTTTTAAATGGAGACACTAAAACATTGTTATACTGCAAACTGTTATTCGGTTGTTTTCTACATTAGCAAAATAACGGTTGCTTTCTGTAGCAACGCTTGGTCTGATTGGAACCTATGTCCCCACCTGGTTGTTTTGTAGCAACTTTTAAACACTGACAATTGAGGTATATGCCAATTTCCAGGTGCAACTAGTATGGTTAAGCTGCAGCGAAGCTTGTAACGATTGTTTCAGTATATTTAACATATGAGGAGTTTCCCTTCCACACACTACAGGCAAATCTTACAAGGACTGGATTAAAGGGCCCAACATGTTGCAGCAGTGGTTTTCGCCGTCATTGTAACATTGTCATTGCAACCCCTTTAGACTTTAAAATTTATATCCCTGGTCCCAGAGGTGTCCAAAATTTGGCCGTCGGTTGGTGGCAATTAATGCTTTGCATTTTTTTCTTTGTACAATTGATCTGCCTAAAGATTTTGCCAGGATAAATTATACTATTTGCACTTTATTTTTTACTACTGAGGGAGCAGTAAGATTATTATTTGTTTTTGTGCCACTAAATAGGCAATATTTTTATAGAAATGCTTTAACTCCCATTGAGGCATAAAACATATGGAGTTTCCAACCTTGTTAAACTGGCATAATTAAATGTGGTCATCACGACAGTTTTTAAATATACGGGCAAGTCACAAATGTTGAACCTTCAAGTACAAACTCGGGTGCTAATGAAAATTAATTTTTTTGAACTCAGCAAGGGAGCATTAGGCAGCTTTTTTGATGTAACAACCATTTTTTCGGTCATTTATGCACAATAGACACTTTTGGTGAGCTTTTATCAAATTTTCATTTCAGTTCTCTTCTCTAAATGTTATATATTGTTCCAACAAATCATTAAAGATTGCATTCTTGGAATCTATTAATTAAGTGACTGCATCTTGTAAAAAATATTTAAATATACCGGTTTTTTCTGTGTGCTTTAGTCTGTGAGGGACCAATATACAAATTTTTGTTTTGTTTTGACTGTGGAATGTATATAGCTGCCTTCTGTGGTTGATGATTTTCAATGTAGCCTACCTGGCCATACATAGACACTTGAACACCTCAGACTGTACTTCATTACCATGGGCTATGGGAAATATCAAAAGGCGCCACATTTTTTTTATTTTTTATCTAAGAAAGTTTCTCTTGACCGGTTTGATACAATAACTTAATTTTTTGTGATACAGGTCCCTCTATTCTATATTTTTTTCTGACATGAGTCCCCGCAAAATTTTATTGGGAGTTCTTTGACTGTCACAAAAGATTGTAAAGTTAGTTTCTTTTTCTACCGATCATTTTAATGGCCTTGCTTTGTGGTTATTCTCAATTTTCCATACTTGATACTTCCATATGGCTTAAATTTTTTTTTTGCCCATTTTTATTTTTCACTGCAAAATTAATCGTAATTGGCTATTTGTTTAACATGCCTTATTTGCTGATTTTCTTAAATCATACAACACTCTGTGCTCAAATTATGCTTGCTATTATGCAAACTTGGTTTTGAAATCAATGGGCTGGTTCTGTAATGTAGGTTCATGCAAGACTAACACTTTTACAAGTGCCAAGGATTAACTGCCATTTTTCTTGAAATCACAATGGTTAAGGGAATTGCAAAAATAGTTAAAAAGGTGAATTTGTCTTTACTGACTCAGTTGTATTAACAGCATTATTTTTTGTTTTTATTTGTCAACATTTAGGACGACCGAGTTATATATTAAATTGGTTTTAAAAGTATTACAATTTTCCCCATGGATTACACAATGTTTTATTTGCCCCCCCACCCAACAATACAGGTAACTGGGTCCCCCATTTTTTTCAACATTCTTTAAGCTTTTTTGGACAGCATTACTGCCAACCTTTACTGGATGGGTTTAATTCCTCCTGCATGTGTTGTCTGGAGGTTACACCTTTTTGTGCGATGATCATTACTCAAAGCTGGCTCTATTGCCTTTCCACCCCCCCCCTTAGAATGTAAAGGAGATTAAGGGGCCAAAACACCTGATCGACTGGGGGCCTATTCTGATGGTCAGATTCCCTCCTGTTGTATCGCTCTGTATAGAGTTTCCTATCTGTGGAGGTGTAAACAACATTTAAATACACAACTTTTGTTTTGTTGACAATATACTGCCCTCTGTTGAGGTGTGTAAAACATATACACATTCAACAGTAATTAATATTAGCCAATAAATGTCTCTTGGATCCTTGACTATCTAAATATCCTAGGATGCACATACCGGAGAAGGCATGTTTTTATGTTTGTTTTTGTCATATTTACTATTGCATCCTTCCATGTGAGATACAATTTTCCCATCCATTGTAGGTTTCTCTCTTTGCTACACATACTCCCCTTTCTCCTCATTCCCTGGGTGTGTCCCTAACAGTTACTGTTGGGTTATAATATTTCTAGGGTTTCCCTCTAAGGTGTAAATAAAGTAGAGAGAAACCTAGAAAGACAACAGAGGAGTAAGATGACTCACAAAGAGATGCTGGGTACCGTCGTGCCACATCATACTTGGATTTACCTTCTATGAATTCATGAGAGGAGTAAGACTCTCATACAGACATACTAGTTATAGCTTGATTGCTGTTCTCCATGTTTCAGAGCCATACAATAGGATTGACTTGACATCTGAATTGAAGATTCAACCTTGATAATCCAAAATAACTGGGACTAGGAGTGGTTTGAATTTTTTATTTGTTTGGATTGTTTAATTTATCAAATAATACTGTTCTGGAGACACTAAAGAGCAAGGGTATAGTAATAAAAACACTGAGTTGTACTCAAAGTATTTTTTTAATTCATACATAACAGGCCACATCATGCTACATTATACTCAGACTTACTCTCTAGTGGAGCCGCGGTAGCGCAGTGGTTAGTGCACTGGCGTCCTAGCTCAGTGGTCCATGGTTCAATACCCAGTTGAGGTAAGATTTTTTTAGACTGCAAACGGCTCTGGGGTCTACCCAACCTCAAAAATTGGGTACCAGAGCAACTCTGGGAAGGTTAAGGCGTCTGGCGTGATGCTGACCACATTACCCCTAGTGTGATGATAGTCGAGTAAATATATGCCTAACATCATATTCCCAATATGCCTCAATGGGCGTGAAATGGGATCCTTTACCTTTCCCTTCCTATTCCCTCTAGGAATTCTTGAGGCTGTACAGTAAGACTCTCATAGAGAGATACCAGTTACTGTCATGCTGCATTATACTGTAGAACTTTGATAATCCTAACTAACGGGACTATGTTACACTTTCTTCTTCCTCTTGGATCCTTAGTCCCTGACTGACAAAGCAGTCAGTGGCCATCACGCCTGGTGGCATCTTGTAGGGCTGCAACAAACTGTCCCCATTTGGCTCGGTTGGTGGCCATCCTTCATCGTGCTTTGCATCTCAGCCTCGACTGTTCTCTGCCAGGTTGTCTTTGGTCTGCCTCTCTTTTGCCATCCTTCATGTTATACTATACTTGGATTTATTTTTTACGAGTTCCAGAGAGAAGTAAGACACAGATTACAAAACATTATGGGCTATCAATGGCATTTATCAACATTATAATTTTCTTTGCCCCATGTAATTCCCAAAAACATATGGAGAACAAGAGAAATCAAGTCCAACACGAAAATAAGTATCTTCAACTCTAGACTTTTATAAACGGGTGCTTGCAAAGAATAGAAGGACTGAAATGGTATGACAAAGTCACAAATGTGGAATTGATGACAAGAACAAGACAAGTGCCAGTAGAACAAGAGTTGAGAAGAAGAGACGCTGGCGATGGATAGGACACACATTGAGGAAACCTGTTGATAGCATTACAAGGCAGTCCTTGTTCTGGAATCCACAGGGAAAGAGAGGCAGAGGTAGACCAAAAAACACATGGAGAAGAGAACTGGATCTATCAATCAATACCCTTTAGCTCCCCAAAGAGCATAGGCTTCAACAAACACATGCCAAGTCTTTCTGTCCTGTGCCATCCACTCAAGTTCTTTCCATGTTTTCCTTATCATTTTCACCTCTGTTTCCAGTTCTCTTCTCTATGTGTTTTTTGTTCAACTATTATTCTCAATGTGGCTATCTGGTCTGTGTAGGATCTGTTTTGTCGAAAACCTGCTTGTTCATCTCTCAGTTGCTTGTCTATGGACTCTATTAATCTATCAAGGATGATTTTGTTTAATACTTTTCCTGGCACTGATAGTAATATTATTCCTCTATAATTTGTGCACTCTTGTAAATTTCCCTTCTTAGGCAACTTGACCAGATAACCTTCCTTCCATTCTGCTGGTATTTCCTCTCTCTCCCAGACTTTGCCAAGTAGTTTGTATAATATCTTTGTAGAGGTATCAATATCTGTTTTGATGGCCTCTGCTGGAATGTAGTCTGGACCAGCTGCTTTTCCATCTTTCAGAAGCTTTATGGCTTTCTTTATTTCTTCTCTACTTGGTCATTCACAGCTGATTTGTAGCTCCACTTCTGCTGGCTGGATGTCTGGGGGATTAGTTGGAGATGGTCTATTGAGAAGTTCCTCAAAATTTTCTGTTCATCTCTTCATTTGTTCTTGTATATTACTAAGCAATTTTCCATTCTTATCTTTTATGAGGCCATTTGCTTGCTTATATTTCCCTATTAGCTTCTTTGTGTTGTTGTACAGGTCCCTCATATTTCCTTTATCTGCAGCTTCCTCTGCTTCCCTTGCCAAATCATCAATATATTTCATCTTGTCTCTTTTGATGTTTCTTCTTACTTCTTTGTTTGCTTCTATGTACACTTCATGAGCCTTGGCTTTGGAGCTTCTGGTTTTGCTTCTGTTTAAATCTGCTTTCTCGTTTTTCCTGTCTTCTATCTTACTAATGGTTTCTGTTGTTATCCATGCTTTGTGCTGACGTTCTCCTTTTCTCAGTACTTCTTCACATGTCTCGTTCCATATATTTCTTACTTGTTGCCAGTGGTCTTCCGTATCTGCTTCATCTTCCAGCTGTTGGAGTACTTGGTATTTGTTGGATACTGTGATTGAAAATTTTTCTCTTATTTCCTGATTTCTTAAATATCCCACATTATACTGTTGTCTATAGCTATATGCTGTTATAAATTTCTTGAGTTTTGATTTTGTTTTAGCCAACAGAAGATGGTGGTCTGATACAACATCTGCTCCTCTACATAATTTCACATCATGCAATGATGACCTAAACTTCTTACTTATGCATATGTGATCAATCTGATTCTCAGTTCTGTGGTCTGGTGATATCCATGTTGCTTTATGTATTCTTTTATGTGGGAATATGCTTCCTCCTATAGCTAGTTGATTTGAAGCACAGAAGTTTGCTAATAGTTCCCCATTCTCATTCATCTTACCTAATCCATGCTTTCCCATGATTTCTTCAAAGCCAGTGTTGTCTGTTCCTATTTTCGCATTTAGGTCCCCCATCAAAATTGTGATGTCCTTTCTTTTCTTATTGTCCAAGACATTTTGTAGTCTGGTGTAAAAGTCTTCTTTCACAGATTCTTCTTTATTGTTTGTTGGTGCATAACACTGGATGACGTTTATATTTGCTTTCTTTTTGGCTGATTTAAACCTTGCTGTTATAATTCTGGGTCCCATTGCTTCCCATTCTATAAGTGCCTTCTGTGCTTCCTTGGACAGCATTACAGCCACCCCTTTACTGTGGTGGGCTCTTTCCTCCTCATGTGCTGAGGACAACACCTTTTCTCCTGTGATCAATCTCCTCTTCTCTATGCCTTTCCACTGTGTCTCGTAGAGACCCAGGATATCAATCCTGTAATTTGTCATTTCTGCTGCTACCTGTGCAGTTTTCCCTTGTTCACACAGAGTGTGAACATTCCAGGTGCCAATCCTGCAGATTTTCCAAGATGAAAACAGGTTACTCGGCAACCCAGACTCTTTTCGGCTTTCTCTAGGTTGCTTCATGCACCTCCTTTCCAGAGGACCTTCTTCTGTCTTGGGCGGCTGAGTTGATTTATATCTTTATTTGACTTGTCCATGTTTGTTGAAGTTTTTGTGGTAAAAATTTTTTTACGGGATGGGGTAACCAGCCCCATGCCCAACCCTCCTTTGTCGCTTTTTACAACATGCCTGGTAGGGTACACTGTTACTATTCTTTGCTCCCCTTTCAGGCCCTGGTAACACACGGGTGAGAACTGGATACAGAGGTGAAAATGAAGAGGAAAACATGGAAAGAACTTGAGCGGTTGGAACAAGACAGGAAGACTTGGCATGTTTTTGTTGAAGGCCTATGCTCCTCGGGGAGCTAGGGTACTGATTGATTGATTGACTGATTGATTGATGTAATTCCCAAGGGTCTCTGAAGAGACAAAGAAAAAATAGAACTGCTGCACCTTCAGGCATGTCATACAAGGTGACTAATACGAGGCTGTGTATGAGGCTGGCAACCTCATTACGTAAAACATACTGCCACAGCAACCACAACTAGAAGATCATGTGACTCCTTGGTGCAAGCTTCTTGCTAGGGAACCACCAGCAGTGGTAGTTCTATGCACTGTAAGGAGTGCTAAGAATAATGATCATGATTGTTTTCTTTACCACCAGCAGCAACAAACATATCCTTGTGCCTGCAGCGTCTTCTTCCTTTGACTTCAGTAGATGCCTCCCCACCTATATTCTGTTCTTTCTTTCACTTTAAAATATCCACATGTATTTTCCAAAACTGAATTATTATCCTCTGCATTAATTTATACTCACCCACATAGGTGTATCACCATCTATATCTTTCATGTTCACATCAGCGTTATGAGACAACAAGATGGAGACTACTTCATCAAAGCCCAGCTCAGCTGCGTCGTGAAGTGCAGTGGATCCTGAATCAGACACAAAATAAATAAATTTAATAACAAGAGCAAAGCTGATCTAGATGTTAAATCTTGTATAATGTGGTTAGAGCGCTTGCCTTATATAAAATTTAATTTAACAGGTTCCGGGTTCAAAACCTGGTAGTGTTACATGCCAGGCTACCCAGTAGTAAATGGGTACCTGACTCTGCTCTTGAGGTAGTGAAGGCAAAGTGCAGCGAGGTAGGGAACTGATCACCCCGCCTCAGCTAAACCTAGTATAGTGAAGTCTCTAACACTTTACTCCCTTACTGTAGTATCTGCATTGGAATACCTTTACTTCTTTATGACGCCGTAACAAGCAAACACCATTGTAAGTGTCTATCTGTAAGTGTCTATCTGTAAGTGTCTATCTGTAAGTGTCTATCTGTATGTAAGTGTCCATCTGTAAGTGTCTATCTGTAAGTGTCTATCTGTAAGTGTCTATCTGTAAGTGTCTATCTGTAAGTGTCTATCTGTAAGTGTCTATCTGTATGTAAGTGTCCATCTGTAAGTGTCTATCTGTAAGTGTCTATCTGTAAGTGTCTATCTGTAAGTGTCTATCTGTAAGTGTCTATCTGTAAGTGTCTATCTGTATGTAAGTGTCCATCTGTAAGTGTCTATCTGTAAGTGTCTATCTGTAAGTGTCTATCTGTAAGTGTCTATCTGTAAGTGTCTATCTGTATGTAAGTGTCCATCTGTAAGTGTCCATCTGTAAGTGCATATCTGTAAGTGTCTATCTGTAAGTGTCTATCTGTAAGTGTCTATCTGTAAGTGTCTATCTGTAAGTGTCTATCTGTATGTAAGTGTCCATCTGTAAGTGTCTATCTGTAAGTGTCTATCTGTAAGTGTCTATCTGTAAGTGTCTATCTGTAAGTGTCTATCTGTATGTAAGTGTCTATCTGTAAGTGTCTATCTGTAAGTGTCTATCTGTATGTAAGTGTCTATCTGTAAGTGTCTATCTGGTAAGTGTCTATCTGTAAGTGTCTATCTGTATGTAAGTGTCTATCTGTAAGTGTCTATCTGTAAGTGTCTATCTGTATGTGCCTATCTGTATGTAAGTGTCTATCTGTAAGTGTCTATCTGTAAGTGTCTATCTGTATGTAAGTGTCCATCTGTAAGTGTCCATCTGTAAGTGCATATCTGTAAGTGTTATCTGTAATCTATCTGTAAGTGTACAACAAACAAAATACATTATCTGTAAGTGTCTATCTGTAAGTGTCTATCTGTATGTAAGTGTCCATCTGTAAGTGTCTATCTGTAAGTGTCTATCTGTAAGTGTCTATCTGTAAGTGTCTATCTGTAAGTGTCTATCTGTATGTAAGTGTCTATCTGTAAGTGTCTATCTGTAAGTGTCTATCTGTATGTAAGTGTCTATCTGTAAGTGTCTATCTGTAAGTGTCTATCTGTAAGTGTCTATCTGTATGTGCCTATCTGTATGTAAGTGTCCATCTGTAAGTGTCTATCTGTAAGTGTCTATCTGTAAGTGTCTATCTGTAAGTGTCTATCTGTAAGTGTCTATCTGTAAGTGTCTATCTGTAAGTAAGTGTCTATCTGTATGTGTCTATCTGTAAGTGTCTATCTGTAAGTGTCTATCTGTATGTGTCTATCTGTAAGTAAGTGTCCATCTGTAAGTGTCTATCTGTAAGTGTCTATCTGTAAGTGTCTATCTGTAAGTGTCTATCTGTAAGTAAGTGTCTATCTGTATGTGTCCATCTGTAAGTGTCTATCTGTATGTGTCTATCTGTAAGTGTCTATCTGTAAGTGTCTATCTGTAAGTGTCTATCTGTAAGTGTCTATCTGTAAGTAAGTGTCTATCTGTATGTGTCCATCTGTAAGTGTCTATCTGTATGTGTCTATCTGTAAGTGTCTATCTGTATGTGTCTATCTGTATGTGTCCATCTGTAAGTGTCTATCTGTATGTGTCTATCTGTAAGTGCCTATCTGTAAGTAAGTGTCTATCTGTATGTGTCCATCTGTAAGTGTCTATCTGTAAGTGCCTATCTGTAAGTGCCTATCTGTAAGTGTCTATCTATAAGTGCCTATCTGTAAGTGTCTATCTGTAAGTGTCTATCTGTAAGTAAGTGTCTATCTGTATGTGTCCATCTGTAAGTGTCTATCTGTATGTGTCTATCTGTAAGTGTCTATCTGTAAGTACGAGGGGCAATCAGAAAGTAATGCACCACATCATTTTTCTCAACTAATAATAAAGATAGAAGCATGAAATTTTGCACACTTCAAATATGGCATGTCCCAACTGTGTGCACCAAATTGCACCTCAACCGGCCAAATAATACGGCTACCCTAAACCGTTGAAATGGAGCATGTTAGCAACTTGCGTTATAAGCAGCGAATTGTGATAGAATTTCTCGTTGCAGAGAAGGAAACTGTTGTGAATATTCACAAGCATCTATGTGATGTGTATGGAAGTTTTGCAGTCAACAGGAGTACAGTCAGTCGCTGGGTTCAGAGAATCAAAGAATCAGGAAGTGGAGATACGGAGCTGCTTGATCGGCCGCGCTGTGGACGTCCTGCCACAGCCACCAACGAAGAAATGTTGAAATGCGCTGAGGGCATTATTCTTACTGATAGGCTAATCACTACTCAACAATTGGCCTTACAGCTGTCAGACAGCATTGGTAGTGCAAATACAGTTATAAAAACTCTCGGATTTTCTAAGGTTTGCGCAAGATGGGTTCCTCGAAGTCTCACAAATGACCACCGATTGCAAAGGAAAGCAATTTCTTCTGAATTGTTGGAGCGTTTCAATGCTGATGGAGAGAAATTTTTGGCTAAGATCGTTACAGGTGACGAAACCTTGGCACATCATTTTGAACCTGAGACAAAAAGACAGTCAATGGAGTGGCATCATCTGCAATCACCACGAAGAAAGAAATTCAAGACAATTCCTTCAGCTGGAAATGTCATGATCACTGTCTTTTGGGACATTGAAGGTGTGATTCTTGTGGACGTTATGCCAAGAGAAGAGACAATCAATTCGCAAGCTTACATTAAGACATTGAAAAAACTCAATCAACGTTTTCGCAGAGTTCGGCCGCACAAGAATCCAATAGACCTGCTTGCCCTTCACGACAATGCGCGACCTCACACAAGTCTGGCAACACGGGAAGCAATCACCAAATTGCGTTGGACTGTACTACCCCATCCACCCTATAGTCCCGATTTGACACCCTCTGATTTTCATCTATTTGGTCCACTTAAAGATGCACTCCGTGAGACAAGGTTTGAAGATGATGAAGGAGTGATTCATGCAGCGAAGAAATGGCTACATGATCAAGACAAAATCTGGTACAGGCTAGGAATACAAGCACTTGTTTTGCGCTGGCATAAAGCCGTACAAGTTAATGGGGATTATGTTGAATAATGCCGATGTTTACATGACATATCCAGGTATATTGTGTATAAATTTCATGCTTTTTGAATAAACAGCTCCTGAGAAAAACGATGTGGTGCATTACTTTCTGAACGCCCCTCGTAAGTGTCTATCTGTATGTGTCTATCTGTAAGTGTCTATCTGTAAGTAAGTGTCTATTGGTAAGTGTCTATCTGTAAGTAAGTGTCTATCTGTAAGTGTCTATCTGTAAGTAAGTGTCTATCTGTAAGTGTCTATCTGTAAGATACAGGCAAGTAAGATACAAGAGCAAGACCCAGCAATGTATGTAACGCAAAATGGATAAACATCTTTCGTCCATTAAAATAAACGTTAGTTGTAGAATTATTGGAATTCTTAAGCATCTTCTTCTCTTGGGGTCAGAGTGGTTAAGAGGTATGTCATTCACCTAGAATTCTAAAGTGATCAGGTTCACTTCCCAGGACAGGGAATGTTATTTATGGGAATTTTTTTCAGAACCAGTGGTTCCTAACGATGTCATACTACATACCTGTCAACCTCCTGAGACAAAAATCTGTACGCCGGACCAAAAAAATCCTTACAAACACCCAAAAATCCTTACGCAAAAAATATATTAATAAATTATACGCAATACAGTTTTAAAATGAGAAATGACATATACAAATCTATTAGCATTTGAATTAGTGTGATATAAAACATGCTAATAGTCTCAAACTGTTCTTTACATATAAAAAACTTAGTGATCATGATGTACACTGTTCTTTCGATGTACAGTGTTTTGTATTATAATCAACACATGCACTTTTAGCTCTTTGCAGAATTGCATTTGTGGGCTTAAAGTCTGCACAGCATGTATCAATGTTAATCTTACACTGTAAAATAGCAGTGAGTGTGTCCGCATTCATGGACCTCCTGCAGTCTGTGTGGATTTTTTTCATCATTGAAAATGATCTTTCGCAGTCAGCATTGCTGTGAGGGAGTATCAGCAGTCGCTGAATGATGACTTTCAAATTAGGGAAGCGGATGGTACCAGTACTAGTTTTCTGGTCAACAACTTCCAGCCAATAGCTACAGAAGCTCTTTTTCTGACCACTATCTGTTAGTAGAGGCCCACACACATCAGACAACATACAGTAGTCATCGAACTCATCTTTCAGTGCTTACTGATCAAGATTTTGGGCAAAAGCATCTGCCAATGTGCAGATGTTTGGATACCTGAGATTATCTTTAGTGCTTGGATCTAGCACTTTTAAGTCCTTTAGAACCTGGTTGTCAAAGGGAAATTTATCAGTAATTTTTTTAACCACTGATGTATAAAAATTTCTGACATCCTCAAAAAATGAACTCTTTACTCCACTATCAAGCTCCATTTCTTCGATAAATGCTCTGTTCGAGAGGCCAATTGCCAGTATGCTGTCATCATGCTGCACCCCACGATCACTAAATTTGATATGCCTCAAGTCAACAACCTGTTTAACATACTTCATCTCCACAAATTTAACTAAAAAATTTTCTAAGCAATCTGTCCATCTCCTCCATCATGCCACCAATCTGCGACTCATCTGTTTGAAAGAGTTTATTAAACTCATTTAACAGTGGCAGAATGAAACTCAGAAAACGAAGGGTCAGCTGGGTTAGTGGTGCTTTTAAAAGTTTATGGATGTTTTGGACTCTGCCAGGCTTTTCAACATCATTGTGGCTTTCAAAATAAGATGAGAGAGCTGCATACTGGTTAATAATTCTATCCACTACCTTCTGCAATGACAGCCAGCGAGTCTGACAATGTTTAAGAATATTCAGGTCATCTGCTTCTGTGAATAGTTGGAACTCCTTATAAGCCTTTCGTCATTTTGAGCTGTGCTCAAAATGATAGTACATGTCTAACAAAAGGTCTTCTACTGGCACAGTCAACTGTTTGATTCCATCTTGTGCACATAAATTTGCAAGGTGGCAAATGCACCCAATACTAAAAACATAAGGGTTCCTCTGCTTGATCCTAGTAAGTACTGAGTTTGATTTCCCCACCATGACATTGCAGTTGTCACTAGCAAAGCCGATGCAATTTTTCCATGGAATATGAAATTTTGTGAACAGATTATCAACATAACTGAATATCGCCTCACTGGTTCCACCACTGCATACAGGCATGTCCAACAATCTCGTTCTTGGTCCCAATCCTTCTTCAAAAACTCTCACCATAATAGCTAACCGCTTCTCTGTTTTCTTGTCATTTGATTCATCAACCATTAATGAGAAGGGTGTTTCCCTGCACAGCTTTATCACTGGTTCTGTTGCAGATGGAGCCAGGCAGTTTTTAATGATAAGTGTTGTCTTTGTCCTCTTCGACTGGAACTTTCTGGCAATATCACTGTCAGGAAACATTACAGGCGCCAAGTCACAAAAGTGATCAGCAACAGATGCAGTTAAGTTATGCTGGGCAATGAAATTGGCAAATAAAACTTCAGCCCTTATAATGCCACCCTCTTCCTGCTTTGGCTGAGCAAAAAAGGTCTTAATAGATGCTCCCTTCTTCATTGCAAACATTTGTTCATGCAATTTCGATTTAAAATGTACTTTCAGATCATATAATCCTGAAGCTACTACTTTAATATCTTTGCTGCATAATCTACAAAAAGCATGGGCTGATCCTAACTTGGATGCATCTACAATGCCAGGGAAGAGTTTAACCCATTCGACCTGAAACTTACCATGACCTGCACGCTTTTGTTTCTTTGAATTAGGCTCAGCCATCATTCAGTGGATGAAATATTTCAACTAATAATCTTTGTAGACGAAGAGAATGATTAAAAAATACTACGAACAAAGCAAACGGCTAACAGCAAAAAAAAAAAAAAAAAAAAAATTATAAACAAAATTATGAACAGAAGAATATCAAATCTAGGAAGAAAAAACGTACCACCAAAAATTTACAAAATTATTATTTACGAGTTGGTAGCTTAAAGTGATAATAGATTGCCACTTTATTAAAAAATAAAGCAGCTAATCTTGAGTGCTGGAATAAAGTAGGCCTACTCAACGCAAACAAACTTTTTTTTTTCTAGTTATGTAGGGCCTACACAGAATATTATGACAATTTAACGGAAATATATTGAAGGGCAAGATATAACTGGAAAGATTAAGACAGCGATTAAATTGCAACAAAGCAAAACAACAGCAATATTTAACCAAGTTATAAGTACTTAGCTTTTTTAAACGAAATGGCGTCGAAGTGTGGTGGCAAGCAAACGTGGTCGTTGATAACAGGTAACTTTAAAAATATGCCATGTCACGCTGAAAACCAAAAGCGTTTGAGGCCGAATTCAAAGTTTTTGCCGAATTGTTGGAAATGAAAGGATTTGATTGGTTGCTGGGAGAGACCTCAGTTTAAAAACGGACGCCGAGATTCCCGGAATTAAAAATAAAAATAAAAAATGGTTAAATAAAAATCTGGGCTAGAAAATATTTTCTGATTTAAAATTTTAAAAAACTTGGGTTGGAAAATATTTTTAGAATTTTAAAAAAAAAAAAAAAAAAAAAATTTTTTTTTTTTTTTTTTTTTTTGGCGGGGAGAAAAATCCGTACAACGAGTCTGTACGGCCGTACACTGCTAAAAGTATCAAAAATCCGTACATTGTACGAAAAATTCGTACAGGTTGACAGGTATGTACTACCCCCTGATCTCCTGGGTGGTGAGATCTGATCCTTCTAGGATAATGGCAGAAAAAAAAAAAGAGATCCCGTGTGCAAGTTGCACACGTTAAAAATCCCTCAGCTGCTGCTAAGAGTAGGCTATACAGCTGCTGCCATGGCAAAATTTAAAAACTAGGAAACCTACCAACCATAATAATATTTATACAATATGAGATTCCTGTATACACAACACACACTGGGATACTCGACGGTGCTATGGAGTTCGTGCACTGTACTAAGATCTTCCTTGTGTGATCTAAGGGAGGAGATTGGAGCACTAATAGAGTTGTCCGTGCGCAAAGAAGATCATCCTTAAAACCAAACCAATCATCTTCTATAGCCTTTTCCAGTTCATATATGAGCTAGTAATTTTAAAGACTTTTTTTTAATCGACGGCCCAGTTAATACTAGAAAGTAAACAAATGCAAAATGGTATTCAACTCCATTTTATCACTGAACACTACATTACAAAGAAATGAGAAGAAGGCGCTGGAGATGAATAGGACACACACCGAGAAAACCTGTTGATAGCATTACTAGACAATCCCTGCTCTGGAATCCGTAGGGGAAGAGAGGCAGAAAAAGACCACATGGAAAAAAGAACTGAAGACAAGACAAAAAGAAAAAAAACTTTGAGCTGATGGCATGGGACAGGAAGACTTGGCATATGTTTGTTGAAGGCCTATGAACCTTTGGAAGTTGAAAGGTGAAAGAAGAATTATCAGAAACATAGGATATTTCTTGACTACCCTTCATCAGTCACTGCCACAAACAGGAAACAAAAATAAATATAGAACAGATATAAGAAAATGACAAAGGACACAGTGAACAAACAGAACAAATGTTTAATTTATTAACAAATAAAAATACGAAAAAAAAAATTAATAAATACAACGACACTAACCACAATAACACAGACAAGAAAATCAAATAAAAATGAAAGAACCCTGCGGCCTGATGTAAAAGTTGTATCAAGTAATGAACCGGTATCACTCGGCAAATGCTGAATACAAACAGGAACCTGAAGTGAAACCAAGGGTAATAGAGGCCAACAAAGAAAAAGGAAAGATGGAGAAAAATATGAAATCAGATGCAGTTGGAAATTGGGGGGGGGGGTAAAAATGGGTGAGGAAGAAAAATGGGAAATACTGAGGGAAGAAAAAAGGACGATGAAAAGGAGGAAGTCACTGACAGAGTAAACAGTGGCCCCTGAGGATAGAAATTAAATAAAATGCAGCTGGGTATAAATAGAACCAATTTTTAAAAATCAGGTGATTCTCAAAAGACAAGCCTATCCTCTCATCAGTATTAAGTGAGAAGATAGTGGTGACTTGAATACTGGAAGTTCCAGAATGATCAGGACCATTGAAGTGAACATTATCATCATCATCCACCATTACCCTTCAGCTCCCTGAGCAGCAGAAGCCTTCAACAGATTCAAACCAAGTCTGCTTATCCTGTGCCATCCTTTTAACTGATTCCGTATGTAACGTCTTTTTAAAGACTCAGTTCTGTTCCTCTGGCCGTAACGTCTATTTAAAGACGCTAACTAATTTTCATTCTTTTTCCGATTCAGTATATCAAAATGACAGGAATTTAATCCATGACGGAAATAAACACATTTCTGAGCATTTCTGAACAGTCTTTGCTCACTTTTGGTGGGAATTTCAGTGTGTTAGCTTAATTTTTATTCGCGTTTCGTAGTGATAAACAATGCAGAAAATACACAAAATGGAAGCAGTTTACAATCAAAACGCCCTGCTTGTTTAAAAGCTATTTAGTTTTGTTGCTTTTTCTATATTACCAAATGGATTACCTTCAAAATGAAAGCAATTAGAATGTATTGTGACAAAAATTTCTGATTGAGGCCTTAGGTAAGTGGAAAATAAATTTCATAATTTCAGATCATTTTTTTTTTGGGTATGTACTTTTTAATCTAACAAAACTACTAAATTATAAATTTTGTAAAAACAATTAACATGTTCATAATGCCCATTCATTTTCCATTAATTTCATATATAATAAGTTATACTTTACTTATAATTAGATATTTTATCTCAGTAAACGTAACTTATGTATATGGACACTTTTGGGGTCTAAAAATAATTTCGTCCAGAGAAAATAATTACGTACAGAACCAGTAAAGATTTTTCTATGTCTTCTTTACTTCTTTCATGTTATTGTTATTGTTGAACAGAATCGACATCATTGCATTCCGGGCATACCCATAGGTGCTCAGTCTCCCTCAGTATATGTCTAAGAGTGTGAAGGCTAGCTGTTCCTGTAACTCGTTGGTTATAAACACGACAGATGCATCCTCTCATACGTGTATATATCTCCAGTTCCCTTCTACATGTGTTTTGAATTTCCTTTATATCTCTTACCCAGGTGACTCCAAAGGAAGAACTGCAGTGTATTGCTATCAACAGGTTTTCTTGGTGTGTATCTTATCCAACATCAGTGTATTCTTCTCATCTCATTAGTAATCTTGTCATACCATTTCAATCCTTCTATTCTATGCAAGCATCCACTTATAAAAAGCTGTAGCTTCCTGGTTGCTGTTTTCTCCATATTTCACAGCCATACAGTAGGATTGACTTGACATCTGAGCTGAAGATTCAAGTGTTTCCTAATGCTTTAAGGTTTTTCCATATATCTTTTATAGTTTCAAAACTTCAAAACTTTCAAGTCATCAAATAATGCTTTTAACAAAATTTATGTATTAGTGCACTTGTCTACTCAAAATCATATTAAAAAAACCAAAAGTGCAAAAGTAAGCTGAACGTACCTCCGTCATTTTTGGCATTTACATCTGGGCAGAGAGGATGGTTCAGAATCTGTTTCACCAGTTCTGTTTTGCCTGTAAATTGTACAACAAGAAGTGATTTATTCTTTTCATCACTGTCATCCACCATTATCACTACCACCACTGTCATCCAACATCTCCAACATTATCACTACCATCCCTGTCATCCAACATTATCACTACCACCACTGTCATCCAACATCCCCAACATTATCACTACCATCCCTGTCATCCACCATTATCACTACCACCACTGTCATCCAACATCTCCAACATTATCACTACCATCCCTGTCATCCAACATTATCACTATCACCACTGTCATCCAACATTATCACTACCACCACTGTCATCCACCATTATCACTACCACCACTGTCATCCAACATTCCCCAACATTATCACTACCATCCCTGTCATCCAACATTATCACTACCACCACTGTCATCCAACATCCCCAACATTATCACTACCATCCCTGTCATCCACCATTATCACTACCACCACTGTCATCCAACATCCCCAACATTATCACTACCATCCCTGTCATCCAACATTATCACTACCACCACTGTCATCCAACATCCCCAACATTATCACTACCACCAATGTCATCCAACATCACAAACATTATCACTACCACCACTGTCATTCAACATCCCCAACATTATCACTACCACCACTGTCATCCAACATCCCCAACATTATCACTACCACCACTGTCATTCAACATTATCACTACCACCACTGTCATCCAACATCACAAACATTATCACTACCACCACTATCATTCAACATTATCACTACCACCACTGTCATCCAACATCACAAACATTATCACTACCACCACTGTCATCCAACATCCCAACATTATCACTACCATCCCTGTCATCCACCATTATCACTACCACCACTGTCATCCAACATCCCCAACATTATCACTACAACCAATGTCATCCAACATCACAAACATTATCAGTACCATCACTGTCATTCAACATCCCCAACATTATCACTACCACCAATGTCATCCAACATCACCAACATTATCACTACCACCACTGTCATCCAACATCACCAACATTATCACTACCATCCAACATCCCCAACATTATCACTACCATCACTGTCATCCAACATCACCAACTTTATCACTGCCATCACTGTCATCCAACATTCCCAACATTATGACTACCACCACTGTCATCCAGCATTATCACTCCCACATCACCAAATTTATCACTACCTCCACTATCATCCAACATCACCAACATTATCACTACCATCCAACATCACCAACATTAACACTACCACCACTATCATGTAACAGCATCAACATTATCACTACCACCACTATCATCTAACTTCACTAAAATTATCACTACCACCACTGCCATCCAACATCACCAACATTATCACTACCATCTAACATTATCACTACCACCACTATCATGTAACAGCACCAACATTATCACTACCACCACTCTCATCTAACATCACCAACATTTTCACTATCACAACTGTCATCCAACATTATCACCAGCATCGTTGTCACTAAGTATTCCAAACATTCACCAGCAATAGCACTAACACTACTTTCACACAAAAATTCACCAACAATATGGTACCCTCAGTGCCAACAAACACAACATTATGGCAACATCAGTGACTAATTTTTACCAACACTATGACTAAAAATATGCAAACTATGACCACATCCACCATTATTACCAGTTACCACCAAAATTATGACCACTACCACAGCTGTCAAAAAAACACCAACACCTACCCACCCCAACAAAAGTCACCCAAACTCAACATACATGTCTACTCTCCCGACTGACTCACATACCTTCCTTAATTGCTCTGTGTAGGAGATTGGTGGGTCCATATTTACGAACTTTGGGTGGTGGAAGGTTTCCTTTACATATTTTTGTTAGATTAGTTGGCAATCTGTCAGCAGCTTCAATGTAATGCTGTATCAACACATCAAGGCCTGCAAAACAACAAAAACTTCCCAATTTTATGTTATGATCTAGTGATCTACTACATATACAGAAGCAACTCAATGCCCGAGAAAAAATATGAGGTGCTGTTCAAAAGTTCATGGACTGTAACCATTAAAAAACTGTAGGCTTACTTGAGGTTTTAATCGCAGTTCTCACTTTTGAAATAATCCACTTAGGAGTTGATATAATGACCCTTGCACCTTTTCCCACTGCGGGAAGCACCTTTAGAACACCACTTTTGAGATGCCGTTCAGAATCTCCTGAATATTTTACATGAATCTCCTCAATGTTCTTGAATCTTTGTCCCTTCATTTTATGGTTGCAAGGGGCTAAATCAGGACAGTGGGAATGGGGGTGTGGGACCACTGCCATGTTGTTTCTGCCCAAAAACTGATGCACAGACACAGCTGTCATGACAAAAGAGCCAGTCCTGTGTGCGTCACTTGTGCGGACATTTCTACCTCATGTCCACCCCAACCATCTTAGTAACTAGAAGCAGAAGTGATGTCTCACCTGGTGACCAGGAGGAACAAACTTCTTGTGGAAATTCCCTACATGTCAAAAAAAGCAGATGAGCACGCTCTTGACAGTGATCTAGATCTGTTTGGCTTTCTTCAATCACTGTGAGCATGGAATCTTCCAATGGGATAACTGCTGCTTTGGGCATAGCCATAACCCAAATTTCCCCAGCAGTGATGACTTCGAAGAAGTTATCTGTCATTTTTGATCTGCTCCTGGAGTTCCCTGCACACAGTCAGCCAGTGTAGCTTCTGGTTTTGAGCTGACAAGCAGAGCATGAATCTGGCAGCGATCTACCCCATGCAGATTTCCTTCATGATAATTTGTTGGCATGCAACATGATGCTGCATCCAGAGATTGAATTGACTACAAAGCAACAACTGATAAATACAGTAGTTATGCCAAGATTGTACCATCTATGTCAAACCCAAAATGATAAAAGAAAAATCAGTAAGAGCAACCAATATTTGTCTTATCCAATTACACAACTTCCTTTATCTGAAATTCTTAAGTTTCTTTTCACAATCCATCACTTTGACCCATTCTCTCTCACTCTCTCTAGCTCATTGAAATAATACAAAAAATTTACTTTTATTTAAAAGTTTATCCAAGAATGTACATATTTTGAAAACAAATTAAAAGATTCTTGTTGTTGTTGTTGTTTTGATGAGTTGATGTGTGGAGATCGGGCACTGAACATCTGATCATTGTTGCCTTTTCTCGTTCCATCTTGGTCTACCCTGTTCAACCTGAAAGTTGGTTATAATTGGGGTATTTAGAGTCATTTAATTTACTAATTTTGTTTTCATTGGGCATCTCTTGGGGCACATATTTAAAAGATTCTGATAATAAATAAATTAATTATAGTATAATCCAAATTGGTATGTAGAATTGGGCACTAATAATAATAATAATAAATTCTTTAAGCACCAAACACGGCGCATAAGGCAGAAACCAGTGCTCTCCAGGTTGTTCGTTGTGACGTCACTCCTCTTAGCTCTTGCACATTATTTAGGCCCAACGTTCTTCCTTCTCTTATTATTGTTCTTCTGAGTGTTTCTTTTGGTCTTCCTTTTTTCCTCTTACCCTCAGGAACCCAAGTGAGCGCCTGTAGTGGTATTCTGTTGTTTTGCATTCGTAGGACATGACCGATATATGACCATCGTCTTTTCCTTATATAGTCGGAGACATATTTCTGCCTAGAGTCTTCTCTTATTTGTCGATTAGTCTTGAATTCTTTCCAACTGATGTTCATGAGTTTTCTAAGACATTTGTTCTCGAATGTATTCAGCTTGTTGTCCAATGATTTTGTTATTTTCCAACTCTCACAGCCGTATGTTAACACTGAGATAACATTTGAATTAAACAGACGAAGCTTGGTATGTATATTCAATGATCGTAATTTCCAAATGTTAGATAATCTATTGAAGGCGCTAGCTGCCAAAGCAATTCTAGTATGGATTTCTCTTGTTGTGTCACCATCCTGAGTCATTTTACTGCCTAAATAATTGAAACTTTCAACTTTCTGTAGTTTTTCCCCGTTCAAGATGATATCAAAGGTCTCGTTAGAAAAGTTCATAGCTTTAGTTTTAGAGGCATTTATTTGGAGACCTATTTTAACTGAGAGATGACACAAATTATTTACTGCTTCTTGGGATTGTCTGGGTGTTGAACTTAAGAATGCTAAATCATCTGCGAAATCCAGGTCCCCCAGGAATTTTCCATTTGTCCATTTTATACCTAATTGTTCATTGTGGGTATAGTTTCTCATAACCCAATCAATAGCTATTCCAAAAAGTAGTGGTGACATAATACAGCCTTGTTTCACCCCTGTTTCTACTGTAAACCATTCTGTATTCCCTTTATTTGTTCTAACACAACATCTTGCATTGTCATATAGCGCTTTGATTATATTCACATATTTTGTTGGAAAACCATAGATTGTAAGTATCTTCCACAATGATGGGCGGTGTAGACTATAAAAGGCTTTTTGAAAATCGACGAAGGTGATAATAAGTGGCAATTGCATTTCCACTGATTCTTCTATAATTGTTCTTAGTGTGAATATTTGATCAATACATGATCGTTTCAGCCTGAAACCCGCTTGTTCTTCTCTGATCTTTTCGTCAGCATGCAATTTAAGTCTTTCTAACATCATGCAACATAATAATTTTCCAGGTACTGATAATAGAGATATACCACGCCAGTTATTACAGTCTGATAGATCACCTTTCTTCGGTAACTTTACAATAATACTGTCTTTCCATTGTTGTGGTGGTTGTTCTTCTCTCCATACTTCATTTATAATATCTAAAATTCTCAAGAGGTTGTTGTCATTAACTGCTTTAATCATTTCCCCTGAAATTTCGTTAACTCCAGCAGCTTTAAAATTTTTTAATCTTTTAACAGCTTGTTTGATCTCGTCCAGCGTGAATTCATCGCAAGTTATTGGCAATGTGGTTGTGGGTGTTTCATTATTAAAATCAGGTGTTACTGTTGGTGGTGGTCTGTTTAGCACCTCCATGAAGTGCTCAGCCCATCTCTTCATTTGTTCTTTTTCTGTTGGTATTGAATTCCCTAATTTACCTTTAACAGGTGTTTCCATAGCAGTAGGCTGGTGACATAGGTGTTTTGTAATTTGATAAAGGCACCTACTATTACCAGTTCTTACAGCATTTTCAGCTTCTACGGCCAGTTCATTGATGAAATGTCTTTTATCTCTTCGAGTTTTTGTCTTCACTTCTTTATTTAACAAGTTATAAGTTAGTTTGCAAGATTCAACTGCATTATGTGTACTTGCCGCTAGTAGTTTAAGTTTTGCTGTTTTCCTTTCTTGTATTTTATCCCAAGTATCTTCTCTCATCCATTTTTTTCTTTTTATGTACTAGGTATCCGGTGGTCACTACAGCTGCTTCTGTCATTGCTGTTCTCAGTTGTTCCCATTTAGTATCGATTGTCTTGGTGGTGATATCGTTGTCAATTTTGCCTAAAGCATCGAAATAGTTGTTCATTTTGACATTATATTCCTCCTTTATATCATTTGATTGCAGTCTGTGTACATCTATTCTTCTATTTTTATTCGGTTGGTATAACTTCTTCAGTTTAATTCTCAGTTTAGCTATGCAGAGGTTATGATCGCTTCCGATCTCTGCACCTCTGTATGCTCTGACGTCTTGAACTGATGAGCGAAATTTTGCGCTTATGCAGAAGTGATCTATCTGGTTCTTAGTTCTGCCATCAGGTGAATTCCATGTTATCTTGTGGATATTCTTATGTGGAAAGATGGTGTCTGCCACAACGAGGTTTGATATTTCACAAAGTTCTAGAAGTCTTTCGCCATTTTGATTCATACAGCCTATGCCATGAGTACCGAGATATCTTTGTACTCCATCGTTGTTGTCACCTACTTTGGCGTTAAAATCGCCCATGACTGCTATTATGTCATGCTTGGGTATTGTGTTGATGGTACTTAGAAGTGCTTCATAGAAGTCATCTTTTGTGGTATCAAGAGCGTCGTTAGTTGGTGCATAACATTGTACAATTGAGAGCTTGAAAAATCTTGTCTGAAATCTAGCTAATATTAGCCTCTCATTAATTGGTACCCAGCTGATAAGCGATGCTGCTGCTTTCTGTGTCATTAAGATGGCTACTCCCTCTGTGTGACGATTATCATTATTACCAGAGTATATAATTTGCTTTTTTTCTTCTGAAATATATTTTATGCCCTTCCCCGTCCATCTACACTCGCTGACACCCAATATGTCCAACTTATAATTATCCATTTCTTTAATTACTTCTTCCAATTTTCCATCTTGATACATAGTTCTTACATTCCAGTATCCAATTTTGAAAATCTCCTTAGCCCCCAAGATATTAGAATGAGTCATGTTTACTGTCGAGCCTGGTTCTGTTTCGGTAACAATCGCTTGTTTTACGATAGTGACTTGTTAACTCTCTGATCAACCCTCCTATCCAACCGACCGATTCGAGGGTTTCGAGGTCAGTTATAGGAAAATATCTACACCACTAGATACTCTGATGTATCAGTTATTCTATAATTTAACATAACATGGTACTATCCATCGAAATATACACATTCCTGGTGTTTTTCTTTCGGCATCTAAGGTGAGAAAAGAATTTCACCTCCATCTTGGAAGGGTAGATAACACACTAATCAAGCACTAATGGAGCCTTTTTAATAAAAAAAAAATAAACTAAGATTTTTGAAATAACTGAAACTCATAACCATATCACATTAGTTGAATAAAGAAAAAAGAAGATAGTGTGACTTCAACGTTGATTATTTTCTTATAAAACTTGATTTAAAATAAACTTTTTACGTTTTAAATAAATGTTATGTAGTATTTTATTATAAAACAACTATATTAATTTTAATAAATGTTTTTAAAGTACTTTCTGTGACTTTGAAATTACACGCCATATACTTTGGACATTGGGTTTTTAAAGGATAGAAATGAAGAGAGTTAAGCAATTCAGGTAAGTCTAGATTAGTTTCTCCACCATATATATATATATATAGCCAGTGAAGCTCATCATAGAAGAAGCTTCTATGCTTTCGGGCCACACCGTTTCCATATTTCTGAACTTCTGAAGCAAAATGGAAATGAATGAAATAACCACAGGTGAATTTAGTACCATGATCAGTGCAGGCAGCAGAAAGATCACAATATAATTATTTCCTGCCATGTTTGGCGGGTGACTTACTTGGAATTTAATATTTTTTTTAAAAGATATCATCTATTCTGAAGCATTGATATTATCATCATTTTCTGATTTGCTACTTGTGGAGAAAGGAGTCTTTTGGAATTTGTTTTACAAGATGAGGCTGCCAGCCTCATGTACAACCTTACATTAATCATCTTGTATAACATGTTAGCAGTAGTCCCTTTCTTTCTTTATTTATCAGAGACCCCTTGGTGCTACATGCTAATATGATATTTTTGAATCTGACATTTTAGATACACCCTATTGAAAAGAATTAACTTTTCAACAAATACTTGTTTCTATTTTCATAAACTCTCCAACACTGCAATGGTGGCACCTATATCTCAATAGTCTAAAGTGATAACAAGTTACTGACTTTGTCAAGTTACATTTTTACTGTAATATCTGCTTCATTTTAAATTTATAAGTGTAAATAAGACTTTAAACAACAACAACAAAAGAAGAAGAAGAAAGAAAAATCTAACACTAACCATGAACAACGGGACCTCCATCAATGCAGTAGTAGCACTCCTTAGTTCGCTGAATGTAGTAGTGGTAGTTACGGTGGTCGTAAATGAAGGACAATGAAAAATTTACCTCTGAGGCAGTACTGTCACGAACCAAAAACATACCATCACAGTCTGTATCAGGATTTCGTCGCACTGCTGGAAAACATATAGAAAACATAATTTTCATTATTTTTGATGTTTCAAGAGGTGACATGTGGAAAGCTACCTCAGCCTAACTTTTGAAGAGGCAAAGAGTTTTATCAGAAGCAGACACAGGAACAAATGGGATGCAGGGCACCAAAAAAAATTATGCATATTACTAGCGCAGCAGAAGAGAACAAGTGGTAATATTCAGACTCTGCACAGGCCACAACAGATTGGGATACCATCTATTCAGCACGCTAAAGATAGGAACTACCAATAAATATAACTGTGGCACTGTGGGGAGCTATTTACCTGAAATATTAGCTCTGTTCCACCTTTATTTATTTATTAATATTTCAGGTAAATAGCTCCCCACGTCCACACTCGAAATCTATACCCAATATGTTGGTTTGTACTTGATTGCTCGTTCTGTTGTTATATATTACTGATCGTTGCTCTATTACGTCTAGGGTGAAACAACATAAATACGGGCTCTGTAACTGGCCCAACCAATGACAAGGAATTAAGACTGTTTCACTTCATAGACGACTTTGTATTTAATACGCATATTTGATTCAACTGTAGCATACATATCAGTTTACATGTATTTATCCACATTTGCCATATATCATCATGACAGGATTAACCCTGTTTTGAGAATATCCATTTAATACATCATGCAAATACTTTAAAATGAAAACACTTTGTAATGGGTTCTCATTGGAACGCAAGTTGAGACACGGCCAAAACAGTTCAAGGGTTTTCATAAACAACTCTTTCGTTACTACACAAAACATTCATACGTCATATCTATGGTGCACCTCACTTTCAATATTCCCAATAGTGCCACATTTATCAGCACTGACTCAAACTCAAAAAAATTAACACGTGGTGTGCATGGGCAGACAACACAAACATGAAATAGTCAATAAGAGTATACTATCAAGGCAAGAAACAGAGGACACTGGAGATCCATTGCAGCTGGCCTCTGATGTGAAGATGACAGCTGATGTAATCTGAATTTATGTTGTATCTCTAGACTACCACTTACATCTTCTGCAATGAATGCTTCTTCTTCTTTGATCCTTAGCCGCTGACTGTCAAAGCAGTCAGTGGCCATCACGCCTGGTGGCGTCCTGCAGGACAGCAACAAACTTCTTCCATCTTGTTCGGTCGGCATCCATCCTCCGTACAGTGCCCCAGCTCTGGTTCATTCTTCCCATCTCGGCCTCCACAGTTCTCCGCCAAGATGTTTTTGGTCGGCCTCTTTTTTGCTTTCCTTCGTGGGTCCATAGCATAGCTGTTCTTGTGATGGCATCGGGATCTTCTGAGGATGTGGCCAACCCAACTCCAGCATCTGCCAGCTATGATGGTGTGCATGTCCTCCTGGTTACTCTAAATAAGTAGTTCTTAGTGACAGTATTCAGCCATAAGATATTGAGAATTTTCCTTAGGCAGATTGTGTGGAAGGAGGACAGTTTCGGCATCTCCTTCTCTGTTACTCTCCAGCATTCCACACCGTAGAAAAAGAACATTATAGAGCAGTGCTCGGAATGGCAGAGACAGCTATACATCAACTTTACTGATTTTGAAAAGGCTTTTGATGTGTTATAAATGTTTATACAATACCAAAACCTACCCTCTGTCCTGTACTTACTGTTCTTAGTCTTCTATCGTTTACTAGACACAGTATTAAGGTCTTTGTCTTGTGTAAGTCTGACCTATACTGGAACAATTAGAAGTGATTGCGTCATTAATAGGCTGGACTGCCCATGGTAAATTTCCGGTGTTCTGTGTTGCGGGTCGCACTAATGACCCGTCATCGAAGCATCATTTTTTGGTGATGCTTAGATGGCAGGGAGGATAGTGTTATTCACTTGCATAGCTAGGTGGGGTTGTCGCACGGAAGGTCCTGGGTTCGAGTCCTGGGTAAGCCACTCACATCTGTTGTTTTTCTGTTGTCTAGTTTTCTACTTCTTTATTTCTTACGAGTGCCTGAAAACATACCTTTACGTTTGTCTAATATTTATTTACTTTTGACAGCATACACAGGGACAGCCTATGGAAAATACTGAGAGCTTATGGAATTCCCAGCTGCAATGTTTCCATCATAAAAAGCCTCTATGCTAACTTTACATGCAGTGTAGGGTTCAGCAATCTAACTTTTGAGGTGAAGACAGGAGTACGACAGCAATGAATGCAACATGGTATTTATGTACTGAAGAATTATTTTGCAGCAGCAATTTATTCTTAAGAAGCAAAATTCACAAAATAACTTACCTTCATTCAAAATTTTCTCAGCACTGCTGCGGGACATTTTCCCATGATACCACATGTTGTTCATATCAGCATTCTCACATTTTTCTTTGTCTTTCTGAAGGGCAACGTTGATTGAGCCTGTAGTAAATTTGCAATCACGGCTGTCACGATGAGGACTTGCTTTGCCTGACATGCTTGCACTTTTGAACTCCTAGGCTGTTACTGATCATTGATATAGAACACAGGGAGGCTGCTAAGAAGGATACACAAATTATCTCCTTAAGTAAATTTTAATTGCAGATGTTTGTTAACGGGAAATAAGAGTTCTGTTTCTGCTCTATGAATTCCTCTGGTGTGATATGAGTAATGATGATGATTTTCATCACCTTTCAGCTCCCCAAGGAGCATAGGCCATCAACAAATTTATGCAGTCTTCCAGTTCCATGCCATCTTCATTCCCTTCATGCCTGTCTCCAGTTCTCTTCTCCATGTGTTCCTTGGTCTTCCGTTACCTCTCTTACCCTGGGGATTCCAGAACAAGGACTGCCAGGTAATGCTATTAACAGGTATCCTGATGATGATAATGGCAGTTTATCAGTTCTGTTAAAGGTAAACAGAAAAAAACAAAAAACAGAGAAATAAAGAAGTAGATTCAATGTATAACTATTTTAAATGGGCAGAGTTACACCACCGTTTTATGTCCACAGCTGCAACACCTTATTTGGTCCACAGCTGCTTAGCCAGTACTGATAACTTATTTCTATATTTAGATACTGCTCCATGACCTACTACATGGCAGGTGCATTTGGTGCAAAAACGTGTTACTGTGGACATGACATCTGTATTTAATGAGTGCTTTTACAAATCTCAAAAGCATGATTTAACATGTCAGTTTTTCACTCAATAAAATCACTAACCAAGCATCCAATATGCTAAGAATACTTAATATTTTCTGCAGGCAGTTGCACTTACTAAGAATTTCAGTAGACAACTATAATGGTACTACAATAACATAACATACAGCTGACAGTATTCATAAATTAAATTAAAATATTTAAAAAAAACAAGCATCAAGTAAATTAAAACTTGCAAGTTTTTAAAATATAAATTAAAAAATAAAATGGTATAGAATCAGTTTTACAAATTAACACATACAGGAAACATGGGATGTGATGTTTTGGGATTCACCCTTTGACAGCCACAGTCACAAACAGGCGACAGAGATAAATATAGACAGGTCAACAGACAATGGCAATGGACACAGCAAACATGCAGAAAAAAAATATTGATGAATGAATAAAAAACTTTATGATGTGTTATACAGAAAGATAACTCCGCCAATGCCGGTCCCAAGCCCGGATGAAAAAGGAGGAGGGCGGCCTGCATGGAGGCCGTAAGGAGGCAGCCCCTCCACCATGCAAAGGCACAACAGGCCAATCACCTGTTTGCTTTAAACTATGATTACGAGTAATATAAGAGAGAAAACCGGACTGATTCTAAAGGCGACGAACTGGAACAGACTACGGACTACGACTTATGGAACTTGGAACACAAGAAGTATAAATGGGAAAGAAGAGGAGCTGGTGGAAGAGATGAGGAAAGCAAAACTAGAAATCCTGGCTATTACCGAAACAAAGAAAAAGGGACAAGGAGTCATGGATCTCGATGGCAACACACTGCTATACAGTGGTGTACCCACATCTGAAAGAGCTAAAGGGGGCGTGGGTTGCATTGTGGCCAAAAACCAGAAAGATAGTATCAAGGGATGGAACTTTGTCTCGGAGCGCATTATGGTTGTAATACTAAAAGAAGGAGAAACCATAGTCAACCTGGTCATAGTGTATGGGCCAAATGAATATGAGAGAGCAGAGGTCAAGGAAGAATTCTTCGAACTGCTTCAAAGGACAGTGGATGACTGCCTAGATGAAATTATCATGCTCGGAGATTTCAATGCCAGAGTTGGAAATGACCATGCTAGATGGGGTGGAGTTATCGGAAGATATGGAGAAGGTACTCTCAATGACAATGGAAAGCGACTCCTCAGATTCTGCAGTGAGCAGAATCTGATCATTACCAACACAAAGTTCCCCCATAAGTGCATACATGCATACACTAGGTGTGAACCAACAAAGAATGAGAAGTCAGTGATCGACTATGCCATTGTTAGGAGGAACTCATTCAAATATGTCCGAGATGCTAGAGTCTGGAGGGGGCCAGAGATTGGAAGTGATCACTACCTGCTTACAATCAAAAGAACAACTGAAAGAGTTGCTCAGCCTAGGAACTGTCCAGCATCACGCAAGAAACCAAGTAAACAAACGGAAGAAATGAGCATTAAGACCTACAAGCTGAGAGAGCCAGAAATTAAGACCAGATATCAGGGGCTTATTGCTACAGCGGTGAGAAACTCAGACGAACAACCTGATGACTTGGAAACCCTGTGGCTTAAATTCAAGGACACCATAAAGACAGCTGCTGCAGAAGCATGTGGTGAAGTCCGACTTGGGAACAAGAGAAAGAGGACACCTTGGTGGACAGAGGAAGTCAAAGAGAAAATAAGAGAGAAGAAAATGGCATGGAAACAATGCTTAGGAGCTAAAAACACAGCAGGACAAATAGAGAAATATAGAGAATATGTGATACTCAGAACAGAAGCAAAGAACAAGGTGCTGCAGCAAAACAGAAGTCCTGGGAAGAATTTAGAGAAAAGCTAGAAAAAGATGTGCAAGAAAACCAGAAATTGTTCTATACGACCCTAAAGAACATGAGGAAGGAAAAACAATGCCCTCTCAAATTTATAAAGGACAAGCAAGGCAAATTGCTTACTGCCCTGAAGGAAGTAATGGAAAGATGGAAAGAATATTTCTCAGAACTCCTTGATGGTGAGCAAGGTCAAGCATCAGAAATGATAACCACTAGCACAGAAGAGGAAACAAATGGTGATGAAGATGACATAAAGATGGAAGAACTGGAGAAAATCAAGATGGGCAAAGCAGCAGGGCATGATGGTATAACACCAGAAATGGTTAAGTACATGGGAGCATCTGGTGACCTATTACTCTTAAGGGTCCTACAGGCAGCATGGTGCAACAAGACCATTCCAAAGGATTGGGAGATTGCCATCATAACACCAATTTCCAAAAGGGTGACAATCGACAATGTGGAAACCATAGAGGCATATCCCTTCTCAGTGTCCCTGGTAAAATCTACTCTAGAATCCTAGAGCAGAGACTCCGACGCCTAGCTGAGCCACATTTGGATGAGGTCCAGTGCGGATTCCGAGCAAACCGAAGTACACAAGACCTAATCTTCACACTCAGACAGCTGAGTGAAAAGGCCCTTGAGTATAAGAGTGAGATCCATCTTTGTTTCATAGATCTGGAAAAGGCGTTTGACAGGGTCCCCTGGAGCAAACTTTGGGACTGTTTGGCAAGGAAGAACATTCCAGCACCTCTGATTCATGCTATACAGAACTTCTACAAGTCTTGCAGGAATTATGTGAGGACAGCAAACCATAAGCCAGAAGAGTTCAGGACTACCACTGGTGTAAGACAAGGTGATATCCTGTCACCTTATCTTTTCATACTCCTCATGGACGATGTTATCAAGTCATGTAAGGAGAGAACAAGAAAGTATTCAGTGGAGTACTGGAAGATGAGACAGGTCTGTATTTCAGAGCTGGCATTTGCTGATGATTTTGCACTGATTGCTAAATCAGAGGCACATCTCCAATCCAACCTGCAAGTCTGGAAGGAAGAGCTGGAGAAGAGAGGGATGGTCATAAGTAGCTCTAAAACAAAATCCATGGTGATATCACGAGAAGAAAGAAGACATCATATTAAGCTGGGAGAACAGGTCCTAGAGCAGGTCGACCACTTTAAATATCTCGGAGCTATTATAGACCGAAAGGGAGGCATCAAAGAAGAGTTGGCCACTCGAAAAGCAGTAGCTGGGAGACTTTTTCAGACCATAAATCGAGGATTCCTCAGCAAGAGAGAGGTTGGTAAGAAAACGAAGATGGCTGAATACCGCTCCACCTATGTTCCAGTCTTGACATATGGATGCGAGTCATGGGCGAAAGCCAGATCCAAACCTCAGAAATGAGATATCTGAGGAAGGTGGTTGAAGTAACAATAAGAGATATGGTCCGCAACCAGATGATATGTCAAGGCCTAAAATGCCACCCTTTGCAGACCCAAGTAGAACAGTCCCAACTAAGATGGTTTGGCCATGTCTGCAGACTGGGAGAAGATCGGCTACCACGACAAGCATGGAAAACAAAGAGCCAGGGATCCAGACCCCAGGACGACCCAGAGTCCGCTGGGAGGACAACATTAGACAATCTTTGAAGGACCGAGGACTAGAATGGAACCAGGCCAGGAGGAAGACAGCTGATAGAATAGTCTGGCGCTCTCTCTTCCAAACCTCTACACCTCACGGTAGAAGGGGAACGACTAAGTAAGTAAGTAAGTATACAGAAAGATGAAAATCAATGTAAAAATAACAAACAAGAAAAAAAGAATATCAACTCAAGAAATGCATCAAAGAATGAAAATAAAATGACAAAGGAAAATAATAACCTTTTGATGAAAAATCTTGGCAGTGATCTCAGAAAAACAGCTTTTAAGGGTTTCTTAACTCTTTCAGTCCCAAGCAAAAAAGTGGGTTTGGCACAAACAAAAATGGCCACCCCAGTGTGTTTTTATTGTTGTTGTTTGGAAATAATTTTTTTAAATGTTCATATGCATAAATAACTTTGTTGTTGTATATGAAACTGAAGGTAAATGGATGTAATTTACTCTAGTGCTACAAATATAAAAGCATTCTGTTATATGCTGATTTCTTTGTGGTTGATTGAGTGCGTGCGTGTTGGAACAATCACTCACAACACAGGTACGCACGTAGAAGTCATAGATGGTTATAACGGCAGGTGTACTGTTAACGAATGTTTAATACACCACAACACGCCACGTTAACACAGAATACACAGTTATAGTCAACTACAAGTTATAGCAATACAATAATAAAGTACTTCTCACATCTCAGAATCATGCAGATACTACAATATCCATGACCTCTTTAAAGATACTCCTCAACTCAGCGCTATCCACCTGTACTCACATTAGCGCTATCATATTCTAATCATGGATCCGTAAATATGGCCTCCTCACAGATAGCAAACGGCTCACATCATCGCCGTGCTACTGCATAAATATGGTATCCTCCAGATACTCCTCACATAATAATAATGGATCCGTTAGCAACCGGACATCCCGCCGTGCTAACATAAATATGGTATCCTCCAGATACTCCTCCTGCGCTATAAGATATAATAATGGATCCGTAAATATGGCCTCCTCACAGATAGCAAACGGCTCACATCATCGCCGTGCTACTGCATAAATATGGTATCCTCCAGATACTCCTTACATAATAATAATGGATCCGTTAGCAACCGGACATCCTGCCGTGCTAACATAAATATGGTATCCTCCAGATACTCCTCACATCAGCGCTGTATTAATAATAATGGATCCTTCTCAAAGATAGCAAACGGCCAACCTCGCCGTGCTACACTCACATAAGCGCTATCATAATCTAATGAGTCCTACCAGCAATTTTTCACAAGACTCCATCCCCGGCAGTCTGCAATAATCTCGCCTTTACTCATCTTAGCGCTATTATATCACAATATAAGTCAATGGATCCAAACATCTTAAAATGCACACAATACTGCTCACCCAGCAGTCTGCACTAATCTCACCTATCAACATGTCTTCACATAACACAATTATCCTCTCTCAGGAAATAATGGCCTTACACAAATCATGGCCTCTCATATTCAGCACTGTACAGGCTTACTCTCAAGAACACACACTATGGGGCGACCTCTCCAGATCGATGCCCAAAACTCACTGCCCACGGGAATACACATCCTCCCCCTAAAACAGCTACGAGACCCGGCTGTTAAAAAACACCGTTCAGTCTCACTACTTGCACGGGCTAGCCACAAATAGCTAAACACCCGTATCTCAAAACAGTTCGGAGTGAACAAACCTCCACAATTGAACTGACTAGCGTTCACACGCTTTGTAACCTTACTTCTACTATTACAATTTAACATAACATTAAAGACAATCACGTCTTCAAGCAATGACAACCCATAATGTAATCTGCTCACCTAATATTTTCCAGATCACGTCCCCTTCCATTAAAATTACTGGTAACAGTTTGCCACCCCGTCCGGGAAAAAATGATTTATCATTTTTTGAACATTTAAGATCCAAAAATTTAAAGGTTAATGAAATTATATGAAATACGTACAAAAATAAACTCCCAAAAATTTAACTGTCAATGAAGTTATGTCAAATATCTCTTTAATTAATTCCCAAAAATTTAAAAAATTTAATGAAGTTCTATCAATTACCTACAAAAATATACCTATGACAAGAGAACATAGCACATCTACAAAAATATCATCAATAAATGTAAGATAACGACTAAATCATCCAACATACTCATACAAGCATACCAAAAAATAATTTAATACAAAACCAAACTAAGTATACATAGTACAAACTAAACAGAAAATAAACTATCGTAAGCGAAAAGACAAAATATGAAATGGAATATGATAAGCATCAAATAGAATCATACGATGACAATGAAGACAACAATTCCATACATGTAAAACAAATAGAACTATAAGAACCAATTACATTATCTAAAGTCATATAATTAATTTAACAATACAAAGAATGAAAGTATAAATAGCGTAACACGAAAAAAGTATACTAGAAGTATGAATTACATCAAAGATGAAACACAGAAGCATAAACAAAATATCAGACAATATTGAAAAGACAACAGACAAGATGTAAAGAAATGACGAATAGTCAACAAAGAGAGATGACAGTAAAGATGCAAATGTAAAGAAAGTTGGTAACAATACCTAACAATAACTATCCAACTGTAACAACGTATTGTAAAATACAAAAATGCTAAAGTATATTTATATACTAACACAAAAAAGAAAAGCTTAAGACAAGCACAGCATAATAAGTAATTTAACTAAGTTATAACTTATACATAACTAAAAATAAATTACATCAAATATCACCCAAACAAAAAATTATTAACGCTAACACAAGTTTCGCATTAATCCAAACATCACAACATTTTCAAAGAATTAATGTCACTACATAATAGTAACCTTAACATACAATCTAGCGCTGGCGCAGAAAAAAAAAAATAAATATCACAATGTCCAAAACACATTTTTTCAAAAAATTACAATACAAAAAATGTTTCTTATCGTTAGGTTAAATAAAAATAGTATTTTTATTTCTAAGTAATATGTAGCTATAATTAACGACTAACAATTAAATTAGTTGAGTAACATAAAATAATCTTATCTTTAAACAGACATACATGAAAAACGTGTAAGTTTTTTTTTTTCTTCTTTTAAAAAATACATCAAAGAAACGTCACATTGGGTAATAAAATGTTAACTACAAACGAAGTTATAAATATATATAAGTGTAATATTATTTATCTTAACTATGTATTATAATCAGATATTTAAATTCTTTAAATGAACAAGAGTATCAGCCGTCGCTGTTAATTCTACCCATTTAATTTAATAGGAAATTTAAGTTAATTCTAGCTGACAAAAAATCGAATCGTTTAAATTATCAAATGTCATAATTGAGAAAAAATGGAAACCAAGTTTCAGAATACGTCCTTAACTTCAACGAAAAATCATTAATAATACATACAAGTTATGTTTAAAATTACCTTTCACTAAACAATTAATTCAAATAATCTGTATATAAATATGTTAATTAAACATGGTATCAGACCCATGATGAAAAACAAAACCAAAATTTTAAGTAGTGCATAAAAAACACTCAGGACTATCTACAGAAATGACTATTACATTGTCTCAGTAAATAAGTTTGTGCATAGAAATTATTTAATGCATAATTAAAATACAGTCATATAAGTAACAACCAACAAATAATTATGGCAATCAAATGTTACAAAGATTACATAATATTTCATTAACAACATATAAAGTTCTATACTAAAGAATACAATAACATTCAGTGTTTGTAAACAGAACAAAAAATAAACAGGACCTTTGAAAAAAAACCAAAAAAAAATTCCTTCGAGGTCTTGCGAACATCTCATCAACACGCAAGGTGACATCATGACACGGTGGGTTAACGTACTGGCTAGGCTCGCTTGAATGGATAAATGGTACATAGTGATCTATATCTCTCGCAGGTAATGTCAAATTAGAATGGTGATTCCCCTCGCAAAGTCGCTCGCTGTGAGACAATACAAATGAAAATATCTATTTTAATCCATGGTACGATTATGAGTGAACACGGAAAATTCACTTTACAATTACCCAAACTCCGTGGTGTAAGGTTGTGGCCCTCCTGCGATGTCAACAACTCTCGTCACATAGCAGACAACATAGGGACAACTTGACCTATAATTCACAGTTGTCAGTGCGGTAGGCTGAAAAAAATTTACTACCTTCACAAGACCGAGATGATCTCTCAAACCTATCAGCATGACAAGCAAAAGCATTTAAGAACCTATTACCGTTCCTATTACTCTGATTGCTAATAATCTTGCTCTTATGTGGAGCACAGTTAACCTGGTTGCGATCTGTATAATTTCTTTTGAGAGCATTGTTATTTGCTCTATTAACACCGTTGTACTGATTTAAATCCCAGTTACAATAGTTATTCTTAATACTTCTTCCCAGATAACAATGTCCACCCGATATAACTGGCTTTTTAGCAGAAAAATTATTACCAGATTCATAAACTTTCATATAATTACTTCTGCTATAGTTTCCTAAACTTTTAGAATCACAATGTTGAGATCTGTCACATTTTTTCTTGTTTTTAGGAGAAGAAACGTTACCGTAGGATGAACTCCCTTGGTACTTTATAACCTTAGGGTTATGTCTCCTATCAAAATTATTTTTTTCTTTGCTTGTAGCAATGTGTTTAAGAAATGAGTCACACTGCCTTGACTGGGTATGACTAGAAGGTTTGACAATCTCTTTATTTTTTTGCACAACATTTGTTTCCTTCATGGAACAAGCAGTAGTATGTTTGTTACTTGTTACCGATTTATCAGATCTGTCAATAAATACGCTGTTGGTTTTTAACACACTGACTTGAGATTTAGCACTGTTTCTTTCCTTATCTACAGGACTGCTTATTACTGTAGAATTCTCTTTGTTGGACTGTCGCCAAGAAACAATATTATTGGAAATAGCATTGGTATTGCGTTGGAAGTTATATTTCCCACGAAACGACCTATGTCCATCATTCTTGACCGTAGAATCCGCAAAAAGTGTATAAGGCTGGCTTTTTGCTTTAGTGTTCTGATGATAAGCAACTTTCTGTCTATCACTGTCACCATTGACAGAAGACCACATATTGCTATTCAAGACTACGTCAAGCAGACCATATATTCTTCTTCTTGCTTCTGCAATCTCAATGTCTCTAAGTGCAATCTGTTCACTTAATCTCTTGTTTAAACTATCAGCTTTTAAGACCTTGTAGCTTTCCTCTGCTAGCAAATTTTCAATCTTAATCAATTTGTCTTTCTCCATCATTAACTCTTTCACTCTCTCTTTATCAACCCTCTCAATCTCAATATCATGACTATTCGTAAGCCTATCAACCTTCTCTAGGGATATAGTATCCTTTTCTTTAATTTGGCGACCACAAATCTCATCGTCACTTAATAGATCAATAAGTGTTTCATTACACAACTTCTCATATTTCTTAATCTGAACTTCTAATTTCCCAGAAATCTCCGTCCATTTTTTTTTTTCCCAATCTGAGCTTCCATCTCTTTAATTTTGCCTAATGCCGAGTCTAATTTTGCTCGAACACAAGCAAGCTCAGAATTAGATTTACATAAATCACCTGTAAGTTTAGTCACTTTTTTATGTAGCTTATTCACTTCAGTAGTACTTTTTAAGCAACTTTCCCTTTGCTCATGTGCACTCTGTTTTATGTCTCCTATTTGCTTCTCATCCTTTAACTCCTTTTTCTGATCACTATGGATGCCGTCGCGCCATAACGTACGCATAATCTTCAATATGTCATCACGTTTGTTACCAATATGCTTGTCCAAAAACAGACGAAGGTCCAAAACTAACAACCTCGCTAGATCCTTAGCCATACTCACATGAGGAATTGACTTAAATCTCTCATCAGCAAACTCTCTTAGAGCTCTTGATGCACAAACCAAAAACCTGTCCATAACATGTGACTCAAGCTCTGGGCCTTCTAATCCCTGATAATCTGTTCCCTCTTGAAACAGATAATCTAATACAGGTGTCATATCCTCTGGATCTGTATCACAATCCATTGTGACTTGTTTACTTAGTCAACCATATATGTCTTAATTAACTTTCCTTATACCAAATCAAGTTTAGATCTCAAATATTGTATCATCAATCCCTGTACATCATCATATTCTATAATTAATCGATATAATTATCGACAACAACAACAATAGTTATTAATAGAATAGGATAGTGCAGATTGAGGCTTGTTGACATGGACAGAAGTGGCAACATTTACACACAACAAAAGCACTTAACTGAAGGTAATCCCGTCTCTTTCGCTAACACACTGGATATCACAAAGTTCTGACGTTAAAACACTCCACTGCAGAAAGGTAGAAGGACTAAGCTCTCTTGTCTTCAGATCTCTGCCACTGCACAGTATGTCCTCAACAATGCATCAGACGACAGGAACCGATCACAACAACTCCGCAAGTTGTCATTTGAGGTATAAGTGCAGACGAACTCTCCAAAATACTGCACCTATAGTTGAATCTGCATATGGAAAGACTGGAACAAGCACTGTAACAATTATGGCATCAATGTCGCTATCAGATAACAGCTATTTGATATCGAAACCAACTGATAAAGTTAGTTTAGTTGCTACACACGCCAAGATATGAGGATGGATATGCGCAGTCAGCTGATACCTGTGTACAGTTGAATTAAGCCACGCCCACACAGAGCCAAACATAACACAGTTCAGTGTTCCCACTTGTAATGACTGGTCCAGAATCTGACCTAATTTACTCTCTTATCACGCGAATGTAATGTGGGTGTTACGACCCGTTGGTTTGGTCCACCAAATGTTATATGCTGATTTCTTTGTGGTTGATTGAGTGCGTGCGTGTTGGAACAATCACTCACAACACAGGTACACACGTAGAAGTCATAGATGGTTATAACGGCAGGTGTACTGTTAACGAATGTTTAATACACCACAACACGCCACGTTAACACAGAATACACAGTTATAGTCAACTACAAGTTATAGCAATACAATAATAAAGTACTTCTCACATCTCAGAATCATGCAGATACTACAATATCCATGACCTCTTTAAAGATACTCCTCAACTCAGCGCTATCCACCTGTACTCACATTAGCGCTATCATATTCTAATCATGGATCCGTAAATATGGCCTCCTCACAGATAGCAAACGGCTCACATCATCGCCGTGCTACTGCATAAATATGGTATCCTCCAGATACTCCTCACATAATAATAATGGATCCGTTAGCAACCGGACATCCCGCCGTGCTAACATAAATATGGTATCCTCCAGATACTCCTCCTGCGCTATAAGATATAATAATGGATCCGTAAATATGGCCTCCTCACAGATAGCAAACGGCTCACATCATCGCCGTGCTACTGCATAAATATGGTATCCTCCAGATACTCCTTACATAATAATAATGGATCCGTTAGCAACCGGACATCCCGCCGTGCTAACATAAATATGGTATCCTCCAGATACTCCTCACATCAGCGCTGTATTAATAATAATGGATCCTTCTCAAAGATAGCAAACGGCCAACCTCGCCGTGCTACACTCACATAAGCGCTATCATAATCTAATGAGTCCTACCAGCAATTTCTCACAAGACTCCATCCCCGGCAGTCTGCAATAATCTCGCCTTTACTCATCTTAGCGCTATTATATCACAATATAAGTCAATGGATCCAAACATCTCAAAATGCACACAATACTGCTCACCCAGCAGTCTGCACTAATCTCACCTATCAACATGTCTTCACATAACACAATTATCCTCTCTCAGGAAATAATGGCCTTACACAAATCATGGCCTCTCATATTCAGCACTGTACAGGCTTACTCTCAAGAACACACACTATGGGGCGACCTCTCCAGATCGATGCCCAAAACTCACTGCCCACGGGAATACACATCCTCCCCCTAAAACAGCTACGAGACCCGGCTGTTAAAAAACACCGTTCAGTCTCACTACTTGCACGGGCTAGCCACAAATAGCTAAACACCCGTATCTCAAAACAGTTCGGAGTGAACAAACCTCCACAATTGAACTGACTAGCGTTCACACGCTTTGTAACCTTACTTCTACTATTACAATTTAACATAACATTAAAGACAATCACGTCTTCAAGCAATGACAACCCATAATCTAATCTGCTCACCTAATATTTTCCAGATCACGTCCCCTTCCATTAAAATTACTGGTAACACATTCATTGAAAAATTATTAGTTATTCCAGGTAAAATGGAGGCTGAAAGAAAAAGCCAGTGAAAAATTAGTGCAAAAGCATTCAATCAAATTCTTCTAGAACTGTTCCCTAGGAGAATATCCATGGGTAAAGTTTCAAAATGTCACAAACAGAAGTATTTTAACAAAGTACAATCAGTTTTTAGTCAATAAACACTCAGGAAATTGTTAATTTCACAGATTACAACAACAGGTAAAATGGTTGTAAATAAAGAGGAAATTATATATTCTTACCTTGCGTGGCCATTTGATCTTATAAAATATGCGCTTAAAAAATCTTAAATTAATATCAAACCACAAAAACGCGTTCTCTCTTAAACACATGAGGTATTTACTAGAAAGGACTTCCTGTAGGAAATGACGTTTTGGGTTGTTAAAATTGGAAAACAGCTCTAGAAAGGAGCAAAAGATACGAAATACGATATAACGTTGATCGGGTCAAACAAGTTAAACCAGAAAACCGATATAACGTTGATCGGGACTTAAAGAGTTAAAAAGCATCATCATGTCCAAGGAAAACAGTATCAGTGTAAGCAATTTTCCAGAGGCTGTAGTAAATAGTGTATGCTTCATATGACAGTTTTTCCCCAACTAGCAACACTACTGCAAAAGCCAGCCTTACACCAACCTCCTATTAAATGACATCTATGACAGGGGTTCTCTGAAGAGACATGGTAACGATATTGTTACTGCTCCCTCGGATAAGATGCAATTAATATAAGGTTGTATATGGGGCTAGCAACCTCATGATTAACACATTAACTACCGAGTTGGAAAACACTGTGGCACAGTTAAATTTTGTTCCCATTTTCACCCTGCAGGTGTAAGCACAACGTAAGCTGTAGCTTTCGTAAATTGTTTAGATTTTTATGAATTACGCGTCATTTTAAAGATAAATGAATGTACTATTACAATAAGCAGCATTTGTAACTCTAATCAAGGTGGTTGCTATTTCAAGGCCTTCCAATGGCCGAGGACTTGCAATATTTTCACTAGCATAACAGCTTGCGCCCCACCACTATCAAAATCACTATTTCTATCAATGTGCACACCATTTTCACTCTTGTCCTCGTCGCTAGATCTATCAGTCAATTGTTGAAATAAGTTTCTAGCCTGTTCAGCCATTAGACGAGATGTACAAGCATTGTTTGTGGTCCTATCACTAGTTGTAATGGTAAACAGTTTTACACAATTTGGTAACTAACCCGAAACGTTGAAAAATATGAACATATTATCAATTTTCCAGTGTTCTACAACAACCATGCTTTGGAAATTTGTTTTCCGGTGGTCAATTATAATCTTGAACCAGATCGGAATGTATTTCGGCACATATTTCATTCGTTTCTTACTAAACTTAGATCGGCTTTCTGAGTGGCTCACGGTCAAATGTGTTTATTTCGTGCGCCGCGGACAGCGGCTCGTGGTAGTTAATGTGTTAAAAACACACTGCTACAGAAAACACTGATGCATCTAAACATGAATACTTTTGTGCTGGCAGCTGCGCTGGTGGCTCCATATGGAGCATAAAAAAGAAGGTAATCTCCAAAAGAACATTGCAATTCGTTTCGCACAGAATATGAGTCTCTTAGGAATAACGCTTAGAGACTCATATTCTGTGCGGAACGAATTGCAACGTTCCTTTGGAGATTACCAAAAATGAAATTATGATGCTAACATATTTTAGACAAGCAGTACTGTTCTCCCTATCGATTCATCCAAAATTTTACAGTCTTGTAGAAAAAACTGAATCTCACTTGCGACAAAGGAAGTCAGCATTCACCTTTGGATAACTAAGTTGGCTTTCAAACTCATAAGCTTGAAAAATCTGATGACTACTGACCTTGTAATGCATATATAGATTAATGAAGCATCCAGATCCAGTCTTAATTTTATGTAACATAATTTAATTTTCGTTGCACAATTATTGTAAACAGCGTTTCTAGTAGCCGATGTGAGGTTGAAAAGGATGATAGCACGAACTCTGACAACTTTCCTAAGATGTGTTGTTCGTTTTGTATTACATTTGCACATAGTAAGACTTAGATTGCTGCACAAACCTGGATGAATAGTAAAGGCAAACTGGTGACCACCAGACTGATCAAAGTCCTGTCTGTATATCATACCAGATCTCAGCCGAATACGACATTTTCCAGCCTTCACAAAGTTTGTTATTGTTTCACTTCCTCGTTCAAATCTACTTCCGGATTTATTATTTACCCCAGTATTCTCCCTTAGATAAATAATAAGAAACTAATACTTTTTATACTTTCCTTGCATATTTAAAATATAGCTGCAGACTTCATGTAATTTAGGTGTGAGATTACATGCCACAAACAGACTGATTGATTAGTGAACAAAATCTTCGCAGGGCTACGACGGATGGATTTCCAAAGTCTTCTGTTCGTATCATGATAGTACACTAATATACTTTCCTGTCCATCTCATGATGTAATTTCCCACTTACAATGTCGTCTTCCTCCTGCACGTTAGCCTTCAACCGTACCTTCCATTATGGTTTTCACCATTATGGTCTTTTGATATAACCAAAATATTGTGTCTAATTTTAATCTCACTCATTATTTCTCTATTCATTTATATTTCTTCTATAATGTCTGTATTTTTTCCCCTCTTTTTCCGTGAAGTGCACCCCATTCTTCTGTATGTCCGTTTGGACCCAAAGATGCAGCAATAGAGAATGCAATCAGCGACCCATAGCTTGACTGCTTGCATCAGGATCAGCGAACCAGAGCTGGTCAAGACCCTACTCCACCTCCACGTGGTGGTCCTGGAAACAGATTGCATCACTGCAGTCTGGCTGAGCGAGTAGGGATCAGAGTGGGAAGGCAAACCCGGTCCCAAAAAATGCCGTGCAGAAGTCGGATGTGTCGACCGAAAGGTGCAGATATCACAGCTTAGGCGTAAACAGACACAACGCAACCACCGTACTTTTCAGGACGAACGAGGAAGAAGAAGAAGTATGTCCGTTTCAAGGGCCTTAATTCTTCTCCCAACTATTTGTTCATTGTACGGTACATGTTCCTAATTTTTTTTTTTAAATAAAGTATCCCGTTCAACCCTTGATGGGTTATAATTAGGACCTATGGTTTTTCTAATTCAAGAAAGCAAAGTCAGATTTCCAATACCCAAAATATAGTACCTTCTTCCCCCCTCCACTCAGTCCAAATAGAGTAAATCAAAACCAAATTTGTGTGAATGTTTTTGTGTGTGACCTCCCCTTTCCAAGAAACCAAAAAAAAAAAAAACAATAAAAATAAAAAACAAACGAATAAAAAAAAACAATTAAACTAAAATGAATTCTCTCATAACTGCCCTGTTGTTAACAAGGCGAAAAGGGACGAGAAAGCCCGAGAATACACCAAATCCACCAATTATGTCATCAGCCACACAATCACCCCATCAGACCACCCCTCTTCCTAACACCATCATCGATTCCCTAAACATTAATTGTAGTTCCTGTTATGTACTGTTCCTACACTATACGGTAATGAAGAGTATAATATAATATATATTGAAAAGTAGACTAAATACTAACTATATATTTTTTTATTTTAAACGTAACATGTATGAATAATCTTACACTTTAGGAAAAAGAACGGGGAAAAACATACACACACACACACACAATTTGAGAAATTTGCATTGACCCTATCCCCATTAAATTTGTGTGTGTGTGTGTGTTTTTTTTGTTTTGTTTTTTTTAAGACCTAAGTGCCACGTAATGAAGAATGACACATTCCCACCAACTTTTCGGGAAAAGATGCCCATTGCACCATGACAGCAAATCTGAATACCTAACGACAGAGCGCACAGGTCTTACAATTGCTTTATGGTGCAGTATTCACATTAGACAGATATCCTCGCAAATAGTATCGCCAATACTTATTAATATGTATCTCTATGATTTATTCATAACAGTTGTTAACGAATAGAGATCTTAGACTGCAACTAGGAATGGGCTATTTTAGAATAGAAGAACCTTACTGTGCAGAGTGTCTAATACAAAATAATATAGAGCATTTCCTATTAAAATGTAGGAAATATGAACAACAGTGAAAACCAATATTATCCATAACTGTGGAACAGGTGTTGGATATAGATAGACCTAGAGAATTGCAAAATATAGTAAAACAGTATATAACAAAAACTAAAATCAATATATATATATATAATCCCAGCTTTATCTGTCAGTAACGCTAAGGGATGCAACTGTGGTTGAAAGTTAGACATTAATTGTATTGTTTCCCTTATATGTACTCTCCCAAAAATAGTAACACTTACCAAAGAACAATGCGCAAATGACGGTGTGCACAAAAATATATTTATAGAATGTGTGATCCCGTATACACACATTGGGATCCTCGCTGCTGCTACGTAGTTCGTGTACTGTGGTGATGCACAGTGGTTTTTAAAATAAATACTTTTGAATAAGTAAAATTGCGTTAGGTATTGGTGTTTTTGAATGTAATTCCCGTCTTATGACGGGCTTTTACACTAGTTAATATATACGGATCAATGGTGGTATGAGGAAAAGGGGTAGTCTGATGGGGTGCTTGTATGGTTGATGGCAGATAATTGGTGGATTTGATGTAATATCGGACACCCTCGGACTTTCTCCCCCCCCCCTCCCCCCCCTCTCCCCCCACCACCTTTTTTCACCTTGTTAACAACAGAGCAGTTATGAGAGACTTCATTTTAGTATATTTTTTTTAATTCGTTTGTTTTTTCTCTTTTTTTTTTTTTTTTTTTCCTTGGAAAGGGGAGGTCACACACAAAAACATTCACACAAATTTGGTTTTGATTTACTCTATTTGGACTGAGTGGAGGGGGGAAGAAGGTACTATATTTGGATATTGGAAATCTGACTTTATTTTCTTGAATTAGTACACCATATGTCCTTATTATAACCCATCAAGGGTTGAAAGGGATACTTTTTTTTTTTTTAAAATGAGTTCATAAAACTTTGTTGTCAAACGGATCTGTACAATAGAATATACACTGCTCTAGGTAGTTTGGGTATTGGAAATCTGACTTTTGGCATAGGCCTACTTACAAACTAACTGGGATGTTAGCGTAGCTGGCGAGTCCTTATTAGGGCTTTATGCTAGCAGATAGATAATGTTAGTCCATTTAAGGACTTAGTATCTATCAACGCTGATCGGGTTAGCAGTCAACAGAGTTGACTTTTTTTTTTTGGGATGGTAAATGCGCTCTGATATAACCAAATAGGTTGAAAGGAACGCGCCTCGCCAGAAGAAGGCAAAAACCGAACAAACAAAAAAAAAAGGTAGGAAATAGTCAGAGTTAATAGTTTTAAGAGGTTAGGGTGAATGTTAGGGGGCCGCGGCACGTGTCCCATTTCACCGAAGTATTTATTGATACCTCGGCCGATTCAGTAGTCCAAGTCGAATGATTCGGATACGTAGTAATTAAAGAATTATTTAGAATTGGTGTTGTGTGCTTGTGTGTGTGTGTGTGTGTGTATTAATACTTACCAAGCCAAGATTTTAAGAGATATTCCAATTTTTGATATATTTTAACTCTTCCCACCCCCCCCCCCCCCCCCCACCCCACACACACACATTTCATCACAAAAACCCAGACTTTCCCTAACTGTGACGTTACAAATCTCTTAACCCCCCCCCCCCCCCCCCCATATTTTCTCCAATTTTTTTTTTGTTTACACTGAAAAGAAACAACGTAATCGAATGTAAATAAGTTAACTAGTCATCATCATTAATTTTCATCATCATCATTTTTCAGCTTCCAAAGAAGCATATGCTTTATGCCAAGACTTCCTGTCACGTGCCATCAGCTCAAGGTCTTTCCATTACTCCTTCATCCCCTTCATGTCTGTCCCCAGTTCTCTGTTCCATGTCTTCTTTGTTTCTCCTCTACCTCTCCTACCCTCGGGATTCCAGAACAAGGACTGCCTGGTAAAGCTATCAGCAGGTTTGCTAAATGTGTGTCCTATCCATCACTAGCGAAATCTTCTCATCTCTTGTTCTTCTGACACCTGTCTGGTTTGTGTCATCAGGTCCACATTAGTAATCCTGTTGTACAACTACAATCCTTCTATTTTAGGCAAGCATCCACTTTTGAGAGCGTCCGTGGTTAGATCGCAGGCCTCTCGCGTCAAAGGTAGCTAGTTGGACACACACTACAGTCTACCCAGCTGTAAATGGATACATCTCTGCTCTTGGGTTAGGACAGGCAAAAGGCAGCGAGGAGTGTAACTGGTTACCCCATCTGTCCAAGCTCAACCTAGAATTGTGAGTCTCTAACACTTCACTCCCCTACTGCAGTATCTGCTATGAGACAACCTTTTTTTTTATCCCTTTATGAAAGTCTGAGCTTTTTGGGGGGTTTTTTTTTCTTGTTCTCCGCGTTCAGAGCCATCCAACTGAATTGAGTTTTGAATTGAAGATTTTGATTTTTGAGTTGGACTTGACGTTTTTTTAATCTCCATATATTTCTCAATGCAGTGAAAGCTCCTCTAATCTACTGTAATCTTATTTTGATATCATTATCTGCTCCTCTAGTCTACTGTAATCTTATTTTGATATCATTGTCGGCTCCTGTAGTCTACTGTAATCTTATTTTGATATCATTGTCTATATTGCAGCCAATGTATATATATATGATTCTACGTCATGTAGTGTTGTTTCTTCAAGTGCAGAATTGTTATCGTTTCCTGCATTTATTCTCGTCATCTTTGTTTTCCCCTTTTGTACTTTCAGACCCATTAGTTGTGACCTCTCATCAAGCATTTGCATTTTATCTTGCATCTAATTAAGGTAATATTCAGAAGAGCCAGTTCGTCGGCAAAATTGCTAACTGTCACGAAGTGGTTTTAAGTTTATAGAGTTTGCCTGAATGAAAGCAAGACCCCTAGTATGAGAAAGTCTGAGGAAATAGAATTTAGATGGAAAATGACATGCCTGTGGACAGATGAGACTATTGACTCAAGGGATAGAACCAGGAGTTGACTCTCCCCTTGCCGCTTCGTGACTTCAGAAAAGTTATAATCTCACTCCCTCTAGCTACCTTTGAACACAAGGAGATAAGGTGTATAAAAACGACCACAGACACCACTATACAGACCACATGTAGGTAAAGTATAGAATAGAAGCTGATCCAGTAAATAATATATGTATATATTTATTTACATACAAGGAAAACATAAAATGGCATCATACATCATCAAGTCAGTCGATAGCGTGCACTGTTGCACGGCCTGAAAACAACGTACCAATTAGATTAGATAGAAAAAAAAACCCAAATCACATTCACTCTTTCTGTCACCCTGCTGAGGAACAATAAAATGATTACTGATTAAATAACTCTACTAATTGTGGGGGCTGTCCACTTTAGCCTCCACTCTCTAATACAAAATAAGATTCTACTGTCTCAGTCTGTTTGACTCTTCCTCAACGAAAACCATCTACATCAGCTTCCCCATCTTGTAGGCGATATGACGATTACAAATTGAAAAAACACTGTTTATAGTGCTACAAAGAACATTGCGGGGGGGGTTGAAAGATATTAAGGTAAATAGAAAAAAATTAATACTATAATAGTATTTTAAACAATGTTAAAAATCAACAATTTTACTTGGTAAATTATAACAGTGGTATGTTTGTGTAAGTTTGGAGTTTGAGGGGTTAAATTCAAAGAAGGAAATTCAGTGGTACATGTAACAGTATTTATTTAGAAGGGGGTGTAAACACTGTATACAAGGGGAATGTTAATCAAAAACTCGGCCAAGGTAGTTGATCGGAACTATTGATCCCCCTTTTACTTGAGTCGAATAATATTATGATTGAAAAATTTAAACCATGGGAGATTGTAATGTGTTCGTGTGGATGAGTCATGGGGTTGATGGCGATTATGTGTATGGGAGAACACGTATACATCGGTGTGGAGCCCCCTCGTTGGGCGATGCCCTCTCACGCAATCCGCCTTCCCCTGTTTTGGCGGCGATTGTTTAGTGGTATTCCCCCCCCCCCGCCCCCTACATCACTCCTCCAACCCCCTCCACCAACTTTCGACCGTGGGGGGTTGGGTGGGGCGGGATATGTCCATTAAGTCTTTATCACATTACACACACACAGTATGGGTATATGGCGTGGTATTAGGCTCTTCGAAGGGTGGTGGGTTGATGTTTTAAACTTGTACGGGGGAGTGGGGTGGTAGTTGTTGGGGTTTGGGGGGGCGTCCTACTATGCTATGTAAAGTTAAATATATACATTAGTGCGGCGTAGTTTTACTAAATATAGATTATAGGATAATAGAGGGCTCATTGTTTTTACATCATTTGTTTTCTATTGTATTTTTTATATTTTTGGTGATCCTGTGAGTCGTTTAGCTGATTTTTTGACGTGAGATTTTGGGGGGGGGAAATTGTGGGGTTGTGTGGGGTGTTTTTTTATTTTGGTACCCCCCCCCACGTGCCCCACCAATGGGGGTGTTATTGGGGTTCTGTTTTGGATTTTTGATTTAATTGATTGTCTTATATGAATATATGGGGTTTTTGACAAGTGAGTTTTTATTTTTTTTTTTTTTGTACCCAACTGGTTATGGGTTTTCAACCAGTGGGGGAGGTTTGTTTTGGATTATGGACATACTATGTGATTACGTTTTTTATTTGTTTTTTTTCCAGGATAAAGGGTACACAAAAAAGTTACACCACCTAATGGGGTAAAATTTAACTTTGAGGACACCACTATCTTTGTGATGTATTTATTTTGTTGGATTTTTGTTTTTTGGATTTGGATTGTTTAGTTTACATATATACCCCCTACTTTGTGCACTGTTTTTTTGGTATGTTTTTTGAGGTATTGTAAGTTGAAAAGCAAATATAGGGCATTGCTGGGGTGTGGGGCGATGAGAGAATGTGAGGGCTAGGACACTTTTTTGTTTATTATAGTTTTTTGGGTTTAGGTAGTGTTTTTAATTGGTAGACGACTTATGGGAGGGTGGGTGGGGGGAGATGGTGGTAGTGGGGTTGTTTGGTTTTATTGGTTTTGGGTTGGGTGGTGTAGGGGTTTTGGGTTGGTGTGTATGGGTGGGGGTGGGGGGCTCGGGGGGGTATTGGAATGATTTTGTTATATGTGGAGGTCAATTGGGTTGGATGGTTTAGTTGGGGGGGGGTTAGATGTTGGGGGGGGGGGGGGGGGGGATGTTTTGGGGGGGGGGGGGACTGTTTGGGGGTTATTTGTGGGGGGTGGGGATGGGGGTGTTTAAGGTAGGCTTGTGATTGGTGGGGGTGGGTGGGGGGTGTGGGGTGGGGGTGGGGGTTGGGGGGGTTGGGGGTGTTGGGAGTGGAGGGGGTGGTGGGGGGGAGGGTGGGTGTGGGGGGGGGTTTTTGTTGGTATGGGGGGAGGGGGGGTTGGTAGTTGTGGGGGTGTGGGGATGGGTTGGGGGGGGTGGGGGGGTTTTTGGTGGGGGGGGGGGGGGGGGAGTTGGGGGGGGGGTGGGGGGGTTTGGGTGTGGGGGATTAGGGGTTTGGGGGGGTGTTGGGGGGTGGGGGGGTTGAATAGGGGGGGGGGGTTGGGGGTTGTTAAAAAATAAGGGGGGGGGGGGGTTTGGTGATTTGGGGGGTGTGGGAGGGGGGTAGGGGGGTTTTGGGGTATTGGGGTAATTTAGGGGGTGGGGTTTGGGGGGATGAATATATTTTATTGGGGTTTGGGGAGGGGGTAGTTGGGGCAGGGGGGGGGGGGAGGGGAGGGGGGGGGTTTTTTTTTTGTGGGGGATGGTGTTGGGGGGGGGGGGGGGGGGGGGGATTATGGTGGGTGGGGGGGGGTAGGGGGGGGAACTGGGAGGTGGGGCGGGGGGTTAGGGGGGGGGGTCGGTTTGGGGGGGGTTCATAGGTAAACAAAAAAAAAAAAGAGATGGGGGGGGGGGTATATGGGGGGGGGGGGGGGGGGTGGGAAAAATGGTTTTGGGTACGGCATTAGGGGGGGGGGGGGTTTGGTGGGGGGGGGGGGGTGGAATTGGTTGTGGGGTGTGGGAGGGGGGGGGATGGTGCGGTGGGAAGAGTTAAAATATATCAAATATTGTGTATTCTCTTAAACACCATCACTTGGCATATCATATGTATTGATTGCCTTACACAAACTGGATTTAATCACAAAGCTAATCAACAAAAACTCAGTTATGTTAGGATTGAAATGTTGCATAGAGTGACAGTATAATTTGAGGGTAGTGGCATTTTCTGGAATACGAGAGTTGTGATCAAGTTTAGTAAAAGGGAGATATTGGAAAATGAATGTGGTACCACCTAACATTGTGTGCTTACCTAACCTCTGGTGAAAACTATTAACTGGTTACTAATCGTCCTACCTGTAATTAATATTTGGCTGATTATTTTTTTTTGCTTCTTACGACGGAAGCAAGGGAAATAAGAAGACTTTATGGATATTATGGGAGTGTATTGAACGAGTATAGCTCAAAAATAAGCTAGTTAATAATTGAAGTCATAATAATGTTGACTGCCAACCATGATTTGGTCTGAGTAAGTATTGTCCTATTCAATCAGGTCAAGCGAAAAAGAAGAGAGTAATGTCCCCTGATCTTTGAATAAAGGGCAAGATAATAAGACTGGCAAGTTCTGACGCTAACATCCTAAACGAAGGAATTAATGAATGCGTTTGGATCGGACATATGCCAAAGGTCAGATAGATTCTGAATACCCCAAATCTAACGTGTGACACGATATGTGTATATCTAAAAATCTAGCGTCCCAGACTCACTCCGTTTAGCACAACAAATAGTTTTATCGCGACATTGGGGTTTTTGGGCTAATGGGTGGTGTTGTTCGGGTGGTATCACCTTTTGCGGTGGTTTTTATAGAATTGTATATTGTGGGTTGCATTTCTAGGTTGATTGATTTTTTTGTGTTTAGAAGAAATGAAGATCCAGGACATTGCGGTTGTACCCGCCACTAGTTAATCTCGCATAATGTGGTAGTATCGTACCGACGCACGACTCGGTGACTTGTACTAAGCAGTTAGTTCAATGGTGACACTTCGCAAATGCGTGTGGTGCCAGTATACTTTTCTATGTGTGTGATCTGTTTATCTCTTGATGTAAATTCTTGTCGGGAGTTGTGGCACGATCACACTATTGTTATTTCACATAGGGATAAAAATACTCATAAAGTTATTGTTGTATATTGCTTAAAAAACCTAAAAATAGAATTCTTTTACAACATAAAATTGCTTTGGGTAAACCAAGGAGTACAAGAAACAAGGTGGTGGAGAGAGGTTGAGGGGGGTTAGGGCGTTTGTATCATAGATCCGATGGTGGTTGTGCACGCTCTTACAACACATCCTGTCTGCGAAGTGTATTATATTTGTCAGTTATCTGTGTCCTAGAGGTATATTGAAGTTACCAAGGAATGGTGTACAGGGTTCACAGGCACACTTCAGATAAAGTAGATTCTGCATACTGAACGGTTCTCCTGTTGTGCTCATACCACCCATTGATTCTCCCGTATATAGTCCCACCTATGTCATAGGTTCGTTGCCAGTATCTGATGTGCCGGATAAGGACATTCGAATCTGGAGCCTTGTATGCAATACCTAACTCAGTGTTAATGCTGGTTTATATACCCCCCTAGCACTAACAAACAAATTCGATGAATTTAAATACGATCTTAGTTCGAACACCCACCCATATACCTTACCGTAACGAGTAAAGATTAAGATTTTACGATAATCAATTGACACTGAACGTACGATAGAATAGACGAATGACGATCCCCAAAGTACGAAAAACGGGATGTGCACGAAGAGAAATAACCGAAAACATATATTTTATTGTGCACAACACGATACAGATGATACGCATATGTACGTTTGGTAAGTTAACTATTTTTTGGGAGAGTAAAACGAACTAAGGTTCGAAACGAATGTACGAATTGTAAATGTCTAAACGTAGTCTAAAACTTTTCCGAACCCACAGGGGGCAGTCCGCTTTCGCCGGAGTGGGGGGTATAGCGTAGCAATAAGAATGTTCTTATCATTGTGGTAGGATAGGGGGGGGTGGGGAGTTTGGGGTGTTGGGGGGTTGGGGTGGGGGGGGGGTGGGGGACTGGGGAGGTATTTCAGCTTTCTCTAGTAGTATCTATATCCAACCTCCTGTTCCCCAGTTTATAGATATATCTTTGGTTTTGGTGGTGGGTTGTGGTAGGAAGGAAGGCAGGTGTAGGTCGGTGTAATAGCTGACCCAGTCTTACGACTGTGTTCATGTATGTATGTAGACTTTTTGACCTCAGCCCCGTTTGTGTTGAAACGGGGGATCCAGGTTGCACATGCTAATATAGCCCCTTGTCTCCATATGCTGTGTCAGCGATGTGTAAGTGTGTTCATGTCGTGGTGTAACCTCAGGACGGGTCTGAATGACTCAGACGAGATATGAGGGTGAGTGGGGGGGTATTCGGGGGTACTATGTTGCGAGGTTATCTGGTCTAAATGTGAATACTGTCACACAAAAGCATGTGTTTAGTGCCTTAGTGCTATTTCCGGAACAGTGGAGGCATTTTGGTTGTTTGACTGTGATGTTGATAGGCAGTCCTGCGGGCGTATACGTAATACGCGGAAACTTTGTGGGGGGGGTGGTTTTGGGTGGCATGGTCCTGGGTACCATTGGTCGTGTGGACCTGTAGGTCTTAATTAAAAAAACTTGTGTTTGGGGGTTTGTATTTTGTTGTTTTGGGGTGGTGGGGTCTTATCCTTTGGGGGTCAGGTGGGTGAACAACTGTGGGTCAACTTGTTATTGGTGTGTGTTGTATGTGTTATTGTCCCCGTTCTTATATTCCTAAAGTGTTAAATTTTATAATTCATGACCATGTTTACGATACACCACGACACACAATTATCACTACTAGTATTTACGTTCTTCTGACATCCCTACACACCCTTACTTAAAAAACTCTTCATACCCTGACTAGTGTCGTACCAGTAACATAACAGAACTACACCCCAAATGTTTCGGGAATCGATGATTGTGTTTTCTGGAATAGGGGGTGGTTTTTTTGGTGGTCTGATCCGTTGGTATGTGTGGCGGATGACATAAGTGGATGATTTGGGTGTAATCTCGGTCTTTCTCATCGTTACCCTTGTCACGAAAGTTTGTGTTAACACCAGGTGCTATTTACTTAACACTGCCGTTCCTATTCTTAATAATAATTGTTTATTTTTTTTTAGTCGTTTTCGGTTTATTTAATTTTAACTTGTTTTTTTTTTTTTTTTGGTTCTTGGAAAGGGAGGGCACAACACTTATATCCATTCCCACACAAATTTTGGTTTTGATTTTTTATCTCTATTTGGACTGAGTGAAGGGGGATGAAGTACGAGACTTTGGAATTGGAAATACTACGTTTGCGTTTCGTGATTAGTTGCAAAATTATTAATGTGGTAGCTAATTTTTTACACTTAATTTTGTTTATAGTTAAGGGAATAATTACTATATATAAACACAATTTAGTGACAAAGTGTTCACTGTACATCTTGAACATACATAATAGGTTGGAGAGCAGAATTAAGGCCCTTGTAACGGACATCCCTGTCATACTTCTATCCCGTTCGTCCTTAACAGTACGGGTGGTTCGTTGTGTCTGTTTACGCCTTTGTCTGTGATATCAGCCCCTTTCGTCGACACATCCGACTTCTGCACGGATGTGTTTGGTCCCCCGTTTGCCTTCCCACTCTGATCCACGACGTCCTCAATCCCTCCTTCCGTTACACTGCAGCTCTTCTTTTCCCGGACCACCACGATGGGAGGTGAGTAGGGTCAGTGACCCGAACTCTTTTTACTTCTGAGACGGATGCAAGCAGTCACTCCACTTTTTAGCTGAGTGCATTCTCACGTCAGCACCGTTGTGTTGTCCATACGTACCATAAAGTAAGTATGGGTGGCACTTCCCGGAAAACATCGGGCAAAAAATACAGACAGTTTAGAATTACATAAAACATAGATTAGTGACCACATAATGCAGTGAGATTAACACAATTAGACACAATATTTTGGTTACTCACCAAATCCTGATATAAAATGGTTAATACAATCCATGGAATGGATTACGGTTGAAGTCTTTACAGTGCAGGAGGAATAAGACAATGTAATGTGGCGGAACATACATAATGAGATGCCAGGAAAACGTGTATATTAGTGACCTAACTCATGATAACGACCCAGAAGTACTTTGTAAATCCATCCTATCGTTAGCCCTGCTCCGATTTTTTGTTTTCCACACACTACAATCAATACTTTAGTGCAATGTAAACTCACACCTAAAATACTGAATTCCCGCAGCTATATTTTAAATCTGCAAAGGTAAGTAAAAAAGTATTGGGAGTGTATTTATCTCAGGGATCATACTGAGGGTCCATAATGAACTCCCGCAGAATGTGTGGGGTTAGATGGTAGAGGGAGTATTATTGTTATTTCTTGTGTGAATGGAGGGAAAACAAGTCCTACATCTTCGCAATTGTGCGCAAATACATAGGTAATGCCACAACAGACCTCTGACTTATCTCAGTACATGGTGCGGTCACTCAGTGTGCCTTTACGTGTCATCCATGTTTGTTTGCAGCCAAGTCAAAATATCTTAGCAATGTGGCATAATGCATAATCCAAAACCTACCACCCCACATCTTATGACCCTTATTGACCGCTGTTCGAGCATATCCTACTTTTATCACACTCCCATCGGCTTCTCAGTAACACATCTGTTTACAATAATTTTGCAACGAAAAATTAACAATTTTTGTTAAATTATTTTTGCTGACTGGGTAACTGATGCTGCATTAAATCTATCTAGTCACGTCCATTGACAAGGTCAGTAAGTCCTCAGACTTGTTCGACAGTCAACAGCTAATAAATCCCGTCCAACAACAGGTATACAAACCCAAATTTCAATGCCTCTGACTCTCCTATATATGGTACGGCTACTAGTGAGCATGCATTGTGTTTTTACAACCTCTCCATTAACCCCCTAAAGGGCTTCATCGCTAGCGGAGAACTTAACGCTTACCTTAGCTGTCTAATACTATGTTAGGCATCATATTATTTCATCACCTAATGTAAAACTCCACAGGTGCCACGTTGCTATTGAAATTTCGTTCCTTCACAGTACCACCCTTCTACACACCAATACTTATTGTCCTATATAGACTCATATTCTGTGCGAAACGACTTGCCACATCGAAACTTTAATCTCTAACACACTTTCTTATTTGATTTGCTCCATAATGCGGCCCAAACCACGCCTCATCCCGTCACCTCCCCCCCCTTAACCAATAAACATCATCTAGCCGTGTTTTCTGTAGACATTTGATTATAAAATTCCCACAACCCCCCATACCCTGTACCCGATCACATAGCCGCTAGACCAGCAGCGATCCCGCGCAATAGCAAACCCACATTTGACCGTGAGACAACTCAGAAAGCCTCTCTAAGTTTCATTAAGAACCGCAAGCCCTCGGGGGGGGGGGGGGGGGGGGGGGGGGGGTTTATCCTCACTGCCCAACCGATCGTATGTCATGGTTTCACGATTTCTCCAATCCCACCGTTGCATCACACCTTTCACAACGTCATGTTGTAGTCTAACCGCCGATGCTCAAATTGAATATTATGGTTCGATAATTTTTTTTTTCAAGCGTTTAGGGTTAGTTTACCAAATATTTGTGGTAATTATGTTTTACCATTCTACCCTGCTTATTTACGGACCACATACACACGTGCTCATGTAGCCCCAATCGCGTCCACATGCTGTACAGGCTAGAAACTATTTCAACGAATTATTGAATGTTAGCATATCAATCGTACGAAGGTACAATATAGTCCCTCATGTGTGCACCTATGCATTAGAGAATAGTGCTTTTTGATAGTGTGTGGGGACACGTCACCGATGTACAGCAATAATCCCCAAGTTGCAAGTCCCCACGGGCCATTGGACGGCCATGAAATCCAACCACCTTGTAGTAGAGTTACAAATGCTGCTTTATTGTAGAGTAAATATTGGTAGAGGGATTTATGGACGCGTTAGCATCAAAAACAACAGATTATATCACGAATTCAACGAAAGCTTACAGCAACCTATGTTCTTTTTCACACACCTGCAATGGCAGGGAGCTGGGGTGGATGGGGAATAAAAGGTTGAAAATGGGGAACAACAAAAGCCCCTGTTTCCCCGTATGTTTTCCCCACTCGGTCGTTTACTGTGTGTTTAATCATGAGGTTGCTAGCGCCCATATACCCCACCCTTCCCTATACTTTCATCTTATCCTTAGCGGCGCAGTAACAACTATACGTTACCGAAATTTCTCTTCTGAGAACCCCTGTAATTAGAGTCCTTTAACTAGGAGGTTCTTGATCGAGAAAGGCTGGCTTTTTGCAGTAGAGAAGCCTATTTAGGGGCAACACCTTATCATTTGACACACTCCTAACACATAGTTTACTACAACAGCCTCAGGGAAAAATTGCTTACACCTGTCTACTGGTTTTTCTCTCTTGCGACCATGATATGCTTTTTAACTCTTTAAGGGAAACGGATTCACAGTTCTCGCAATCGTAAAGACCTTAAACAACTGTTTGGACCCTATATAACGATATTCGGAACAAACATCTGTAATATGTGTCACCTTTCTCAGACGCTTTATTTTTGTTTGGTTTCACAACTTTATAATCCCACAATACTTCAAAGTACCTCCCGGAAGTCCTTTCTAGATTTCCTCATGTGTTTTAAGGCATAGAGATCACCGCGTTTATGGTTTTGATATAATGATCACGCTTATTATATAGCGCGCATTATTTTACACACACAACAGACTCCAAATTTCCACCGCACGGTCAGCACTCTATACAAAAGTTCCTCTATTATTTATCGAACCCTTTTTTTCCTTTTAGTTGTAAATCGTGAAATCTAACATTTCCTGCGAGTTTCTTGTACTAAAAAATGTTTGTACTTCGGTCAACCTACATCTGTTTGTGCCATTTTGTCACCTGATCCCCATAGCATCAATCTCTCTAAGGATCCCACTCACACAGCTTCTAGCCGAAGTTAAAGACGTTCTTTAGCCCTCATTTATTTATATCACTGTGCTTTTTCTTCTCAGCACCAGTCCTATTACCTGGAAAACAACTAATATTGTTGTGGATATGAAGGTGGTTTAACCAGTAACTTTTTCTATGAATGGTCCGTGATCTGGAAAATCTTCGTTGCGTTCCGATTAGATTAGGGTTGTCAGTTGCTTGAAGAACGTGATGTGTCTTTAATGTTTATTTACAAATTTGTACTATTCATCATTAAGGTTACGCTAGTCGTGTGCCACGCTCTTCAAAAATTCACATGGGATGGGTTACATAAAAAATTACAGGATATGGAGAAAATTGACACTCCCCGAAACTGTTTTGAGATACGGGTGTTAGCTAATCTTGTGTTCTAATCCGTGCTAGTAATTATACAGACTGCACGTTGTTTTTTTTAAGTAGTATCGTGTTATGGTACTGTACAACACACAAAGTGGTGCGACGAGGTACTATAGCCTCTCGAATGGTGATGTAGTCAACTAAGAACGATTAGCGCGCTCTATCTGTGTGTGCGCGAGGATAGTAGGACGTCACACCGCTGAATGGTGCGCGACAGAAAGTAAAATGCAAGCAGACAACGAGATACGGGAGGAAGTGTCTACTATTAACGCTCGACGATATGAGCGGCAGTCTCGCACGGGGTTACTCTATTCGATCAGATACTCTAAAATACCTAGAGAGTAGTTGTATGCCCTCTCACGCAAGGTAACGGTATTAGAGGATGAGTGGTGGATAATGGGTATGGAGTACAAGAATGGGGTAATTTATTGAATGTAGAATATGTAGCAGTCATGATAGCGGATTGTGAGGGTGACAAATAGATTGATATCAGCGCATATACTGGTTAGAGGTTGTAGGGGTCTATTTAGTACGTACAGGGTCTGTAGATGTGTCGCTTGTTTGAGATGTGGGTGATAATAAGGACAGAGTGATATAGTGAAGAGTAACAAGTGAAAAAATATAAACAAACCTGCCGTTGCTAAACCTAATATGCACGCTCTCGGCTGTATGATAAATAAACCCTGTTCCAGCTGAAGCATAGGGACTTCAACTGCCAGAGACCATAGGGTGGGTAATTTTTCTTTTGCTCCTGACGATAACTCGAGTTACTCTGACCCTGAGGATATTCTTTTGCCGTGGATAATTTTTTATTTGACAAAATTATGCTCCCCACTGTTTCGCCGTGACTCGCTGAAATTAAAAGGAAATGCGTCTATTGTATAACAACTCCAACATAACGCATCTCTAACCCATTAATCTTTATAACTCCCTTACTCAGTACTTCACTCGTCATGTACAACCATACAAAAAAATAATATTACCCACGTGGCACTTAAATCTCTCTCCTCCTCCCCTTCTCTCGTTCTGAAAAAACGATACATAAAATATTCCTACCCACGTGTCTCTTCATTCTTACTCCTTCCCCCCTCTCTCTCTCTCAACTAAAATCCGCCAGCCAAATAAACAAAACCTGTCTGACGGGCCACTTGGCCGTCACACATGGCTACCCACGTGTCAACATTTTCAACTCGGGAACTTCTTTTGTCCGAAATTCCGGGGTCTCCCTTTTTAACATTACCCATTGAGGTTTCCCGGCTTGCTCCAAAATTTAAATTAAATCTCGCTATAGGAATAGTTTACTCCTCTAAGCAGTATAATTCACTTACAACGTAAATCTGAACCCTCCGACAATATTTCTCACATTTAAGGCTCAGTAAAATTAACGAACACACCAGGGATTTCCCCATAAAATTACATTAGTAAATACACAGAAATAAATGGTGGTTTTACATAACATTCTACAAATATAGGCACACGTGTTTCTCTCAACTTCACACACTCCTATCTACTGCCAAAATCATTGAAAGAATAAGCACACTGTTACATTTACGTCGTTCTTCAAAAATGATAATGGATGGCACGATCGTTTTAAACTTTAAGTTTTAATGTCCCCGAAGAAATTAACTACGGGCGAAATTCTAAAAGACCCACTAATAAATAAAACGATTAATAAAATTCTACATACCAATTCATCGCTGTTTTTCCCCACAGTGGAGACGATAAATTACGTAGTCTGACGGCTGACAATATTTCTTACGATAGAGAACTGGGCCGCCGTTTAACTGGCTATTTATACACACCGGGGCCACTCCTACGCATCATCGCGAAACCCACGTGGCCTACAATTGCGTCACGTTACCTGACGGCCGCGTGCTTCCGGACTCGTCATACCGCGTGCCGGAAATGGCGATTATTTCGTAAACAACGAAATCGCGGAAAATCAGAAGAAAGTAAAACTGGTCGAATGTAAAATAAATCTACCATCATAAAACGACCCCATTTAATTTACCTCCTCAAAAATACCAAACACGATATATATTCAAATGAGAAGAAATAAAATGGTGAAAATTCAAAATAAAAGAACAGGATCGGCCCGGAAATACAAAATAGACGACAGAATCGGGCCGGTTGAAAGACAGAATTACAGTGCAGCATCACACTAACTGTGCGTTAACTAATGGAGACAATATAACCTTTTAAGTAAAATAATGTTTTATTAATCAGTCTTTTACAAAGAGTTTTCCTTTCATGGGCTGCGTTCCAGCACGAGACAGGGCCTAACCTTTGCAGTACTCAGCTACATGCATTTGCGTTTTATCCCCCCACCCACGTGCACACACACACCCATTGAAATATTCACTCCATTTGGTTCAACTTGCTAAACCTTTGTCTTTGATCTCAGTAGACTGTTGTCGCGATGATGATAACTTGTTACTGCTTTTTTTTTAATCTATTTTTACACAGTACAGTTTATACTTACTTACTTACTTAGTCGTTCCCCTTCTACCGTGAGGTGTAGAGGTTTGGAAGAGAGAGCGCTAGACTATCCTATCGGCTGTCTTCCTCCTGACCTGGTTCCATTCCAGTCCTCGGTCCTTCAAAGATTGTCTAATGTTGTCCTCCCAGCGGACTCTGGGTCGTCCTGGGGATCTGGATCCCTGGCTCTTTGTTTTCCATGCTTGTCGTGGTAGCCGATCTTCTCCCATTCTGCAGACATGGCCAAACCATCTTAGTTGGGACTGTTCTACTTGGGTCTGCAGGGGGTGACATTTTAGGTCTTGACGTATCGTCTGGTTGCGGACCATGTCTCTTCTTGTTACTTCAACCACCTTCCTCAGATACCTCATTTCTGAGGTTTGGATCTGGCTTTTGTGGGTTGTAGTTATTGCCCATGACTCGCATCCATATGTCAAGACTGGAACATAGGTGGAGCGGTATACAGCCATCTTCGTTTTCTTACCAACCTCTCTCTTGCTGAGGAATCCTCGAATTATGGCATGAAAAAAGACTCCCAGCTGCAGCTTTCGAGTGGCAAACTCTTCTTTGATGCCTCCCTTTCGGTCTATAATAGCTCCGAGATATTTAAAGTGGTCGACCTGCTCCAGGACCTGTTATCCCAGCTTAATCTGATGTCTTCTTTCTTCTCGTGATATCACCATGGATTTTGTTTTAGAGCTGCTTATGAACATCCCTCTCTTCTCCAGCTCTTCCTTCCAGACTTGCAGGTTGGATTGGAGATGTGCCTCTGATTTAGCAATCAGGGCAACATCATCAGCAAATGCCAGCTCTGAAATACTTACCTGTCTCATCTTCCAGTACCCTACTGAATACTTTCTTGTTCCCTCCTCACATGCCTTGATAACATCGTCCATGAGGAGTATGAAAAGATAAGGTGACAGGATATCACCTTGTCTTACACCAGTGCTGGTACTAAACTCTTCTGACTTATGGTTTGCTGTCCTCACATAATTTCTGCAAGACTTGTAGAAGCTCTGTATAGCATGAATCAGAGGTGCTGGAATGTTCTTCCTTGCCAAACAGTCCCAAAGTTTGCTCCAGGGGACCCTGTCAAACGCCTTTTCCAGATCTATGAAACAAAGATGGATCTCACTCTTATACTCAAGGGCCTTTTCACTCAGCTGTCTGAGGGTGAAGATTAGGTCTTGAGTACTTCGGTTTGCTCGGAATCCGCACTGGACCTCATCCAATTGTGGCTCAGCTAGGCGTCGGAGTCTCTGCTCTAGGATTCTAGAGTAGATTTTACCGGGACACTGAGAAGGGATATACCTCTATGGTTTCCACATTGTCGATTGTCACCCTTTTTGAAAATTGGTGTTATGATGGCAATCTCCCAATCCTTTGGTATGGTCTTGTTGCACCACGCTGCCTGTAGGACCCTTAAGAGTAATAGGTCGCCTGATGCTCCCATGTACTTAACCATTTCTGGTGTTATACCATCATGCCCTGCTGCTTTGCCCATCTTGATTTTCTCCAGTTCTTCCATCTTTATGTCACCTTCATCACCATTTGTTTCCTCTTCTGTTCTAGTGGTTATCATTTCTGATGCTTGACCTTGCTCACCATCAAGGAGTTCTGAGAAATATTCTTTCCATCTTTCCATTACTTCCTTCGGGGCAGTAAGCAATTTGCCTTGCTTGTCCTTTATAAATTTGAGAGGGCATTGTTTTTCCTTCCTCATGTTCTTTAGGGTCGTATAGAACAATTTCTGGTTTTCTTGCGCATCTTTTTCTAGATTTTCTCCAAATTCTTCCCAGGACTTCTGTTTTGCTGCTAGCACCTTGTTCTTTGCTTCTGTTCTGAGTATCACATATTCTCTATATTTCTCTATTTGTCCTGCTGGGTTTTTAGCTCCTAAGCATTGTTTCCATGCCATTTTCTTCTCTCTTATTTTCTCTTTGACTTCCTCTGTCCACCAAAGTGTCCTCTTTCTCTTGTTCCCAAGTCGGATTTCACCACATGCTTCTGCAGCAGCTGTCTTTATGATGTCCTTGAATTTAAGCAGTACAGTTTATTTAGTATGCATTTTTTTTTTTAAGGTTTGTGTTACATTATTTAAAAAAAAAAGATACGCATAATTAAAACATAATTTAAACGAGTTAAAGGTTATAACATTTGTCGGATATGTCAGCTGAGATTATAATATTAATATACGTCGTCCACAAGGGAGTTGTTAACTATTGCGGATAAAAGTTAACTATTGTCGTTAAAAGTTAAATATTGCGGATGAATGTTAATTATTGCGGAGAAACATTATTTATGAAAGTAGCGAGTGTAGCTCGTATATTTTTGTGTGACGTCACATTTTTCCAAACACCCCCCCCCCCCTCCCTATCGTCACAAAATTGTGACTCCCTCCCCCCTGACTGCGTGACGTGATATGTGGACTACCCCTTTTCACTTCGCCCAGTGTTATATTTCAGGGGTTACTCCGTAGCTTTATAGCCAATGCATCCAGATAAGTCTAACTACAAAGATCTAATGAAGGTGAAATGGAATGGAAAGGACCTCAGGAGAAATAGTACCGTCATTAGGACATGCAGCAGAAATAACATATCATAATTCATTACTGTCCATTTTGGCTTGTTGTTTACTCGTACCCGATAATTATCCAAGAAGGTAATGCTATAAACAAATACCGGTAGTTGAACATACGATTCGTTTGGTTGTAAGGACCATTTTCACTGAATATGGACAACTCCATCAGTGCTGCAATCTCCTCCCTTATATCACACAAGGAGGACCTCAGCACAGTGCACGAACCTCCGTAGCACTGGCGAGGATTCCAATGTGTTTATACAGGAATCACACATTCCATAAATATTGTTGTGGTGGGTAGGTTTGCTATTTTTTATTTATATTTTGCCAGGGCAGTGGCCATATGGCCTACTCTTTATGATTTCCAATTGCCAAGGGATTTTTAACGTGTGCAATTTGCACACGGGACCTCCTATTTTTTTGCCCTTATCCGAAAAGACTAGACATCCGTTCTCACTCCCCAAGAGATCAGGGTGAGGGAGGGGGGAAGTAGAAAAAAAAAAAAAAAAAAAAAAAAAAAAAAAAAAAAAAAAAAAAAAAAAAAAAAAAAAAAAAAAAAAAAAAAAAAAAAAAAAAAAAAAAAAAAAAATAAAAAAAAAAAAAAAATAAAAAAAAAAAAAAAAAAAAAAAAAAAACAAAAAAAAAAAAAAAAAAAAAAAAAAAAAAAAAAAAAAAAAAAAAAAAAAAAAAAAAAAAAAAAAAAAAAAAAAAAAAAAAAAAAAAAAAAAAAAAAAAATGACATCATTGGGAAAAAAAAAAAAAAAAAAAAAAAAAAAAAAAAAAAAAAAAAAAAAAAAAAAAAAAAACTGGTTCTGGAGAAAAAAAAATAAAAAAAAAAAAAAAAAAAAAAAAAAAAAAAAAAAAAAAAAAAAAAAAAAAAAAAAAAAAAAAAAAAAAAAAAAAAAAAAAAAAAAAAAAAAAAAAAAAAAAAAAAAAAAAAAAAAAAAAAAAAAAAAAAAAAAAAAAAAATAAAAAAAAAAAAAAAAAAAAAAAAAAAAAAAAAAAAAAAAAAAAAAAAAAAAAAAAAAAAAAAAAAAAAAAAAAAAAAAAAAAAAAAAAAAAAAAAAAAAAAAAAAAAAAAAAAAAAAAAAAAAAAAAAAAAAAAAAAAAAAAAAAAAAAAAAAAAAAAAAAAAAAAAAAAAAAAAAAAAAAAAAAAAAAACAAAAAAAAAAAAAAAAAAAAAAAAAAAAAAAAAAAAAAAAAAAAAAAAAAAAAAAAAAAAAAAAAAAAAAAAAAAAAAAAAAAAAAAAAAAAAAAAAAAAAAAACAAAAAAAAAAAAAAAAAAAAAAAAAAAAAACTTCCATCAATTACATTCCCACGTGCTGGGAGCGAACCCTGTACCTTTAGATTTGGAGGCAGATGCCATACCTCTTAGCCACTCTGACCCCCAGGAGTGTTAGCTGGAGTGTTTGTCTGAACCATGTTTGCTCCTAGATTTGCAAGTCTGTTTTTTCTCATTGCCAAATCTAAAAATTGTATGCACCATATGTCCTAATTATACTCCATCGAAGGTTGAACAAGGTATTTTTTTTTTTTTTACTTTACAAATGTATGTATCTGTGTGAGTTGTTGTTGTTGTTTTTTTTTTTTTTAAATCCTGAATAGGCTTTATACATGCAGACGACGACGTGTAGCAGACTTGAATGAACGCCAGAATGCCTCCAGGGGCTGAAGTTAGTATTACTATAAAGTTCCTGACATAATAATACAGCAGCGAATAATGTTACTGTAAAAACCCTCTGAATGTTATCCATCAATCTGTTGGTGACTTTTGATAGTTCTGTGCATCACTATTCAATATTCTCTGTCTGTCTCTCTCTCTCTCTCTCTCTCTCTCTCTCTCTCTCTCTCTCTCTCTCTCTCTCTCTCTCTCTCTCTCTCCTCCTCCTCCTCGTCACACATACGCACTCTTTTATCTCTTGTCATTCTTTGTGATAACATGTCCAGTGATGATTCATCATATTTTTAATTATTCTTCATCTCTTCAGATCTTTGTCGTACACTGTTTTGCTCATGTGTTCTGGCAAACATCTGTGTAGAAATGTGAGTCTCGTGTTTTTGGTATCTGTCACCTTTTGTATTCATTTATATTTCAAACTTCATTCTATTCATTCATCTATAACAACCCCTCTCTACACATATACTCTCTCTCTCCCTCTCGCTCTCCCTATCTCTCTCTCTCTCTCTCTCTCTCTCTCTCTACCTCCCCTCGTAAACAACCAACCAACATCAAGTAACCATAGCGACATACTCAAATAAAGCTGATAATTCTTCCACGTTTTATTTTAAGACAGTTTTCTTGTAATCACCGGTTGAACAAAAAGTGACAAGACGTTCTGATGACGACGAAGAAACGAAACAGTAAATATATTCATAGCAATAGTAGTATCAAACCGTGCAGTATTCGGGGGATTTCTGATGAGGCCAACAATAAAGAAAAAAAAAACAAAAAAAAAAAAAAAACCCAGTGAATACTGCTGCCTCGGGTATGCAATAAAAGGAGACTAATATGAAGTTGTGCATGAGGCTGGTAACTTCATCGTGTAAAACAAATTGTTACAGACACCAGTGCTGCGAAAGCTTGTCCTTTGATGTAGGCTTCCTTAGGGGGTCATACGCAGTGGTGGCAACGTGCTCCATAAAGAACGAAAAAGGAGACAGTAGTGAGGACGAAGGGTAGTAGCAGCGGACACAGTAATAGTAACTGCAGTAGTAGGTCTCTGATGATGAAAGAAAAACAAGTAAGTACAACAATACCAACGTAAAGTAATCATAACTCTTAAAGGACAAGAGACCAGGCTGGCGGCTGATTTTTCTAGGCGCTCATGACGTGAGGCCAGTTATTTTGGGTGCCGGTATAATTGAAATAAGTATTTGCTTCATTTTGAATCCTGGGCTGATAACATCAAAGAATGGGCAGGGCTGAGTTTTTCCACACTTGTACGCACTGCTGAGGATAGAGAGCAGTGGAGGACCCTGTCTGCTGATGCTTCCACCATGGCACCCCTACGACCCATGACGGGTTACGGGTTGAGACGAGATGAGAAGATGATTTGCTTCATGCTGTCCACATTTTATATTTTAATAATCCTTATTTAATTTCCTTTATAACTATGTATAACATTACCAAACTTTTTTTTAATGTTGAAAGAAATTTCCTTTACACTGTTAACACTATATGAAAACTCAAAGCTACAGAAAATGCCTTGTGTCAAACATGGGAAACCACTGCGTCCTTTAAGAGTTAATCTCTCTTATTGTTCTGTCTAAAAACATCAATAATGAATATCACGTATGCACAGAAAGAAGAATTTTCTGGAAATTTAGGCTTGTAATGTTTAAAATTATTTAAACCTTGCTGTTTATAATTCGGGGTCCTATTGCTACCCATTCTATAAGTGCCTTCTGTGCTTCCCTAGACAGCATTAGAGCCATCCCTTCGCTGTAGTGGGCTCTTTCTTCCTCATGTCCTGAGGACAACACCATTTCTCCTGTAATCAATACCCTCCTCTCTATGCCCTTCTATCATGTCTCGCAAAGACCCAGAACATCAATCATGTAATTTGTCATTTCTGCTTCTACTTGTGCAGCTTTCCCTTGTTTGTACAAAGTGCGAACATTCCATGTGCCAATCCTGGAGATTTTCCTAGACGAAAAAAAAGGTTAGTCGGCAACCCAGACTCCTTTTGGCTTTGTCTGGGTTGCTTCATGCGCCTCCTTTCCAGGGGACCTTCTTCTGTCTTGCGCGGCTGAGTTGATTTATGTTCTGTATTTGACTTGTCCAAGTTTGTTGAAGTTTTTTGGTAAAAATTTTTACGGGATGGGGTAACCAGCCCCATGCCCAACCCTCCTTAATCGTTTTTTACGACATGCATGGTAGGGTACAGTGTTACTATACTTTGCTCCCCTTTCGGGCCCTGGTAATGCATGAGTTTAGGATTAGAACGGGAGTGCGACAGGCATGCCTCTTATCTCCATTTCTTTTCTTACTAGCAATAGATTGGGTTATGAAAACATCGACATTACACAACAGAAATGGAATCCAGTAGAATCTGACTAAACAGCTTGATGATCTGGATTTTGCGGATGACTTGGCTCTTCTGTCCCATAACCATAATCAAATGCAAGACAAAATGATAATACAGGCATACCTCGCTTTATTGCGCTTCGCTTTATTGCGCTTCGCAGATATTGCGCTTTTTTCAAATTAGTCATGTTTATTTATTAGAACGTGCCTTCTTCTTCCGATAGATTTTGGCTCTCCACCAGTAAAAAGATTACGATTCGCTGAAGGCTCAGATTATGAAGGTTAGCAATTTTTTTTTTTTAAGCAATGAAGTATTTAATTTAACAAGACATTGTTCTTTCTAGACCTAACGCTATTGCGCACTTAATAAACATAGTGTAAACATGATTTTTGGCTTTTAAATGCACTGGGAAGCCACACACAAAAAATTGGTGTGGCCCGCATTATTGCGATATTCGCTTTATTGCGGTGGTCTGGAACCGAACCCGCAATATCTCCAAGGTATGCCTGTACTGGATGAGAGGTCACAACAAGTGGGCCTGAAAATACGCAGGGAAAAGACAAAGATTATGATAATAAATGCAAGAAATGATAACAAGGTTGAACTTGAAGAAACACCACTAAAAGATGTAGAATCTTACACATATCTTGGTAGAAATATAGACAAAGTTGGAGGGACAGACAATGATATCAAAATAAGAATACAAAAAGCAAGTGGAGCTTTCATTGCATTGGGAACATATATGGAGAACAAGAGAAATCAAGTCCAACACGAAAATAAGAATCTTCAACTCAAATGTCAAGTCAGTCCTATTGTATGGCTCTGAGACATGGAGAACAACAAAAAAAATTGAAAAGCTACAGACTTTTATAAACGGGTGCTTGCGTAGAATAGAAGGACTGAAATGGTATGACAAAGTCACAAATGTGGAATTGATGACAAGAACCAGACAAGGTACAGTGGAACAAGAGTTGAGAAGAAGATGCTGGCGATGGATAGGACATACATTGAGGAAACCTGTTGATAGCATTACAAGGCAGTCCTTGTTCTGGAATTCACAGGGAAAGAGAGGCAGAGGTAGACCAAAAAACACACGGAGAAAAGAAATGGATACAGAGATGAAAATGATGAGGAAAACATGGAAAGAACTTGAGCGGATGGCACGTGACAGGAAGACTTGGCATGTGTTTGTTGAAGGCCTATTGTAACCGCGTATACCGTAAGTTTTCAGATACAGGCTATATTAACATATAAAATAAATTTTTATAGAAACAGAAGATAAAAAAAGTCTTGGCGCAGATGTTTAATTAAACCAGGTTAGCTTCGAAAAGCCACGCATTATTTTAGGCTAAGCTTCGCTTCGTAACGCCAAGCATTAATTAGGGTAAATTCGCTTACGCCAAGCATTGGTCACGTGATTTTCCCACCAATGGTTAGGCTGAGTCTTTTTCCCCGGAATGAACAAGAGACAAAGCCATTTTTTTAGTCAGTAATGAATTTAGAGCGGTGGAGACAAGACGTAATTCTCTTTGCTCAGTGATATTCTATAGAGGAGATTGACTTCGCACAATTAAAGCAACTGTGTAATTTCGAAACGTAGAATAATTTGTTTGTGAATTCATGAAAACTGTAAGTATTGCTAAATACTGAATGCAATAACTGTTAGAGCCCACAGTCATAACTGAAACGGAGCTACGCTCGAAAACTGGGTAAAGAATTGTAAACTCAGGCATATATCTGAACCTTTTACCAAGAATGAAGGTCCTTAAGCTGAGAGAAAGTCAAACTAAGGAATACTAATGAATAAGAGAAAGTTTGGCTCTTCATTGAAATGAAGAGATAAGAAAAACGTGAAATCTAGACCACATTAACAAATAAACGAAGGAACACTAGAAGGATAGAGGAGCCACGCCATGTTTTTAGCAACTTGAAAAGATTACGAGATGCAATAAGGAATATTGCATCATTAAAATAATGCATTGACTTTTTATGCTTGTTTATTAAATGTCAACATGCTATTATGCAAATTTGGTGTGGTTACCATTTGACTTAACCCAGTTCTTGTTGGAAATTGAATAAACATTTGTTTCATTGAACACAAATGCTGTTGACGAATCATATGTTTGCAGTTAGCCATCATACCAATTATTAAAGGATCATGCCAAAGCTAATCGTTGCAGGTGCAACACAAATAATAACCATATGCTCTAAAAATAAAACATCATAGAGGATTGTCCCCGAACCTGGTAAATTCCTGTAAGTCTGTAGAGAGAAATCATCACCTCTAGCAGGCTAGCTAGTAATCAAAATCTAATACTCTCTAGTTAAACAGCAACCCCCACTACCCTGCCCGGCCACACATTGCAACTTGGTGCCCGTGATCAGTCCTCATTAAAAAAAAAAAAAAGGTATTGAGCAGGAAAACACATTGCAACTTGTTGCCTAGTGACCAGTCCTCTACAAAAGAGCAGAAGCGAAGATGGATCAATTAATGGAAAATTTCCAGCAACTTGGGGTAGAAACAGCAGCAGCAACAGGAAAACAGATTCGCTCAAGCACAACCACTGCAGCCCCAGGACAGACAAAATATGGAAGGACCAACAATAATAGCGCTACGGCAAATTACTGAAACCCTACAGAAAAATGACAACTACGCGAAATTCACACAGGTTAGATCCATTGTTCAGCCGTTTGATGGAAACAAAAAAAATTTCAGAAGATGGTTGTCCGACATGGATAAATTTGCGGCACTAGCAGAGGCAACAACGGATGAAGAGAAAAAGAAAATCGCTCTGTTAGGTTCTGATTCGTACGTGACTGATTTTTTAAGAAGGAGGTCCCAGCAGTACCCCACAAAAACCTACGAGTCCCTAAAGAAAGAGCTCACCCAGAGATATGGGGAAATAATAGACAAAATGCATGCTTGGTCAGTCCTTAGAAGCATGAAACAGGAAAGAGATGAATCGGTACAACTTTTTGGAGATCGATTCCTCAATATGGCAGAAGAGGCATTTTGCGGAGAAATCCCTACCACACCTGATGTAGAAATACAGTTAGTGGGGATATTTGCCGATGGCCTTAGAGCGGAAAATATCAGAAGGCATCTTATTAGAAAAGACACCAAGACTATTGCTGAAACAATCCAAGCAGCAATACAGGAGGAAAATCTTCACCGAAGGTTCCAACAAAGAGCAGGTAGGGAACCCCGACCAGAATATAGGGACTATGATGAGCATGAGCCTATGGAAGTTGACCATACCAGGAGGCAATGGACTCGCCCACGAATACGTGATGATAGACCCCGCAATTATAGACCCCCCACACAGAGGCAAAACGACGTCAATAATGTCAATACAAACGGATGCTTTACATGCGGTAGGCTCGGACATGGTTACAAGTCCTGTAGAGCAAATTACAATCATGCACCACCCAGAAGAGGAGGTTACCAACCACAACAACCCGCACCACCCCCACGTGATTACACCAGAAATCAGTATACCAGAGGCGCACCTCAACCCCTCATGCGTCAGGGAAACGGCCGCGCCACTCACTAAACAGGACCGTTAGTGAGGGCAACAATCACAGAAACTGGTCCAAAACAAAAGAAACAACACAGAACAGAAATTGTCAAGTGGGCCCATCCAGTAAAATACAATATGAAGAAATGTTGCATGATGGAACTAAAATACATCCGGACCCCAGTTCCTGCATCATGTCTATACAGGGCCAACAATATAGGGCACTGGTAGATACAGGAGCATCCATCAGCCTTATTAGGTTCCAGCTGTTCAAGAGGATCCAACACTTAGTACGATTTCAACCGTCCAAAACACACCTAGCTTCAGTCACGGGACAAAGACTAAATTCAGTTGGGACAGCATGGCTAAAATTTTCCTTAGGCGAAACAAATTTTGAACACCCATTTGTCATTACTAAAGGAATGTCTAGAAATCTTATCCTAGGGAGAGATTTTTTTTAACAAACACAAAGTTCGAATATACTATGACCTCCACAAAATCAAAGTCAACAATACGTACATAGATCTCCAGGACGATATCCACATAGCGTCTTTAGTAAGGATTACAGCTCCCATAACGGTGGCTCCAAACTCCCTGGTCATAGCAAAAGGCAGAGTAAAAAATTCTGAGTACATAACACCAGGGCAATCAATTCAAGTACAGCCCCTAGCAGAAGAAAGCATTATTGATGACCCATTGTTGCAAATTACAGAGGGAATCGCTGAAGTCTCGAAGTCCAGAGATTTCCCCATCATGATATTGAATATGTCAGGAAAAACTACCACTATAAATAGAGGCACAGTTGTAGCGCAAGTGGATACGTCAACAATAAGACAAACCAAAACCAAAACCAATAGAGACCATCCACAAATTGTCTCAACCACTCCCACTGGACATAATGCACGAAATCGCAGTACAAATAACCATAGTACACGGAAAGTAAACAGTTATAAGGCTTATGCAGAAAAAGGCAGTAACATCAGTCACAGTCATGTTACACCACAGCATACCCTACCCAGATGGCAGAAACGAACCAGTCCATACATAAGAAGAGAAAGGCCACAGTATGAAAATGACTATAATTACTCATTCTTGCGCCCCAGCACACCAAGAGAAAAGATGAAGTGCTGTATATCACAGAGTAACAGAGAAACAGAAATTGTCTTGCCAGGAGGATATCCAAAGCGACAAGACAGTGATACATGCCCCATGGAGTATCAATATAACTCAAAAACAGGTGGATATGATAAAGTCCCAAAACCAATTGAAATTTCCGAAGAAAAGGAAGAATTCTTATATGACTATACCACAGGAGGATACTATAGCAGCAAAGTTGGAAACAGAAAGAATGAAAAATTTTCGCCCAGGGAAAGAAGACAGCCCTATAGCACAAACAGAAGAAATACAGTAACGTACGCGGATAAGCGCAGTTACGACAGAAATAATCAGAAAAAATGGCACAACAACGACTACCCCAGAAATATAATAAGAAATGAATATACAGTAAATGCAGTGACAAATGGAAATGCACACAGTACATGGCAGAGGAGACAGTACCAAGCACAGCCCAATGAACGGCAAAGAACTACGCAAAAGAAAGCCACATACCAGGAGCAGAGATTTTCACAAGATGCAAGAAAAATGTCCCAAAATTATGGGAATGAAACGGAGGCATCAAGACAGACCAGAGATATCATAGCAGATCATAAATACAGAGAGAGAATAGCTCAGTTACTTGCAACCCTGAATGCCACAGAAGATAATAAGCAACGTTTGAAAACGTTTGTAGAAAAGCACCAAGATGTATTCGCACTCAATGACATGGAATTAGGCAGAACTAACACTGTCACAATGGACATTCAAACAACCACAGAGGAGCCAATACATATGAAACCCTATCATACGCCCTTGAAAAATAGAGAACTCGTGGAAAGGTCTATAAATGAAATGCTACAGGCAGGAATCATCGAAAGATCCCGTTCCCAATGGTCCTCACCCATAGTGATCGTAACAAAGAAAGACGGCTCCAGTCGCTTTTGCTGCGACTACCGTGCCCTTAACAAAATCACAAAAGTCATTTCCTACCCCCTCCCCAGGATAGACGATCTACTTGCGACGTTAGGAAAGTCTACATACTTTACCACACTTGATGCAAGGTCAGGCTTTTGGTGCATCCCCATGACACCTGAGGCAAAACAGAAATCCACATTCTGTTCACATATGGGAAGCTTTTTTTGGAATGTTATGCCATTTGGTCTAAAAGGATCTCCAGCAACATATATGTCACTCATGGATGAAGTGTTAAAGGGTCTACATCCATTTGCCCTGGCATACATAGACGATATCCTGATACATACCGCAGGCACGATGGAAGACCACCTCCGCAAGGTTGAAACAGTGTTTGATAGACTCAGGCATCACCAAATAAAGTTAAAACTGTCGAAGTGTGAGTTTCTAAAGACAGAAACAAAATATTTAGGCTTTGTCATCAATAGACATGGCGTCAGACCTGATGAAGATAAAGTCAAAGCCATAAGAGAAATGCCTAGCCCCAAGACGGTGAGACAAACACGCTCATTTATTGGTACAATAGGGTACTATAGACGCCACATCATCAATTTCTCCAGAGCAGCAGAGCCTTTGATAGCCCTTACCCGCAAGTATGCACGCTTCAAATGGACAGAAGACTGCCAGAGATCCTTTGAGTATCTAAAAAAAAATGCCCTAACCACCATCCCACTGCTTGGACATCCAGATATTTCTCAGCCCATGATACTATACGCCGATGCCTCAGATAACGCAATTGGTGCTTGTTTGGTCCAACCTGTACTAGAAGATGAAACACCCATCCTACCAAACATTCCAAATGAGAAACCCATTGCATTCCTATCCCACGCATTGTCAAAGTCACAAAAACGGTGGACCACCACTGAGAAAGAAGCATATGCTATTCACTATGCAGTACAAAAGTTTGACTTTTACGTCAGAGGAACTAAACTCATTATAAGAACTGATCATCAACCTTTGGTTAACTGGCTCACCAAAACACAAGAACAGCCAAAGAAGTTACAGACATGGGCAATGAATTTACAGTCCTACGACACCACTATCGAACATATCCCAGGCGAAATGAACACCTGTGCAGACCTCTTATCCAGGATTAAATATGATGATGAAACTGAAGTGAAAACAAATAGAGTCAAAAATGATGGCACATCCTCAGAGATTGACGATAATGCTAAAGAAATTAATGAAATTACTTCATCAAGTCGAAGAAGTACCTCAGATTCCGCCACTCAAGTAGAAGAAGAAAGCCAAGAGATGTTTGACATGAGAGTAGAACAAGCGAAAGATGCAGAAATTGTCAAGCTGCTCACATACGTGAAAGAAAACCCAACAAAAAGTAAAGATTTTACAGTACACCCAACGGATGGAATTCTATACTATATTGATCAGAAACAAGAAGGGACACTAAGAAAAGTCATTCCAGCACATCTAGTCCCAGAAGTATTGCTACAGTTTCATGATAACAACGGGCACATGGGAAGAGACAAAACAATTGATGTCATAAAGAAAAGGTATTATTGGCAAACTTTCTACAAGGACATTACAGAATATGTAGCCACCTGTAGAACATGTAAATTGAGAAACATGAAGCCACATTTAATTCCCCTTCAAGAAATGCAACCTTCCCATTACCCCATGCAAACAGTGAGCATGACTTATCAGGTCCTTACCCACTCACCCAATCAGGCAACAAATACCTCCTGCACATAGTTGACCAATACTCTGTTTGGCCAGAAAGTTACCCACTCAGTGATGCCACATCGCAGTCCATCACGCAAATTTTTTTACAAGAATTCATTCCCAGGCATGGCTGTCCAAAACGAATCATTTCAGACAACGGTAAACAGTTTATAGGTAACCCATTTAAAGCCACCTTACACCAGCTGAATATTGAGCATTCTACAACCACTTATTATTGCCCAAATGCAAATGGCAGAAATGAACGCATGCACGCCACCCTACATGATATTATTAGCAAATATATCAAGGGGAACCACCAATACTGGGACCTATACATTAACCAAGCTCTTGAAGCCATCCGAGTAAACGTGAACGATACCACAGGAATGTCACCCTTTCTCATGCTATACGGAAGAGAACCAAACTTTCCGTTAGACAACCTACTTCGCCCACAAAGAAAATACATGGGAGAAGACCCCATCGAAATAATCCTTCAAGAAAAGTATAAAGCTCACCAGATTGCACAACGAAATACGCAGAAGGCATTTCACAAGAAACAGAAACAACATGATAAATCAGCCAAGCTACCAACATACAAAATAGGAGACAGAGTATACTACAAGAAACATGTACGCAGTTCAAAATTCGATGACCGATGGTTAGATGGCTACAAAATCATGAAACAAACTACGCCTGTAAACTTCATTATTTGGAATGAAGAGAAACAACACCAAACAAAAGCTCACGTAAAACAAATAAAAATTGATAATCACCGGCCCATTCCGCCTCTGACGACAAATACAAGACCAGTCAGAAAAGCCACCCTAAATTATAATCCATCCAGCACAGATTCGTCTGACATATCAGAGTCAGAGACGACAGACTCTGAATTTTACCAAGACGACCACATACCCAGACCACCCACAGATGAAATACATCGAGCAAGACAACAACGAGACTCGTCCGAAAGCGAAGAAGATATCCCACCACTTGAATTGCGTAATCGACTCCAGGACAGAGACCTGCGCATTAGAAATGAAGAAATAATGCCTCAGACGTCACACGATGACAACAACCAAGCACCTTATATCCACACTCAAACTTACTCCCGCAGTGATAAATCGTCAGCTGATACCTATCACACCCCCAGTTCAGGCAGTTCTAGTTTTAACACTAGTGAAAACCAAACACTGCTATACCACAAGAACAAGATTGCTCGTTCAAAACAATCAGATCCTGAAGAAACTATACCCAAGCAGATTGTTGAACCATATACCAGCGATCTTTATGGAGACGAAACAGAACAAGACAGCATAGCTTTGTCAGACCCCAACGAACATAATGACAGAAAAATGGTAGAATTATACCAACAAGAAACAGACATTGATACAGCTAGTTCCATTGAAACCAGTGATGCGGATAGTACATTATTTGTACCAGTCAGCTCCAGCGTCAAACGCGCCTATAAAACAGAATCTGATGACTCAATCCCTAGCAACAAAATTCCGCGTATACAGCACAACTATATCAGACGAAAGATTCTGAAGAAACGCAATCATGTTCCAAAACCAAGCCGAGAAGTGTTAGCCTCATCTCAACTAGTCAAAAACAACAGTGTGCAAATTACTGTGCCCATTGTAACCGGTGCTAACGTTCAGCACAACCAGGTCAGAAGAAAAATCAAGGCGAAACATATACCTGCCTCAAAACCAACAGATGTTCCAGCCATACAAACCCCTACCACAGTGAAACCATCACCGCAATCAAAAGATGTTAAGCCATCACCGCATTCGTCAATGTCCTCAGTGTCCCAACAATCAGCAAATGCAGTGTCGTCGCCTATCACACCCGTCACCACTGCTACTCAGTATGATGCTCGCCTAAGCAGTCGGGACATTGCAAGGTTAGAGATGGCAGAGAAACTGAAGGAACTACTAAAACTTTGCTGAGACACGCCCCTCAAGTCTTCAATGTACATGCCATCCCATGTACCGTCACCGCGAATGTGCACTTAATTTTTAACAATGTACTAACTCTCCCCATGTACTCTATTTTCAGTCTTGGACAGTTCAAATGACTTGCTTACAGACTAAGATGTCAAAGCCTCACTGAGAAAGTTATTTTTTCCAGCCTTAGAATAATGATGCCCAGAAAGAAATCAAGACCAGCCCACGGAGGATTCTAGTTAGACATTTTATTTGGATTATTGAAATAAAGATGACACAGATGATACAATGTTCTTTGTTTACAGACACCCTTATTAGTCAGACAGTTTTTGATATTCAGAATGTTACACAACTTTACCTATAACACATGTGTCATACTATTCTGTTGTAACATTGATCTCTACTTTTGAAACGAATCATATTCCATGTTTCATTCACCAGACTTCTTGTCCTTGCAGATCCAGAGTCCTGTATTTTCATGCAGACACTGTACACCAGTAGTTTTGTTTTCTTACCCCATACTAATATTTCTTTGATCTATATTATGCTAAACTCCTTTATATCTATCACCTTGATCAATCATACTGTTCATACTATGACATCTCTCAACAGCACATAATTCATACCCAAAACTAGTATGGTAGGTTATGCTATTTTTCTCCACAGGATTATTTCAAATGTACATTATTATTTTAGACCCAGATGTATATTAGTACTGTCAAAAATTTTACTGCCTATCACAAATACCCCAATGACATTTGCGCATGCTGAATTTCTGCAAATGAAGAATCCCTTGAGAGCATTAGTATATGCTAACCCCAGATTGAACAAATTGCACCTATTTGTTGATGATGCCTTTGCCCATGTTAAAGAAATGACATTTGCGCATGCTGAATTTCTGCAAATGAAGAATCCCTTGAGAGCATTAGTATATGCTAACCCCAGATTGAACAAATTGCACCTATTTGTTGATGATGCCTTTGCCCATGTTAAAGAAATAGCATTTGCGCATGCTGAATTTCTGCAAATGAAGAATCCCTTGAGAGCATTAGTATATGCTAACCCCAGATTGAACAAATTGCACCTATTTGTTGATGATGCCTTTGCCCATGTTAAAGAAATAGCATTTGCACATGCTGACCTAGCAAATGAAATACCCCATTACCGCATGATAACCACTAATGACACATGAGATGAAGAAGCAACAGGTTATGTATGATGAAGATGACATTTTATATTAAGGTGAAACTTTATGTTGTCACAGCTGAGATTTTGTTAAAATGTTGATGCACAAAATCCCCCACATTAACATTGGAGGAGGAATAATCTTAGTCTTTCGTGGTTACGAGATAAGACAAGGATATAATAGAATATTTGATGAATACCATGGAACAAATCAGAGCAGATGATTGTTGCACATATGAGGACCATATTTGAAGTCATTATTGAAGGATTATCAGTAGACAAGAGACATAAATGAATTATGATAATCCCATGGAACCACAGGTACTAAGGACACAAAATGGAGATTAAATAATGGAGAAAAAAAAAATAATGACTGAATAATTGCTACACCCAGAGGTAAAGGAAATAGAGATACATCCGCATTTTTGGAGAAGATATTTTTTTTTTTTTTTTTTTGCTCATTGCCTTTGTAATATGAACATTGTTGTATAACAAATGACTATTCCTTATCACGAATTACAGAATGTTGTAAGATAGTTAGAATAAATTGACAATGTACTATACTCATAACATACCCAGAATTACAGGAGAGAAAATAAATAAATGGTTGATGAAATTGGACATACTGAGATTTGCTCACCCCGAGGATATTGGATAAGAAAATAACGTTATCCCAAGGACAGACATGTCACAGATATAGTACATGGACAATTAATAAGGATATATTTCCAGTACAGAATAAGAGGAATAGGAAGGATCCACATTTTAAAATATTGGAGCACCATGAGCGATGAATTGGACTTATAAAGGAAATGGAAATGGTACACTGTATGCAAGGATAACCAGAAATAATATGGTTAAATAGTAGTCAGAGTGCAAGGAACTTTGTCTTATAAGAATATTGTAGATTCCTCACGATCAATTGAATATTTTTTCTTCCTTTCTATGTCACATTTTTTGAGTGATGACCCCAAAATTTTTTTTTCATCTCATATTGTCAAACAGTTCTTACATCTCAGTTGATGTTTCCATAAATAATTGTTTGATGTGTTTTGCATAAATGTATTGCTAGATAAGGTACATAGGGAGTTACTAAGGATGAATTCTCAAGATAACAGGAGGACTAGAATAGATACAATGATATTGGTACACCATAAATGATACATTGGTGTTATGAAAAAAAAAAAAAAGGAGACAAATATAAATTGTATACAAGGATGCCTCGAGAGTGACAACATGGATACATATTGTCAAAAGTATAAGCAGTTGTCTTAAAAGAGAAAATAAAGTAATACGGAACCCAATGTAGAAAATTCATGATGATTTGGAAACTATATTTTTCTTTTCCCTTATATTTCATAAAATGATAGTAACACATTCGTCTGTTGGTTGCTGAATAATTTGATGTTTGAAAATTGATGTATGGTAAGTCAAAGAAGATCGTTGAAGAATAAATATATATATAAAATAATATTTCTAGGGAAGAGTTCACAAAAAAAAAAAAAAAAAAAAAAATACTGTATTGACAGAAAAGAAGGAATGATTAGAAATAACTGACTAATGGACAGGATCACCACCAGACGTACGGATATTAGAGACAAACATCACATATTTTGAAGAAAAAAAAAAAAAAAATGTAATATAGAACATTTTCTACAGTGACGGACTTAGAACGAGTTTATACACTTACCATTTGGAAAATGTCTATAACAAGGAAACATACAAATAAATAAATAAGGATAAGCCATGAGGTTTTAATGTTTTTATTGTGAAAAATGATTACTTATAAAAATGATGCTGGTTGTATTATCGTATGATAAATATGCATATTATGTTTAGAGATGTTTTCTACATGTAATAATGAGCAAGTGGCTCATTCACTAGAAAAAAAAAAAGATTTTTTTAGTACTTGCAGGCTTTTAATATGGAGCAAATAACAGTACGTGTGTGGTCCCGGTTGCCGGGTCCTCCCAGCACAGAAGAGGCAGTGAGAGGGAACTGTGCCTGTGCCAGACTGCCCTTTTTCGAGGACCTTCGGTCCCGAATGGATTTTGGCTGGACGGGCGGCTGGGAGGCATGGCGATATGGTTTTATAGCGACAGGAGTAGAGTACACATGAGGGCAAGTTCGGGGCACAGCGGATTGATCTACCGCTTGCTTGTCACATTGATCACAGAAACAACAATTAAAAGTCTGTTGTACCAATATACGCCGTTAGGTGTGACGGAACAACGGACGATTTCTTGTTGCCCTAATGACGCCGCAAGGTGTTCTGGCCGAGGACTGCTTGGTCGGTCGGCGGTCAAAGGAATAATAATAATAAATAATAAATAACAGTACAGAAAAGAGATAACACCCCCACCACATCCAAGAGAATGTAATCAACTATATTTTTGAATGAAATGTAATAGATTATGATAATCCAGCCAAGTTCTGCAAATAAGATAGTTTATTGTTCATTCCCCAGTGTTGCCACTCGTCACATTTTTTTAGTGATGACCTTATGAGTGTTTTGCAGATTTTGTTAGGCAGTGTTGCCAATTTGTAAATTTGGTGAAAAATATTATGATGTGATGAATAAGTTACACTTTTTGAAGTTGATGTCCACTACTAGTTTTTTTTACATAGCAGACGACCTCATATAGACATAGGACCCCAGTATAGGAATTAAATTAAATTTTTTGGAAATATTTTTGGACTTAGAAAAATTTTTGAACTTTAAATTTTTTTGAACTTAGAAATTTTTGGGGATGGATTTTTGTTATTGATAGTACTCAAATGTCTCCCTACGGGATACATTTGCAGGGCCCCGGGATCTGTATGTAACCGCGTATACCGTAAGTTTTCAGATACAGGCTATATTAACATATAAAATAAATTTTTATAGAAACAGAAGATAAAAAAAGTCTTGGCGCAGATGTTTAATTAAACCAGGTTAGCTTCGAAAAGCCACGCATTATTTTAGGCTAAGCTTCGCTTCGTAACGCCAAGCATTAATTAGGGTAAATTCGCTTACGCCAAGCATTGGTCACGTGATTTTCCCACCAATGGTTAGGCTGAGTCTTTTTTCCCGGAATGAACAAGAGACAAAGCCATTTTTTTAGTCAGTAATGAATTTAGAGCGGTGGAGACAAGACGTAATTCTCTTTGCTCAGTGATATTCTATAGAGGAGATTGACTTCGCACAATTAAAGCAACTGTGTAATTTCGAAACGTAGAATAATTTGTTTGTGAATTCATGAAAACTGTAAGTATTGCTAAATACTGAATGCAATAACTGTTAGAGCCCACAGTCATAACTGAAACGGAGCTACGCTCGAAAACTGGGTAAAGAATTGTAAACTCAGGCATATATCTGAACCTTTTACCAAGAATGAAGGTCCTTAAGCTGAGAGAAAGTCAAACTAAGGAATACTAATGAATAAGAGAAAGTTTGGCTCTTCATTGAAATGAAGAGATAAGAAAAACGTGAAATCTAGACCACATTAACAAATAAACGAAGGAACACTAGAAGGATAGAGGAGCCACGCCATGTTTTAGCAACTTGAAAAGATTACGAGATGCAATAAGGAATATTGCATCATTAAAATAATGCATTGACTTTTTATGCTTGTTTATTAAATGTCAACATGCTATTATGCAAATTTGGTGTGGTTACCATTTGACTTAACCCAGTTCTTGTTGGAAATTGAATAAACATTTGTTTCATTGAACACAAATGCTGTTGACGAATCATATGTTTGCAGTTAGCCATCATACCAATTATTAAAGGATCATGCCAAAGCTAATCGTTGCAGGTGCAACACAAATAATAACCATATGCTCTAAAAATAAAACATCATAGAGGATTGTCCCCGAACCTGGTAAATTCCTGTAAGTCTGTAGAGAGAAATCATCACCTCTAGCAGGCTAGCTAGTAATCAAAATCTAATACTCTCGAGTTAAACAGCAACCCCCACTACCCTGCCCGGCCACACTATGCTCCTTGGGGAGCTAAATGGTATTGATTGATTGTTTAAATTTGGCAGAATATTCAACAGACTAAGCACAAGAAGTAACAACATGATACATCTTTTTCGTTTTCAATATTCTAAATGAAAACCAATCTGGATTCCGATTCAAACATTCGTGTTAGTCTTTGCTACTAAGATTAAAAATGAATGGACTGTGTTATTAATTCACCACTCATTGTTGCTATAAAAACTGTACACATTTCATCCAAATTTGATTACTTTTAAAAATCCATTCATTGAAAGCCATATACAACGAGTTCTATTTAAAAATATGTTGTCAAAAGCAAATATCATTTTTAAAGGTGTCACGCAGGGCTCGATACTGGGACCCCTACTTTTCAGCATCTTTGTCAATGACCTTCGTTGTTATTGCCATAAGATGATTGCTTTCTGTTTGCTGACGATACCACACATACAGTAGCTGGCACAGGCATGAGGACTGTTTAGTTGTTAGCACTGTTGTCATTATCTCCGGACGGAGAACGTAAGCAAGGTACTTCACGAAAAAATACGATCTTTCAACAAATGTTTCAAGTATCAAACATAAAAGAAATGTTTATATCCACACTCTAAACTAGGGTTCCCATTCGTCCCGTTTTTCCCGGGACAGTTCCGTTTTTTAATAAAATGTCCCGGTGTCCCGAATTTATTCCAAATGTCCCGCTTTTTAAGGGTCCTTCCTAAAAAAAAAAATCTTTGGGTAACAGATTTTATTCCGTGTTTTAGTAGTGTTACTTTATCAATTTCCGGTTACAGTGGACCCTCGGTTTGAATCTCGAACAAAAATTCGAAAGTCGACCAAAACAGTGTTCAGTGAGCATCTACCAAATGATTTAACTACAGGAAGGCAAAAAAGTTTCTTACTACTACTGTGAGAAATCCGTTGCAAGAATTAGAAAAAGAAGGACACATAACAGTTGAAAAGTTTCAAAGCTATGCAGTAGATTTCTATGACACCTGCATTGAATATATTCAGGAGTGGTGTACACCATTTCTTACGCCTCTTCAGTCTATGGATTGGATCAATTTGAAGGGAAAGGAGTCTGTGACTTGGAATAACATCCAAGAAAGCTACATATTCACGAAGACAGTGTCACCAAATTTTACTGTGAATGAAGAGGACTTAATTGATGAGTTTGCATGTGTGAAAAAATATTGTGAAAGCAAATTTGATGTGTGGAGTGAACTGAAGGATCAAAGTGTCAGTGAAAAATGGTGTGAGATGTTCGCTCATTTTACAAAGCAGGATATAAATGCTGAGAACCTGAAATGCCTAATTAGTTTTTGTTTGGCACTGCCAGAATCCAATGCAGCTGTTGAACGTGTTTTTTCATTAATAAATGCGCTTTGGACAGACGAAAAAAAAACTGACTTAAAATTGAGACAGTGAAAGCTTGCCATTATAAAGGCCAATTTTAAGGATTTCTCTTGTGCTGAGTTCTATGTCCAAATATCAGAAGAAAAAAAAACTTCTTGAACAGGCCCATAAATCTGATAAATATTCTGATGAATCTGAAATATAAACTTGACTATTGTGTATTTTTTAAAGGTGCGATTTTTCTAATTAAGTATGTTTGTAATTTAGAATTTTTTTTAAAGTGGAAGTTGTGTTAGTTAATGTGTGTATTTTTATACCAGTATCTTATTTTAAGTGCAACATATAATATATAATAGATTTATTTGTGCTTTACCTTAATTTTTAACATGTCCCGTTTTTTTACAAAATGTCCCGGGTTTTTTAGGTAAAAATTTGAAAATGTCCCGGTTTTTTAACAAAACATTATGGGAACCCTACTCTAAACATAATCAGTTGTGTGCATCATTTAAAGTCGCCTTTCCTATTGCACAAATATCTAGAGTCGATGTTGCTTTTCGGTTCTGAAATGTTTTGAATTCCTACAAAAAAGATAACATTGACAGTACTTGAAAGATTACACTTCTGTTGCTCAGCTATTTTCACAGTTCAGCATTCTTCCTGTCAAAACATTCTTTAACATCGAATGTTAATATTAACTACTTATTCTTGAAGTTAACAATGTTTTGATTTGAAAAACTTTGAGAATTGTATTATTACAGGGCAGAAATGTGAAAAGGCAATAATGTCTATTTCTTTACCCTGATGAAAAAAGATTTCCTTCGTTCATTTATTCTTTCTTTGGTTCGTTCTTTCTTTCTTTGGTTCGTTTGTTCGTTCCTTCGTACGTTCGCTCGTTCTCTGTGTACAAAGCAAAACAACCAACGTGAGAATACATCTCTTGGTCGTGTAATTTTTTTATTTTTTTTTATAGTGTCGTGATGCAATTATTTCATTAAAAATTAGCTGTACAAATTATCAAGAACACCATACAGAATATTCGAACAATTACTGCAATAACTGGCAATAATAAGAAAAATAATAGTTTTCAATTAAATCATTTTTTTGGTAAATCAGAAATATTTCATAGCTAACTAGACTACTAGGGAGCCGCGGTAGCGCAGTAGTTAGTGCACTGGCTTCCTAGTTCGGTGGTCCATGGTTCGATCCCCAGTTCAGGTGGGATTTTTTAGACCGCAAACGGCTCTGTGATCGACCCAGCTTCATGAATTAGGTACCAGAGTAATCTCTGGGAAAGTTAAGGCGGCCGACGTGATGTTGACCACATCACACTTAGTGTGCCGATGGTCGATAAAATATGGGCCCTAACACCATTTTCCCAAAATGCCCCAATGGGCATGTAACGGGATCCTTAACCTTCACCTTACTAAAATACTGTTGAAAAACGTCAGAACATAAGTCACATATAGCACTAGACATAACAATGGCAGTTTTATTTAATTGTCGAGGTTAGCTTCAGAGATGCAAGGTTTTGATTAAGTATCTTGGCCATGACACAAGTCAAAGGTTACAATAATTATAGCCCAAGTTATAATAAGACACAAATAAAATAACAATTCAAAGTCCGTCCTTTTCAAAGTATAAAAATAATGTGTAAATAAATCAAAACGCAAGTAACAAAATGACATGTATTGTGCACAGCAGTCATGGACTTCTGTGCAATCACGACACGTGATACAAGACATGTATATCTACTTTTGATAAGTGTCATTTATTCATTACCATTTAACCTCCGATGAAACCTAGGTCTTCAAGGAAATCACGCCGCGCTTTCCTGTCCTATGCCATGTCGTTTTGCTTGCTTTCTACAGTTCAAAGTTCGAGGTCAATAGGTACTTTACCTGGAGTTTTTCACCTCCGTCATGTCTTCCATCCTCATGAGAAAAGCTGACTGAACACGTGAGTTCCTTCATTTACTGAAAGCTTAAATCTCATGTTATGAATGTTATGTATGTAAATCTCCATTGTTTCTGTTGATCTTCGGAGCCTCTGATCTCAACATATTTATTCCGTCATAAAAACCAATTCAGCTGAGTTTTAAACGACATTCTTATGGTCTGATAGCAGTTTTCAATTATTACATATCAAACATGTGCCGTATGCGTACAAATACTTCATTACTTTTCCGTGTATGTTTGTTCCTTGTAACCTTTTTGTCCTGACATAGATATATAAATATATATATATATATTAGAGAGAGAGAGAGAGAGAGAGAGAGAGAGAGAGAGGTAGAGAAAGAGCAGCTACAGGAACAAGTGGGATGTTGAGAGCACCCAAGCCACCCAAAAATGATGCATATTAACAGTCCAGCAGAAGAGGCCTAGTGGTAATTTTCAGACTTCGCACGGGACACAACAGATTGGAATATCATCTATTTAACAAGATAAGATAGGAACTATCGATGAGTGTAACTGTGGCACGGATAAACTTATAGCTGAACATCTTCTTCAAAGATGCCCAACATATGAGGAACATAGAAAGCACATACGGCTGTCATTAGTTCCAATCCTGAAAATACGCTACAGGGGGTATATCTATAGCCCCAAGCTTACCGCTGCTTTCTTTGAAAATATACAAGTAGACGTCTGAGAGTGTATAAAGAAGATTATATATATATATATATATATATATATATATATATATATATATATATATATATATATATATATATATATATAATCTTCTTTATATATATATGTAAATGTCGGCGTCTGTGGCCTAATGGATATGAACGCAGTTTCATAATCCAGATATACCAGGTTCGAAACTGCTGCAGGCGGTTTGGTAGCCGATCGCTTTGTGTGGATTTTTAACAATGGTATAAGCGCCGTACCGTTCAGAAAGCAATGGCAAACTACTGAATGAAAAAAATTGCCTAGAAAAATCACAAACAGCCAATAAAAGCTGGGGTTGATTGCCACGTCCTGTAAAGGATAAGCAACTAACTTTATATATATATATATATATATATATATATATATATATATATATATATATATATATATATATATATATATATATATAAGTTTATATATATATATATATATATATATATATATATATATATATATATATATATATATATATATATATATATATATATATATATATATATATATATATATATATATATATATATATATATATATATATATATTATATATATATATATATATATATATATATATATATATATATATATATATATATATATATATATATATATATATATATATATATATATATATATATATATATATATATATATATATATATATACACACACACACACACCCACACCCACACTCACACCCACACACACACACACACACACACACACTCACACACACACACACACACACACACACACACATACTTTTTGATGTTTTATCTCGCTGTCTCCATTATTTTACTCTATTTTTGGGGCACAGTATTGCTTTCCCCTTTACGTTGAAGACTATCATCAACTGCAGCTTTCTGATCGTTTTTCACTGCGACCATATTTTTTTCATCCAGCTTCAAGAAAACTGGCTCAAGTAGCAACACCAAGGTTCCCAAATACACCATGGTGCCAACATAATGAAGAGGAATCACAAAGCCCTTGGTAACATCGAACAAGGCAGCTGGGAATATTACAGAAATATGTTAGGATCACGTTAATACATATGTCATATTTGTGTAACGATAGGTTAATGTATTATACAAAAGATATTCTAAATTCTAAAGATAAGTTACTTCATTATTAAGCTCTATATTGACATGCATTTTTAACTGCACGTTAATTTATCATATTCATTAGCGCTGAATTGAAAGGCAATGATAGCAGTAACCCCTTTCAGTCATAAGTGACTACGAAAATGCGTCCCTGAGATGATAACCCTCAGCTGCTTCTTTTGCCTGGTGTGCCTTTGGGAGTGTTCTTTTCTCTTCCGCTTGTTATGAGAGCTTCTTTTCGCCCAATCTGATGTGGCACCTTAGGGAGCATCTTGACTTGGTGCAATCGGCAGCTTCATCCCCCCAGGTTGCTAAATTTATGTCTGGAGCCTTATATCTTTCTTGCACACATTGATTGAACCTCGGCTGCGACACGCGCCTCAAATGGCCTCTGACAACCAAGTCCAACTCCAGACTTTCACATGTAACTCAATTTGAGCTCGGCAGAACTGTTACCATAGACAGGAGAAGAGGCAAAGGCGAGCCACTGACGCTTTAAAACCAGCAGCTTTGGGCAGATAGAACTCGTGATCCTCGGTTGGTAGCCTATATAGAAAGTAAAACTTTGATTTCAAACCTTCGCTGCCTTGCGGGAATATCCGTTTACGGGGAGGGATTCGAGAGAAAACCCTGAGAATAAATTCGGAGTCGGAGTCCTTAATGTATTATAATGTTGATTCCACATTATTCTGGCAACTCCTGCGACGTTGCAGGTACAAAACTGTGTCGTTTCTTTGGACTTACTGGCAACTTGGAGAGGGGGAACATGCTGCATGGGCAACAGCTTGATACCCATATAACTGTGGCCAAGCTTGCGCCCTGGAGATGTGGTCTTCAAAGCATGTATTCCAACAACCAGTGTGCTGAAGGCGACCAGCTACAAACAAGATAACATAATAATATGTAGCGCTTCAGGAAAACTTACTTAATATTTGAACCAAGTTTATTCTCCATATTCATTATTTCAGATCAGGACTACGCTTATCGTAACAGAAATAAAATGTATTCACCAAGAACCGAAGACTTGTTTATCTATAAAACTGATTTACATACTAATCCGTCTGCCATCTTGGTGTGTCCATCTGTGAACTGACATATTCATTCATTCATTCATTCATCGCCCTTCAGCTCCCCAAGGAGCATAGGTCTTCAACAAACGAATCCAGGTCTTTCTGGCCTGTGCCATCAGCTCAAGGTCTCTCCATGATTTATTTATCCCCTTCAGTTCTCTTTCCCACGTGTCCTTTGGACTGCCTCTACCTCTCTTACCGTGGAGATTCCAGAGCACGGACTATGTGTTGATGTTGTCAACAGATTTCCTCAGTGTGTCCGGTTATGAGATTCTAAAAGTCTTTTGTATTTGGACATGCCTCCTAATATAACCGACTAGGTTGAATGGGACGCACCTCGCCAAAATGAGGAAACTTTTTTTTTTAAAAATCAATGTGTCCTACCCATCCCCCGCGACTTCTCATCTTTTGTTCCACTGGTTCTTGTCGTCAGTTCCAAATTAGTGGTCTTGTCATACTACATCTAATACTCATATATAACACATAAGGAAAGGAAACCCGAGGCTTGTAAACAGTAAATAAATATTGGACAAACATAAAGGTATGTTTTCAGGCACTCGTAAGAAATAAAGAAGTAGAACACTAGAACACAGAAAAACAACAGAAGTGAGTGGCTTACCCAGAACTCGAACCCAGGACCTTCCGTGCGACAACACCGCCTAGCTATGCAAGCGAATCACACTATCCTCCCTGCCATCTAGGCATCACCAAAAAATGATGCGTCGAAGACGGGTCATTAGCGCGACCCGCAAGACATAACACCGGAGATTTTTTGGATCATTTGTTGGTGATGCCTAGATGGCAGGGAGGATAGTGTGATTCGCTTGCATAGCTAGGCGGTGTTGTCGCACGGAAGGTCCTGGGTTCGAGTCCTGGATAAGCCACTCACATCTGTTGTTTTTCTGTTGTCTTGTGTTCTACTTCTTTATTTCTTACGAGTGCCTGAAAGCATACCTTTATGTTTGTCTAATATCTAATACACATACTATTCTGTCTATTTTGTTTGTTTGTGCATCTCTAAAACTTATATACATTGCATGTTCTTTCTTACCTATGTTTAGGTACCTGTTAAACTGATATACATACTAACTGTCTCTTACCTTTATATGTAAATCTGTAATATTTATGTGCACACAATTATGTCTGTCACCCTCATGTGTGTATCTGCAAAACTTATATACACGCCGTTCTAGCTATGTATTCTATATGTGTATCTATAAGTGATATACATACCATATTATCGGTAAACTAACTTTGTGTGTCTCGAAAAGAAGCATAGATACTATTCTGTCTTTTATCCATGCACCTGTAAAACTGACAAACATATAAATTTGTCTGAAACCTTTATATGTATGCTTGTAAAACTGTAAAACTGATATGTATATAATTATGGCTGTTGTCTTTATTTGTGTATCTGTAAGTATAATATACACACCAACCAGTTTCTTATGAATATGTGTGCATCTATGAAACCTATGTTATTCGCTGATGACGCTGCAGTCGTTACTCAAAGTCAACAGGAGCTTCAGAGCTTGATGAATCGCTTCACCCAAGCATGCAAGGACTTTGGCCTCACAATAAGTCTAAAGAAAACAAATGTGGTGAATCAGGATGTGGATGCTGCAACAGTTTTCACTATTGATAACTATGAATTGGCAGTGGTGCACCACTTCACAATACCAGGCGTCTACTATCAACGACAAACTTGCTCTGGACACAGAAATTGACAGCCGCATTGGCAAAGCTGCAGATACCTTTGCCCGCCTCACATCGCGTGTTTGGGGAAACTCCAAACTCACAACGAAGACCAAATCTGCGGCATATAATGCCTGCGTCACCAGCACACTTTTACATGCAGCAAGACATGGACAACCTATGCTAAGCAAGAAAGAAGGCTCAATACCTTCCATCTACGGTGTCTACGAAACATCCTTGGTATTTGTGGAAGGACAAATTGAAAAATGTCGAGGTGTGGTCACGGCCTGGTCTTCAAAGCATGTATACACTGCTTAGACAGCGCAGATTACGCTGGCTTGGCCATGTCCGCCGCATGGAAGATGGTCGCATCCCGAAAGATATCTTCTACGGACAACTGGCAGGAGGCACAAGAACAGTTGGGCGACCTCAGCTGAGGTTCAAAGATGTGTACAAGAGAGATATGAGGACACTGGACATAGATCTAGCAGCCTGGAGGCTGAAGCTGCCGATCGCACCAAGTGGCGATGCTCTTTACGACGCCACTTCAGATTAGGCAACAAGAAGCTCTCACGGCAAGCAGAAGAGAGGAGAAAACGTCGAAAATAAGCAACTGATGGCTGTCAGTTATGACTGAAGGGCTATTATTATTGTTATTATTATTATTTTACTATTATATTTGTTATCTTCATTTGAGTATTTGCAGTTAAAATATGCAAACCATTTTGTTTATATTTATTTGTGTATCTGTAAAACTAAAATACATGTATACAAATATGTATGTTTACTTTATTTGTGTATCCGTAAAACTGATACACATATCATTCCGCGCGTTACCTTTACTTAAAACTAGACTAGCATCCAAACACACCCATTCAAATGGCATTAACTTGTTCTTCTTCTACGTCTTCTTCTTTTTCCGAACTCCAGGGATTTGGGTTGTATTTTCACTTTTTTACGCTTGCGGCACTTTGGGGGTGAGATTTTGGGCTTATTTGCAACCCCAGAGGACTTCCCCAACTCAGTGGGTACAAGTGGTGGAGGTCACACCAAAACCACTAATTGGCGGGTGATGCAATGTCCCACGAGATGGATTCTCCTGTAGTCTATCGTGAATGGGGTGTCGTATATTTTTAGATAGGTATAGAGATTTATTTGGTCCCGTCTGATTAGAGCAGAAAGTGGGGTATATGAGAAAGAAAGGTGTTAGAATAGATTCCACGAGTGAATAGATTAAGGTGAAGATCCGTCTCTGGAATGAGTGGTTTCTCTAGTCCAGCCTATCTATACGACTATCGTTAGAAGAAGACGATCTGTCAAACCTCCCTATAAGTATAATTATAAGTTTACTAACCACCCACACACACACAATTATGTGACAACAAGACACACAAACGTGAATACTATGGTAAATGGATATGGGTCTGACCAACACGCTAAATTAAGTTTTGTTTAGTTTATTATCACTTAAGCTTTACATCAAACATATATATCTATATAATCATGTTTACAGACAGGAAAATAACCCAATAATTTCCTCTCCCCTGTTGAGAAAAGATCACAAAAGAAGTTAATAACCCAAAAGGTCAAAGATTAACACTAGGGTATAGAATAGACAGTAAAGAAAAGAACAAAGTTCCTACTTAAACTATTCAGTAAAATACTCAGGTTAGCGAAATAAAAAAAAAGAAGTTAATACAATGATTGTAACAAAAGAAAATATTTTCTCTCTCTCTGTCTCTCACTCTGTCATCTGTGGCCACAAACACTCTTGCTTACCTAATAAATGGTGTAGGTATCCCTTGAAAAATTACAATAGTATGAACCTATAATGTCAGGTGGGTTGCCCAAATCTGGCCCCAGACCAGCCTTGGTATCTAATAATAATTTCAAGGTGGTCGACAAAGTTGGTGGGTTAATTTTTCCTGGATGAGTCCTGTATCACCGCATATAGTTATTGAAGCAAGACGTTCTCGGGACGTTCACAGTTATATATAAAAAAGGAGAAAAGTAGTTCCTGTATTGTCTAGCCTCTGGGTGCTACGACTGTTACGTTATGGAAAAAAACTGATGATGATAAATCCTATCGGCTTTCTCTGGGATGAGTGCCGATTATGAAACAGCGAAATCTCCTGGATACAATCCACTTGGGAACAACGACTGTCAGAAGTCGGGAAAAATGTTATGTATCTTGCCACAGCGGGCTGATAAATTGAATAAAACAATCTGGGTATTTGTAAGTCCAGTTAACTCAAAGTTACAGTTAATATGCCTTCAGTAACTGAGAAAAAAACCACAATAAAGAAAACACGCTGGCCGCTGGTTTTGACCAAGCACTATATTGGTAAGAAAACAAAACATTTAACCAAAGCGATAATATCCTATCCTATCAAACGTAAGGTATGATCTCTTATCCTCTCCGTCACCTAATTAAATTAAAAGGCACCCGATGTCTTAGCCTATCGTATTGCGCTTCGCTTAGCGAGTACGGGTTGGGTTTTAGGCATGCAGCCGTCCCCCCTCCGACCCGGTAAACACTCAGCGCACAATGTCAGTTTTAATTTAATTATGACTACGCGCCCTTAACAAATATCGCCTGTCATTACTAGCTAGTTGAGTGTCGGCGTCTATCGTTTTGACACATGATATTAACACTAGTCATTTAAAAAAAATTTACACACAAAGAAATAAAATGCGCATACTACTCTGTCACTTTATCCGTCACTCATAGCATTATACTTAAGTCAGCTAAACCGTATCTTCTGGTGTAAAAAAATGGTTGATAGATTTTACATTACTGAACCGCTGGTAAGAGAATATCTACGCGTTTGCTATTTCGCTAGTCTTAACGCTCGAGAATAGCAGTGAATAAAAATTGTAAAACTTTTAACACATTTAATACTTAACACAACTTATATTACCACAAATCAGAAAAATGGAATCCCCACGAAACAATTTAACACATCTAGCAATAAAATGGTTCTAGTCTGGCGTGATTAGATTATCCAAAATTCCTGAGAGACTTGATAACTGACTAGGAGAGAAAGCAGTATATATATACAGATTTTGTGTAATATGTCTAACAGATGTTACAATTCACACCTACGGCCTAGCCGAGAAACTCAACGAGCTTGGCTTCCGAGATAAGATTATACGGTTTGATCTACCCGCGATGCCGAACGACATCAGAAAGACATGCCGTACGAATGGGCTTTCTTAGATTTTCTCCCCCTGCCGCAGATCAAATACTTAAGTCCCCTGAAAAATGTAAACATCAATGGTTCGGGAATATTATTATCGCCCCTTGAATTGATAACTAGACTGATATTTTTCCTCACGTGCTTTCTGTCACTATCCGATGATTGACAGATCCGCTCACGTGAGAACTCAGGTAAGCAGACCGGTTCGCTCCCCTGTTATCTGGCATGTTGCGAAAATAGGTAAACAACTCGTTAGCGCAAGAAAGGCATGAAAAATAGGCATGGCTTCAAAAGTGAGTCAACAGACAGCGAATTGCGTGGTTTTGCCTTCGCAAAACAGAAACGCTAGCTGAGGACGCAAAGGTGTTCGGATTTCTGAGGCTATATTTACATTTCCACGTCACAGGGGGGTCGGCAATAACTTCAGTTTTTGGTAAATGACAAACATGTTATAACACCCTTCTCTCAAATCAGATAACGTCTACAGACAAGCTGATCCATCATTTAACATTTCCAATTTATATCGGTGTTTACAAGACGGAACCCAGTACGCGTGGAACTAAATGATAGCCCAGCTGTCTTCATGCCATCTTGTTTTCGGGTTTACCATAATCCAATACCATAATTCCAGCCGTAAGTAAGTCGGTCGGTCAGTCGGTCACATCATGCACACCGTCATTTGCGCACTTTTCTATTATCGAAAGAGTACATTAACTTTCAACCACAGCTAAGGGGTACAACTGTGGTTGAAAGTTAGACAATAATTGTATTGTTTCCCTTATATGTACTCTCCCGAAAATAGAAAAGTTCGCAAATGACGGTGTGCATGAACAGTTTGATTATGGAAAGAAGCCAACAACACAATTAATAAACAGTACATGAACTGGCTGCCATCAATGGTACCTATACCTTGTAGCGGTATGGCAGCTTGTGTACCCTGACAATCCCCAGAGCTATGCCAGTGGGAGATTTACTCCTGGTAAGTTCAACCAAGCTGGACTGGTCTGCGTGGGTAGGGGTCAGACAAAAGCTGGTACTCTGGTCCTCCAGGTTGGGGGTTTTAGCACAGGGCCGACACCCCTGTCTATGTAAAAAAATCGCACATGTTACGGAATCAACAATAAATGGAAAAACTTTGCTGCGGGATGGACATCCGGAGTCTCAGGCTCGTATGACTGACAGTGGTGAAAGCCGAAAGGAAGCCACTGGCATGAAAACGGATGCCCCGACCGCAAAACACGAAACCAGAATTGGTTTTTGGAACGGCAGAACTATGAATGAGGCAGGAAAGCTGAGACAAATCACAGCAGAGATGAGGAACTACAAGATACATATCCTGGGAATAAGCGAGAGCAGATGGACAGGTAAGGGGAGAATAAAAACAGCTACAGGGAAAACAGTACTTTATTCTGGCAGAGAGGATGGTCAGCACAACGAAGGTGTAGCCATTATCATGAAGAAAGGAATGGAAAGGTCTTTACTGGAATGGAAACCCATCAACAACAGACTGATAAGAGCAAGACTGAGAAGGAGGTTCACCAACACCACAATTATACAATGCTATGCACCAACAAACGACAGCGATGAAGAGATCAAGGACGAGTTCTATCAACAGGTGCAAAAAGAAATGGAAACTACACCCAGGTACGATCTCATTATAGTAATGGGAGACCTAAATGCGAAAGTGGGAGCACACAATAATTATAACGAAAGAGTAATGGGGAAATGCGGCAGTGGAACAGCAAATGAGAATGGGGACAAATTAATAAGCTTCTGCAGTATTAACAACCTGGTCATTGGAGGAACACTTTTTCCACACAAGGAAGTGCACAAGTTAACATGGGAATCACCAAACGGACGAGACAGAAACCAAATAGATCACATAATGATCAATGGCAGATGGAGACATGCACTAAAAGACGTGAAAGTAAGAAGAGGCGCAGAAGTGGGAAGTGATCATCACCTAGTAGTAGCAAGACTGAAAGTGAAACTCAGAGCTGCTGGACCAGTTGCAGTCAAACAGAAAAGATACAACATCACGAAACTGAAGGATCCCCTCACCAGAAAAGCTTTCGTGGTTGACGTAAAGAGAAGATAGGAGATTATCAAAAGCCAGGAAAGAACAGAGACCGATGATGTTGACCAGAGATTCAACACCATCTCAACAATATACAAGGAAAGCAGCAAGTCATACTTGGGATTCCAGGAAAGAAAGAGCCAAGACTGGATAACACCAGATACGCTAAACACCATAGCGAAGAGAAAGGAAATGAAAAGAAAGAAAACAGAAGCTAAGTCTCCCAGGTTAAAGGCAATATATAGTGAACAGTACAGTCAGCTGGACAAGAAAGTTAAACGTCAAACCCGTGCTAACAGAAGGACATTTCTGGATGACCTTGCAAGACAGGCAGAAAAGGCAGCCCTGAGAAATGAACAAAGCACAGTATACTAAATAACTAAAATCATCAGTGGAAAACGAGGTGCAAACAATATTACATTAGTAAGAGATAAGCACGGAAATCTCATCACGACAGTAGAGAGACAGGAAACAAGATTGGTAGAGCATTTCAGAGAAACTCTGAATAAGGAACCACCAGAGACACAATTGAATGTTCCTGAGGCTGAAAATGATCTAGATGTTAATACAGACATCCCACGAAAAGAAGAAATCATCACAGCAATAAAAGGGTTAAAGAATGGAAAAGCTCCTGGTCATGATAACTTAAATGCAGAGCTATTTAAGACAGACCCAGAGCTAGCAGCAGAACTATTAGAATCACTATTTGCACAAGTCTGGAAAACAGGGACAACACCAACAGAGTGGAGAAAATGAATAACTGTCAAATTGCCCAAGAATGGAGATCTTGCAGACTGCAATAATTGGAAAGGAATATCTCTTCTCTCAGTTCCCAGCAAAATACTAGGCAGGATAATTATACAGAGAATCTCAAAAGCAGTAGACCACAAACTGAGGAAAGAACAAGCAGGATTTAGAAAGAACAGAAGATGTGTAGATCATATATTTACCCTCAGGAACATTACAGAGCAGTGCTCAGAATGGCAAAGACAGCTGTACATTAATTTCGTTGATTTTGAAAAGGCTTTTGACAGTATACATAGGGAAAGTTTATGGAAAATACTGAGGGCTTATGGAATTCCAAGCTGCATAGTGTCAATCATAAAAAGTCTTTATGCCAACTTTACGTGTAGCATTCGGCAGAGCAACCTAACCTTTGAAGTGAAGACAGGAGTACGACAGGGATGCCCCTTATCAACCACTCTATTTTTAACAGTCATAGACTGGGTGATGCGCCAGACAAATGAGGGCAATCCAAAAGGAATAAGATGGACTACATTTTCTACATTGGAAGATCTGGAATATGCAGATGACATTGCACTGCTAGCACATTCACATCAACACATCCAGGAAAAAATGGATAGACTTAATAAGTATAGCCAGCAGGTGGGCTTGAACATCAACCTAAAGAAGACAGAGGTCATGACGCTCAATGTGAGCAACCCTGAGCCCATATCAGTAAGGAATCAGCAACTGGAACAGACAGATGCCTTCACATACCTAGGATGCATAAGCAACACCAGACGGCGGAGCAAGCAAAGACATCAACAACAGAATGAACAAAGCAAGAACAGCCTTTTTTAGTCTAAACAACATCTGGAAGTCCTCTCAGTACAGCACAAGCACAAAATTAGGATTATATCAGAGCTGTATGCTTTCTGTGCTTCTCTATGGCGCGGAGAGTTGGAGAGTTACAGAGAAGGAAATGTCGAAATTGTCCTCTTTTCACACAACATGCCTAAGAAAAATTCTCCGAATCTTTTGGCCGAATACTATCACCAACCAAGATCTGCTTACTCGGAGCAAGCAAGAGGACATGCACACCATCATAGCTGGCAGACGCTGGAGCTAGGTTGGCCATGTCCTCAGAAGAGACCCCGATGCCCTCACAAGAACAGCTTTGCTATGGACCCCTGAAGGAAAACGAAAGAGAGGCCGACCAAAAACAACTTGGCGGAGGACTGAGGAGACTGAGATGCAAAGAATGAACCAGAGTTGGGGCACTGTACGAAGGATGGCCGCCGACCGAGCAAAGTGGAATCAATTTGTTGTTGCCCTACAAGACGCCAGCAGGCGTAATGGCCACTGACTGCTTTGACGGTCGGCGGCTAAGGATCAAAGAAGAAGGAGACATGAACTGGAGACAGGAAGGTGCGGAGATGCTGATTAAATCAACAGACAATCAAGATACTCTTCTATCCAGTTTCATTCGGGAAACGGATTTAACTCGTCATTTTCTTAAAAATGACCTTAAAATGTAAGTTTTTGATTTTCTTCAAGACAAAATTTTAATTTAAAGTATTGCAGACTTATTATTATGGATCATAATGATAAGATGGCTGCAAAACGAGCTGCAGATGCTTCTTAGAGGCAAGACCAGGGCAAGATTTTAAAAGATGCACGAACAAGTACGAGACATCTTGTCATAAAATAAATGTTAGTTATTTAGTCAATTTCCGGTCCATTAGATCATTATCACTGCTCCACATGTCATTTAGGAAGGTTACTCCATGTCTTCATATTTAATACATCCATGTAATTTTCACTACAAATATCTAATGACGGTCGCCTGCAATGAAATGACCACAGTAGTAATAGTACCGTCTGTAATACATGTAACATAAACAACACACTATAATTAAAAACCTGTAAATTTTGAAGGTTTATTGCTAGTAAATAAATAATGCGCCTTAGAACTGCGTTATTCTATCTCCACTTTAGATCGTTTTGAGAAAAACGTGTTTAAAGTTTTTGTGTTACCAGTTGAAAAGAAGGATTTATCACATTAAAATCACATTTTGTCATGATGATCCAGTCAGTTAACTGTAAGATATTGTGTAGGATGATAGATTAAACTATTTTATATCAAAATATGACCTCAGGTCAATTTTGGCAAAAAGTGAAGATAGAATTAAAGCAGTACTGATGTGATGCAGCTGTATTATAGTTTTTAAATATTGTGTTATGTCTTTTAGTAAGTTCATACTACTTAAACTTTCTGATATTTTTCTGTCTTTTTCATTAGATGTATAAATCATCTTTACGAAAATGATTCATCTCCCTTTAAGCTCTCTGTGTAGTTGGTCTCCTTGAAGGAATTATGCACCAAAACATTCGTGTGGTCTTGTAAACAGTGAATTCCACAGCTATTTCTTTTACATGATGAGGTTACCAGCTCCATTGACAGCCTCGTACGACATGCCTGCGGGAAATACTGGTCCTAATCTTTATTTGTCTCATCAGAGACCCCTGGGAATTATACAAGGCACCACGTGATGAACTGTTTGATTTGTTGTAGATATTTCTTGCAGCTAGTTCGTTTTTAATATGACCTAATTCTTGACATCATTGTGAAATAGCTAGCATCAACTCCACGATTTGACATCGTAATTATTATTTTACAGTAAACCAAAGGAAGATGGAAAGCTACCCCAGCCTGATATAATTATAACTTTAGAAAAAAGCAAAGACGTTTATCAGAATCAGATACAGAAACCAATGGCAGGGCAGAGCTTCCAGGCCACATACAAAATGAGGCAGAAGAGAACATGTGGTAATTTTCAGACTCCGCCTGACCACAGCAGAATTGGATAACATCTATTCAACAAGTTAAAGATCAGAACTACGTGGCACTGATAAAATGACTGTTGAACGTCTGCTTCAAAGATGCACAATATATGAGAAACATATGGCAGTCAACAGTGCCATTTTCTGAAAAACTCTATGGAGATACAAATAGCCTGAAGGTGACCACTACTTTCTTTGAACATATTCAAGTTGATGTCTAAAAGTGTACTTCTTCTTCTGCATTCGTCCTAAAAAGGACGTTTGTTACGTTGTATCGCTGTATACAGCAAAGCTGCGATATCTGCGCCTCTAGGTCCGACACATCCGTTTTCGGCATGGCATTTTTGGGACCGGGTTAGCCTTCCCTCTTCGATCCCTACTCTCTCAGCCAGACTGCAGTGTTGCAGCCTGTTTCCAGGACCACCACTTGGAGGTGGAGTAGGGTCTTGGTCAGCTCTGGTTTGTTGACCCTGACACAAGCAGTCAAGCTATGGGTCACTTACTGCATTCCTCAAAATGTACGAAGAAGAAGATATCACAGCAAGCCAGCACTGCACCAAGCACAAACATATATATATGACTAAAGCCGTTACATACGATAAGCGCTTAAACGTATATTCAGAACTAATAACAGGACAAGTATCATGGAGACATCATACCTTTGGTTTTGATACGAACTTGAAATCTCCAATAAACCCGGTTCCAATTCGTGTCACTAAATCCATGACCCCACTCACCGTCATCAGCAAGGCTGCATCAGACGTGTTAATTTTTAACGTGGAACAGATTACCGGCATGTAGATAATTGTGTAGTTGGCAAACACAGACAAAGGAATAAACACGGTCATCATGCGGAACCTCCAGATCTAAGGATGAAGAGTAATAAATGAACATAAAAAGTCAGATATTAGGACAATTTTGTTAGATGAATGAACAAAATAGGTCAGATTTAATTAAAATTTTGTTAACTGAATGAACAAACCATGTCAGATTTAATGAACAAAATTGTGAACTGACGCAATGTTTCCGATGCCGTGATCATCTTGCAGTATTTTGGGATTTACATTTTTACAGAATAAACAAGCCGGTCCCGTACTCAACACTCCATAGTCGCCCTCTGAGACATGTCTGATAAGGTACAGTGTTACTATTCTGTTTTCCACTTTAGTGCCCTAATAAGACACCTAAAACTTTTAAGTAATGGAAAAGCAGCTGGCCCTAACGGCATTTCAGCAGGCGCCACATAGCAGGCATTGATACATCTACAAAGATATTATACAAATTACTTGGCAAATTATTTAAGAACAAATACATATTAATAGACTGGAATTGTGATCAAGCTGATAGAGACGGGAGATTTTAATGAGTGCATAAATTACACAGTGATAATGTTATTATCAATGCCAAGAAACACATAGAATCATCCTTGAGAGATTAGACGAGGCCATACACAGACACTTGAAAGAGGAACAAGCAGATTTTTGACAAAACAGATTGCGTACACTCCATCTAGCCATTGCATTGCGGATGCTAGCAGAAGAAAGTTTGGAACTTAATACACCTCGCTGCACTGGATTTGTGGACCATGAAAAAGTTTAGATTAGGCAGGATATTATTTTGGAAACTGAACTGACTTTACGGCGTCACTCATTAAGTTTTTTAAGCTAAAATAAAATGTATGACGAGATGACTTGTAAAGTTCTTCAAAAGGACAACTTATAAAACAGTTCGGAATAAGAACTTCTTCTTCTTCGTTCACCCTCAGATGTCAACTTGAATAAGTTCAAAGAAAGCAGTGGTCAGCCTGAGGCTGTTGATATCTCCGCAGATTTTCTCCAGGAATGGTACTGGTGATGGCCATAAGCGTTTTCTCTGTTCCTCATATGTTGGGCACCTTTGAAGCAGAGGTTCGGCAGTCATTTTATCAGAGCCATAGTCACACTCATCAGTAGTTCCTATCTTTAATTTGTTGAATAGATGGTATCTCAATCTGTTATGACCTGTGCGAAGTCTGAAGATGACCACTTGTTCACTTCTGCTGAGCTGGTAATACGGATCATTTTTTGTGTGGCTTGGATGCTCTTCTTCCCACTTGTGCCTGTACCTCAATTCAATACCCTTTAGCTCCCCAAGGAGCATAGGCCTTCAACAAACACATGCCAAGTCTTCCTGTCCTGTGCCATCCGCTCAAGTTCTGTCCATGTCTTCCTCATCATTTTCACCTCTGTTTCCAGTTCTCTTCTCCATGTGTTTGTTGGTCTACCTCTGCCTCTCTTTCCCTGTGGATTCCAGAACAAGGACTGCCTTGTAATGCTATCAACAGGTTTCCTCAATGTGTGTCCTATCCATCGCCAGCGTCTTCTTCTCAACACTTGTTCCATTGGCACTTGTCTGGTTCTTGCCATCAATTCCACGTTTGTCACTTTGTCATACCATTTCAGTCCTTCTATTCTACGCAAGCACCCGTTTATAAAAGTCTGTAGCTTTTTGGTTGTTGTTTTTGTTGTTCTCCATGTCTCAGAGCCATACAATAGGACTGACTTCACATTTGAGTTGAAGATTCTTATTTTTGTGTTGGACTTGATTTCTCTTGTTCTCCATATATTTCCCAATGCTATGAAAGCTACTCTTGCTTTTTGTATTTTTATTTTGATATCACTGTCTGTCCCTCCAACTTTGTCTATATTACTTTCAAGATATGTGTACGATTCTACATCTTTTAGTGGTGTATCTTCAAGTTCAACCTTGTTATCATTGCTTGCATTTATTCTCATAATCTTTGTCTTTTCCCTGTGTATTTTCAGGCCCACTTGTTGTGACATCTCATCGAGAATTTTCATTTTCTCTTGCATCTGATTATGGTTATGGGACAGAAGAGCCAAGTCATCTGCAAAATCCAGATCATCAAACTGTTTAGTCAGATTCCACTGGATTCCATTTCTGTTGTGTGATGTCGATTTTTTCATGACCGAATCTATTGCTAGTAAGAAAAGAAATGGAGACAAGAGGCATCCCTGTCTCACTCCCGTTCTAATCCTAAACGGTTCTGTAAGTTGTCCTTCATGAAGAACTCTGCATGTCATGTCTTCATACGTCTTCTTTATTAAGTTAATGATCTTCATGGGAACTCCATAACGCCTCATCAGTAGTTCCTATCTTTAATTTGTTGAATAGATGGTGTCTCAATTTGTTATGACCTGTGCGAAGTCTGAAGATTACCACTTGTTCCCTTCTGCTGAGCTGGTAATACGGATCATTTTTTGTGTAGCCTGGATGCTCTTCTTCCCACTTGTGCCTGTACCTGCGCTTGATAAAACTCTTGGCCTCCTCATAAGTTATGTTTGTGTCAAGTTGGGGAAGCTTTCCCCCTTCCGTTGCCAATCTGTCAGCCTCTTCATTTCCAGGGATGTAGCAGTGAGAAGGGATCAACTGTATCACGACTCTTTTGTATTGCTGACAGTCTGTGAAGTATTACTCTTAGGTCATCCAGTTCAGCATTACTTTGACTTTTCAGCGTTGTAATCACTGACAGCTTTCTTCTGTCATTAGAATTTCTGATCCAGTTTTTAAGGCCTCTGCCTCTGCTCTGAAGTTACTTGAAAATTTCTCTGTTGCGACTGCTATCTTTTTTTTTTTTGTGTGCCATTGCTTAAGCTCAGGGCTCAGGATGACTCCTCCACCCCCATCTTCTGTTGCATTAGTTGCTGATTCATCTGTGTATGCGTGGATCTAGGTGTTGCTTGTGTAATGTTTCTGTATATTTTTTGTGGTTAGGACTCTCCTTTCTGTTTCGTTTTGGCTGTTCTTTCTCTCAATACCAGGAACGTTTTCTACCATTTCAGGGAAGCACTGTTGTTTCCAAATTGGTAGCTTGTGTGCAGTACATATTGGCTTAGCTGTTGATATTGCATTTATGGGGTCTGCTCTCATCTTTGTTTTGACTGTCTCTACAAAGTTGCTTCGCTTCAGTCTTCCCCTTCCATTTATTCTCTGGTGCATTGGGTGGTCTATCAGCCTCCTGAATTTCTCTGCTTGTTGCTGGGCTCTGCTATCTCTTCAATTCTCCATAGGCTGGAGGTGAGTAATCTTTTCCAACTCTTCAATGGGTGTTGATTTCATGCCCCCTGTTATGATTCTCAATGCTTGGTTTTGGGTTATGTTTGTTTTGTCAGAGGGGATAAGAACTGAAGTTCGGCAGGGGTACCGCTTGTCACTGGTCTTCTTACTAGCTATAGAGTGGATTATAAAAACAAAGATATCAGCTAACAGAAACAGAATTCGATGGACTCTGACAATATAGCCCAATGGTCCAGATTTTGCAGATGAATTGGTTGTTCTATCCCAAAGCCGTAGCCAGAAGCAAGATAAAATGTGAATATTTGATGAGAGCTCATAACAATTGGGTCTGAAAAAACACTGATAAAAGGAAAAGACTGAGAATAAATAAGCAAAATTATAGCAAGATTACACGTGGAGAAACATCCATCTAAGATGGGGATGTAAATATTATCTTGGCAGCAACCCAGATAAATTTAGAATAATCAATAGCGGTTTCAAAACAACTGTATAAAAGGCCACGGGAGTTTTAACTGCACTGGAAATTGTATGGAAATAAAAAGTATTCAAGTCGAAAACAAAAATAATAATCTTAAACTCAAATATCAAGGCAGTTCTACCGTGTGGCTCTGAAACATGGACAACTACAAAGATGACAGCCAAGAAGTTACAGACTTTCATAAATAGGTGTTTTCAGGTCAGTTGTCAGACGCTGAGGAGCCAGAGAAATGCAGACCTGGATGACCTAAGCATAGTGCTCCACAAACTATTTCAACGATTCAAAAGGGTTGTGATCCAATCTCACTGTAGCATCCCCGGCAATGAAGAGACCTATAGGTTGGCAAAGGAAAGTTAAAAGCTACCTCATCCTGATACAAGAATAACTGTCGAAGAGGCAAAGAGTGTATCAGAGTGAGATACAGAACCAGATCAGACGTAGAGCATCCAGGACACCCACAAAAGGATGCATATTACCTGCTCAATAGAAGAGAACAAGGGATACCCTTCAGATTCCGCACGGGCCACAACAAACTGGGATTTCGTCTATTCAACAAGCTAAAGATAAAACGACTGCTGAACATCTGCTTCAAAGATGTCCAACTTACGAGCAACAGAGAAAGCACATATGGCCGTCGCCAGTACCAGTCCTAGAAATAAGACTGTGATAAACGAGCGCCAAGTCTTATCGCTCTCTCCCACCATCTCTTTTCTTTCATTTTCAACCACATTTGCTCTTTCATCGTTGTACAAGTAATCTTTTTATCATGACTGGACTTTAAACTGTAATCTTTATTACTCGCGACTTGTATCTAAAGTGTAACTTAACACTCCTTTGATTCAGGTTCCCACATTGTTAAACACATCTGGTTTCATCATAATCTTGGGAAACACACATGGCTATAGAACGATTTCTTTTGATACGTAGGTACTTGTGCAGATATCGTCAGACATACCAGCTGGGAGTATTGAATATTTTGAAGACACGCGGCTGACATCACATCGTAGTCTATTCATGGTTAATCCGCTGTTTAAATAAACCACGGTCATCGCGCATAATACAATGGACGCACGCAAACAATAGACTCAGGGCGTAGGGCATCAAAAGGCCCATGACACGGACTACCACCTTTGTTACCAGATGGTAGCCAACAGTAGAAGGATAGAAATCATTAAATAGTCGTCCCATGCATGGGAAAACAAAGTTGACGCGGAGGGCTCTGTAACAGTTAGAGGACGGGTGATTTTTTTGCATTGGGCAGCCAATTATCAAACTCCAGTTTGCCATGCCACAAGGCATTGAAAGTTTGTGGCGAAAAGCCCACCCACTTTTAGACTGACATGAGACAAGAGAGAACCAAGGTCTGAGCCACATGATGGATGCCTCACTATTGGTTTAGAGGCGGATTTTTACGTCTGGGAACATATGGGCGATTTTGGAATATAATGCACTACGGAGTTTATCAGAGATCGGCACAAGAAGTGATACACCCAGCACATAAAGCATTTGTCAAAAACCAACCAAGTGTATGGGACGTCCCCTTAAATTAAGACAGATATAAAACAGGGTGGAGAACTATAGAAGATCTAGCGCAGTTCAAAGAACTGTCAAACACTATTAAAAATAGTAATAAATATAGAAGCAAAATTCCATCCTGGGAACTAAAAACACCAATCATAGACTACTCACTTACTGAAAATATCAAACAAAACATAGAAGATAAGGAAGCCAAAATGATAAGTAGAAAGTTCATAGATCAACTAACTAAACAAAGTCTGGCCGTCTACACTGATGGATCCAAGGGTGATAGTGGGCAACTAGGTGCAGGAGTTGTAATACCGCAATGGGGAATTAAAAAGAGCTGCAGTGTAACTGAAGGGGCTTCGATTTTTACCGCAGAGATGGTAGCAATTCTAAAAAGTGTAGAAATAATCGAAGATAACCCACCAGAAGCTGTGACGATATTTACAGACTCACTATCATCACTACAAGCACTAGAACACCCAGGTAAATGTAGCTGGCCAGACATAAAGGAAGAAATTCTAGCTATTAATACATCACTAGGGAACAGAGGATGTAGTGTGAGGCTAGTGTGGGTTCCAGCACACATAGGTATAGCTGGTAACGAGTTGGCAGATCAGAACGCCAAGAATAGAAGAATAAGTAAAAACAATATAAGAGCAGGACTGGGAAGGTCGGAGATCAAGAGCCAAGTGGAGATAACTATAAACGAGGAATGGAAGACAACATATAAGAAAACTAGAAAAGGCAGACACACGTTCAAACTGCTGAAAGAACCAACAAGGACGTGCCAGGTCAGAGAAGAATTAAAGATACCATCGAACAAAAAACTGTGGCGTCTCCGTCTCGGAGCAGCATACTTTATGATAGAGGAACCACACTGCCAAGAATGTCAGAAAGAGAATGACATAGACCACTACCTGATCCACTGTAAAAAGTATGAACAACAAAGGCTTGAATTAAAAACTTACTATATAAAATCACAATATAGACATGACAGGTGATAAGGTTTTAAGTATAGATGCCCCAGTAGAAGCCCAATCAATACTTAAAAGATATATACATAAAATAAAGGAAAACATAGTACTTCATAGAAATTAAGCAACAAGAACTAGCAAATCATTTTTTAAAAAAAAAACAACAGAAAAAAAACTTACTAACTACTCATAGGACAAGGAAAGACAACAAGGTTTAAAAAAAAAAGAAAAGACAAACAACAACTCAAAAAGAACAAATACTAATAACAATTAAAAACAAGGGTAAAAGACAATAGTTATCTATAAACAATACAAAAGAGAAAATAAAATGGACAAATACGAATATAAATAAAAATCAGCAACTGCAAAAGACAATAGTTATTTAAATTAAATACAAAATTAGTAAATAAAAAGACACTAAATACCCCAATTATAACCAATTTTCAGGTTGAACAGGGTAGACCAAGATGGAACGAGAAGAGGCAATAACGGTCAGCTGTTAAGTGCCCGCTCTCCACCCATCACCTCTTCAAAACAACAACATCAGAGATCAGTACAGTTTCAGTACAGCATGATGTAGAACATATCCCAGATGCCTAGCCTTATTAGACGTGTTAATTCCTGTGTGGATATTACTTACTTACTTACTTACTTATTCGTTCCCCTTCTACCGTGAGGTGTAGAGGTTTGAAAGAGAGAGCGCTAGACTATCCTATCGGCTGTCTTCCTCCTGGCCTGGTTCCATTCTAGTCCTCGGTCCTTCAAAGATTGTCTAATGTTGTCCTCCCAGCGGACTCTGGGTCGTCCTGGGGTCTGGGTCCCAGGCTCTTTGTTCCCATGCTTGTCGTGGTAGCTGATCTTCTCCCATTCTGCATACATGGCCAAACCATCTTAGTTGGGACTGTTCTATTTGGGTCTGCAGGGGGTGGGATTTTAGGCCTTGGCGTATCGTCTGGTTGCAGACCATGTCTCTTCTTGTTACTTCAACCACCTTCCTGAGATACCTAATTTCTGAAGTTTGGATCTGGCTTTTGTGGGTTGTAGTCATTGCCCATGACTCCATCCATATGTCAAGACTGCTTATGACCATCCCTCTCTTCTCCAGCTCTTCCTTCCAGACTTGCAGGTTGGATTGGAGATGTGCTTCTGATTTAGCAATCAGGGCAACATCATCAGCAAATGCCAGCTCTGAAATACAGACCTTTCTCATCTTCCAGTACCCCACTGAATACTTTCTTGTTCTCTCCTTACATGCCTTGATGACATCGTCCATGAGGAGTATGAAAAGATAAGGTGACAGGATATCACCTTGTCTTACACCAGTGGTGGTCCTGAACTCTTCTGGCTTATGGTTTGCTGTACTCACATAATTTCTGCAAGACTTGTAGAAGCTCTGGATAGCATAAATCAGAGGTGCTGGAATGTTCTTCTTTGCCAAACAGTCCCAAAGTTTCCTCCAGGGGACCCTGTCAAACACCTTTTCCAGATCTATGAAACAAAGATGGATCTCACTCTTATACTCAAGGGCCTTTTCACTCAGCTGTCTGAGTGTAAAGATTAGGTCTTGAATACTTCGGTTTGCTCGGAATCCGCACTGGACCTCATCCAATTGTGGCTCAGCTAGGCGTCAGAGTCTCTGCTCTAGGATTCTAGAGTAGATTTTACCAGGGACAATGAGAAGGGATATGCCTCTATGGTTTCCACATTGTCGATTGTGATCCTTTTTGACAATTGGTGTTATGATGGCAATCTCCCAATCCTTTGGTATGGTCTTGTTGCACCACGCTGCCTGTAGGACCCTTAAGAGTAATAGGTCGCCCGATGCTCCCATTTACTTAACCATTTCTGGTGTTATACCATCATGCCCTGCTGCTTTGCCCATCTTGATTTTCTCCAGTGCTGCCTTCAGTTCTTCCATCTTCATGTCATCTTCACCATCATTGGTTTTCTCTTCTGTGCTAGTGGTTATCATTTCTGATGCGTCACCATGCTCACCATCAAGGAGTTCTGAGAAAATATTATTTCCATCGTTCCATTACTTCCTTCGGGGCAGTAAGCAATTTGCCTTGCTTGTCCTTTATAGAACAATTTATGGTTTTCTTGCGCATCTTTTTCTAGCTTTTCTCCAAATTCTACCCAGGACTTCCATTTTGCTGTTAGCACCTTGTTCTTTGCTTCCGTTCTGAGTGTCGCGTATTTTCTATATTTCTCCATTTGTCCTGTTGTGTTTTTAGCTCCTAAATATTGTTTCCATGCCATTTTCTTCTCTCTTATTTTCTCTTTGACTTCCTGTGTCCACCAAGGTGTCTTCTTTCTTTTGTTCCCATGTCGGACTTCACCACATGCTTCTGCAGCAGCTGTCTTTATGATGTCCTTGAATTTAAGCCAGCGGGTTTCCAAGTCATCAGGTTGTTGTTCTGTGTTGCTCACCGCTGCAGCAATTAGTCCCTGTTATCTGGTCTTAATTTCTGGCTCTCTCAGCTTGTAGATCTTAATGCTCATTTCTCCCGTTCGTTTACTTAGTTTCTTGCGTGATGTTGGGCAGTTCCCAGGCTGAGCAACTCTTTCAGTTGTTCTTTTGATTGTAAGCAGGTAGTGATCACTTCCAATCTCTAGCCCCCTCCAGGCTCTAGTATCCCGGACATATTTGAATGAGCTCCTCCTAACTATGGCATAGTCGATCACTGACCTCTCATTCTTTGTTCGTTCACATGTAGTGTATGCATGTATGCGCTTATGGGGGAACTATGTGTTTGTAATGATCAGATTCTGCTCACTGCAGAATCTAAGGAGTCGCTTTCCATTGTCATTGAGAGTATCTACTCCATATCTTCCGATAACTCCACCCCATCTAGCATAGTCATTTCCAACTCTGGCATTGAAATCTCCGAGCATGATAATTTCATCTAGGCAGTCATCCACTGTCCTTTGAAGCAGCTCGAAGAATTCCTCCTTGACCTCTGCTCTCTCATCCTCATTTGGCCCAGGTTGACTATGGTTTCTCCTTCTTTTAGTTTTACAACCATAATGCGCTCCGAGACAAAGTTCCATCCCTTGATATTATCTTTTTGGTTTTTGGCCACAATGCAACCCACGCCCCCTTTAGCTCTTTCAGATGTGGGTACACCACTGTAGAGCAGCGTGTTGCCATCGAGATCCATGACTCCTTGTACTTTTTTCTTTGTTTCCGTTATAGCCAGGATTTCTAGTTTTGCTTTCCTCATCTCTTCCACCAGCTCCTCTTCTTTCTCATTGATACTTCTTGTGTTCCAAGTTCCATAAGTCGTAGTCCGTTCCAGTTCGTCGCCTTTAGAATCAGTCCCGTTTTCTCTCTTGTAGTTCTCGTGATCAAAAGTTTAAAGCAAACAGTTGATTGGCCTGTTGTGCCTTTGCATGGTGGAGGGGCTGCCTCCTTACGGCCTCCATGCAGGCCGCCCTCCTCCTTTTTTCAGCCGGGCTTGGGAATGGCCTAGGCGGAGTTCCTGGGAACTACACGGGGCAATATTTGCTACAGCTACTATATCGTCAACGTTCTCAGTACCACAAAAGTTCTCATCAGAATATCCTCGTCTTAGAGATAACACACACAACATAACTTATAACTACCTTGGACATTCTATGTATACATGTGAATCATCCTACCCGGTAGAAGCATTTAGAGACACCTGGACAGTGTAGATTACTCATCATTTCGCTTCACACGAGTTCATTCTTCTATTTAACTAACTACAAAATTAATATCTCATCTGTGTGTTTTTGTGTGAATCGTCGTTCGCCATTATCACGTTCTAATTACTACTAACCCTATATGTGTAGATATTTAATTAATAAACCCAATAATAGTTTGATCATTATCTAGTTCGTCAATGTATCACTCGTGCTGACGGTGTTAAATATTTACTTATAGGTAAATTTCTACATTCAGATTCTTTTACGGCATCTACGGGCAGAAGCTAAGTTCGTGGGTAAACAGAACTCTTTCCATAATTCACTAGAAAACACTGTCCAGTGGAAAGCATTCGTATTCTCCTCTTCTTGCCCTATCTCGAATAGGTCTCTATTCTTTCTTAACGAGCCAATTTCTGGAGACCTTCTTCATAATATTTCATAGGCTATTTCCGGATAAAACTACTGTTGTAGTTGCCCCAATATAAACAATACGACAAAGACTCAGCTTCATTATCAAATCAATAAATGATCTTCTTTCATTGTAGTAAAATCTGCGAGAATAATCGCTCATTTCAGTAAGATTTTAGTCATAAAATGATAATAAATAAACCCGCCCTATTGTGTCCGACGGTGATACTCTCACACGCCAGCATAGCGCTGAATTTTGTGCCATGGAACGGCTTAGAACCGATCCCACCTTGTAAACCTACTCGCTTTCCTTGTGACGTACATTTTTAACATTTTGCCCGATCTGATAGAGACTGCGGCAAGACTTACAATAAACGATTTTGCGGAAGTGTGCCGCCAAACTACTGTCTGAATTAACGTAATATTTAACTTTAACGCTGGTAATAAGTAGTAATCCTTACATTTTTGGAGTGTAACACGAGACAATACAAATATTTAACGCCTATTCAAATACCCGCCGCTCAAAAACCCGCTTCGCTTGACACGTTGTGCCATGCATATATACACGCTGCGGCAAAGCCAACAGAGGCAAACACGCAGACAATTTTATTTCCTCCTCGCGGTAGTATTACTGACGTCACTAAAACAAGTAGTTATTTGAAAATACATGCTAATATGTTTAATCCCACTGCCAAAGTTACATACTGCTATTGGGAAAAGTGAAGGACGTGCCGGGAGCAGACATTGTTGAGTCCTCACATTGAACTGTATCTAACTGGTGTATGTTGTCATGATTGTGTTTTCATATTATTGCATTAGAATATTAGTAAGCCTCCGTGTTCCATGAAAACTGTTCAACATGTCTGAAGAATTTATATTTAAAAAAGGAAAAGAAGAGAAAATCATACAAAAGGAAATGTGGTTACTCCACATTATTTTATTGAGGAAAACTATGTAAACGTACAGAGGCGTATCTGCCATAGGGACCTGAGGTGTGGTCACAGCAAGGTGGGAGTCATGTAAAATTAGGGGCGAGTGCACCTGTAATGCACGCGAGGCTGACCCCATATCACTGTAGGAAAATAATAAATATAATAAGTGATCAGATATAAAAGGCCAGGGTGTCCTTTTGTTGCAGAGGTTTTATTTCCTGTTGCCAGCTGTTGCGTGCATATTTTGACGCACATATTACAAAAATCGATATGGCTATTTAATATGGAAAAAATATAGACATTCATTCATTTGTGTATGAAAATGCTGTCTATGGTAAAAGCGAGAGAATCCATGTTTGATTCACACTTTTGATTATAGGAGTAATCGTTCTTGATATTGATCCGGCGCATGGATTGCTCTTACGTTTGTACTTATTTTTTAGGGCCAGAAAATATATTAATTTGCTTATTATGTTTATGGCCTGAATTCATATGTATTACATATTATTAGTACAAGTAGAATCAGTCCTATATTGTATATTTTGGATGGGTAGGCGGGACTAGATTCTTATTATTCCGGTCTAGCGGAAGTATGAGTTGTCTTGACAAGTCGTGAGGAGTTCCGATGTACCGTGATAATGGCGGGTACGCATTTTTCAAAGGGCTGGTAGATTGTTAAGGAAATATAATTCATGAAGTGGTTTTCTTCTAAAGGAGATGGTATCTCTACTATAGGTTATGTTAGAGACTCTCCTAAGGTACGGTACAATGTATAATTCGGACTCCATGTATTGCCAGACCCTATTTTGATGATCTCATGTCGATTCGACCTAGATGGAACATTGTGCTTCGTATCGCTAGGGTCGTGTTTTGTATCGACAAAGATGACAGACTTTCCTACAGCGGTTATGGCTACGTGAATTAACCTGATCATCGTAGAGCTGTATGGGAACATTTATGAAATCATTTATATACCCATTATAAATTAACTCTGGCTTATATTCTCCTTCCTATGAATGAGTGAACGACAACTCAGGGAGGCGGCCATGTTAGATTTCGGTCATCATATGTTTTGATCACTGCCAAGAGAACAGATTATTTATCCTATTATCGGACAGTGACAGGGAGATCTCAATCTTGCTAGAAACCCCCTCTTTCGTGGTTTCATAATATATGCTACAAACTATGGACGTCAAGTAACCTTAGTTATTTACCGATCTGCCTTCACTGACGCGTTTAGTCAGATAGGGGGATGCGGCCATAATATATCATGACATTGAACTTTTGATGTACTGCCCATTATTTCTGAATGTGTCATGACTTCAGATCTGCTATGTATACCTACAAATTGATATGTCAACATACCATGATGTACTCGTATGTCCCAGTGTGTACGTCTGAATAAATTGAGTAAACAAAGATTCCAGCAGTCTGCATTGGTGCCTTGTAGACACATGTGTATGAGTGGTTATATTGGTCAGCACACGAACAGTACACCATTCGCGGTAATCACACTCTACACTTCTACTTCATACATACACCATCCTGCGTCGGTTGGAGTGACCAAGTTTAGGGCCTGCTTCCCCTGGAGCCTTTGCCTTCCCTAACTCAGGACTAGGGTGAGTTACCCATTTACAGCTGGGTAGACTGGAGCATGCCTGATCTCAACAACACACCACTCTTCCTTACAGAGCATACAGACTGACACTTCATTAGAGTGGAAAGAAGAAAAGAAACTTTACACCAGCCGGTAACAGGAAACCTGCTGAGTGAGAATAAAGCCATCAAGTCTCCGATAATTCGTTTATGCTGTCAAAAGATAACGGGAGGAGCTTGGGCATTTTGAGAGATCGAGATTTTCTGCAACTTCATACTGTATTATCATTCTACAAGGAATCTCAGGTGATGTGTTAAGCATCTCGGTATATCTGACATTTTCGTTTAATAAACACTGGTATTTCAAATCATACTCAGGAAGTTTATGGGGTGTGATAAAACTACAGCCCCTCATACACAGTGACTCTCCCTCTTAGATGAATAAAGTGTAAGCTGTGAACATTCCAATAGGAAAGATATATAGTGACTTTATAGTTATTGGGCAAATTGTCCACACATTTTTAGTTGATCTTTTCTGTAAACTATCTTGTCCTCATTTTCAAAGACCTGTCCAAAAGATATGGCTGGACAGGCAGATTAAATTGTACAGAAAAAACATTCATTTTAAAGAAACACTTTAACCACTGGTTTTATTCACTTCCTCATAGAAAATTAAAGTATTTTTGTGTTGTGTACCATCATTTCATTTCTCCCCTAGACACTAGGTACATCATACACCAGACACTAGAACCAAAATAGTGACCGTGTGAGATCTAGGGAGGTAGCGTTAGGTTCCCTGCATATATTTCATCATCATCTTTTAGAGTCAGGGGCCTACATGTGCTTGACCTCACACGGTTAATACAGACACGGATTTCATTCTTTTAGGATACCTTCATAACCTCCCCAGCAAATCAAACTTTGCTACATAAATTGGGGGCTTGTCCGGGATCTGCATTTTTCCTAGTCCTACATACATTGGGGTCTGGGTTAGCATTAACGACATTCTATTTTTCCCAGGGAATCCCCATATATTATTACCCAAGATTTGGGAAGTGAAGAAAGTGTCAGAACCCAGAATTAATTAAATAAATTTGTACTTAGTTAGAAACTTAGTTAGTACATTTTGTATTTATCAGGATGGCAGATCTGGCCAAGTTTCGCTCTGCGGCTGTGCAGACTGCCAGGGAAATGAATATGGAGGGACAAATCTTGATTGACTATGTCACCTCAGAATGTGATAAATTTATTGCTAGGGAAGAACATAGGTTAGCTGAAGAGAGGAGAATACAGGTAGAAGAGGCTAGGGAGATTAAAAGGTTACAGATTGAGGCTGAGAAGGAGGCTAAGGCCTTAGAGGCTGATAGAGAGGCTGAGATTAAAGGTTACAAATTGAGTCTGACAGGGAGGTGAGAAAATTTGAGGCAGAAAAAGAAGAAAAGAGACTGACTGCCGAAAGGGAGGCAGGAGAAAAACGACAGCAAAGGGAAGCAGAAGATAAAAGATTACAGAGAGAGCATGAGTTGCGACTAAGGGAGTTAGAGTTGCAAGGCTTTGCTCCGGAAAATGGTCACAGCCCCTCTACCTCTGATGCTACTGCTAGTCAGGGGGCCTCCAACTCAGCCATGGGATTCCATTTAGACTATTTTGTAGAAAAGGATGATGACATTGAGTCATATTTAAGCAGATATGAAGTATTAGCCACTACTTACGGGTTAGAAAGAGAAAGATGGGGGGGGGAGTAAAGTTGTCTCAGGGTCTTCGGGGAACAGCTTATGAAGTGTTTTCCAAAATGAGCAGGGATGACCAAGACAACTATGACATGTTGAAGCAAGCTCTTCTGTTAAGATACATAAAGAACGGAGAGTTTTATAGAAAGAAATTTAGGAATGCCAGGCTACTGTCGGGTGAGACCTATCACCAGTTCTCCGCCCGGTTAGAAACGTATATGGAGAAATGGGCTTCTTTGGGGAAAACCCAAGATCTCAAAGAGATGATACTCATAGAACAGATGATAGAGTCCATGGCTCCAGACATGAGAAAGTTTCTCATGGAACAGGGCGCGGAGAGGCTGGGTGAGATAATTAATGTCGCTGAAAGGTATCAGGCAGCCCAGGCAGAGGTAGCTGGAATCAAGAAGAAACCAGTGGATCAGTATAAGGCTCCTCAAAACTATAATAAATTCGACAACAGAATTAAGCAGAACTTTGATAGGCCTCGAAATGATTTTAAAAATAAAACCTCACATTTCAATGATAGAAAGAATGATGAAAGAAAACCTTTTCATCAAGGTAAATTATATTGTAGACATTGTAGGAAGGAGGGACATGACATTAAATTTTGTAAAAGTAAACCTGGTGGATTTGCTGCTATGAAAAAGGGGAACCAGGAAGTAAAGGACAAACCTGCTGGACAGCAGGAACCTTATCACCCCCCAGTTTGCGAGGATGTTGTATGCAATGATGTCACCATAAGGTGCCTCTATGATACAGGTTTAGATTTTGATGCTGTCGTGAGCTCGCACTTGGTGAACCCAGATCAGTATACCACAGAAACAGTGGATATACAAGGGGCGACCAAGGACCTACCACTCATGAAACTTCCCATTGCAAGGATAACAGTGAAAACTCGCTATGTGGAAGGGATAATCAGAGCAGCAGTGATAGACCCTCTGATATTGGGGTGTCGTTATGTCTACTTTGGGAATCCCAAGAGAGCTGTTGTCTTGGCAGCAGTCCAGACCCGATCACAATCCAGAAAGGAAGAAGATGAACCTATAAATACTCATCCAGAGGAGATGAGGAAGGCACAGCCTGAAGATAGGTCACTGAAGCCGTGCTATAAGAAACTCCCAAAGAGCCATACTCCTCCTAATAAAGGAGAATTCTATATGAAGAATAAATGGTTATATAGGAAGGCCGGCACTGGTTCAGCTGGTCTCGGACAGCTGGTCCTTCCCAGTTCATACAGAGAAAAGGTGATGGAGTTAGGTCATACTATCCCTTTCAGTGGTCACATGGGGATTAGTGCAACAGGACAGCGTATAGCTTGTCATTATTTCTGGCCAGGGATAACGGAAGACATAAAGAGATATGTAAAGTCCTGACCCGAATGCCAGAGAGTAGCTCCAAAGCATTGGACTGCTCCAACAACTCTTGGGGAAATGCCCATAGTGGGAACCCCTTTTGAGAGAGTTGCAGTGGATATTGTGGGACCTCTCACTCGGACCAAGAGGAGGAACAGTTACATCCTTACTCTGGTAGACACTTGTTCTATGTGGGGAGAGGCGGTAGCCCTGTCGTCAATCGATTCGAAACATGTGGCAGAGGCATTACTTACGATATTCACAAGGTTAGGATTCCCGCATCAAATCTTGACTGATAATGGCTCACAGTTCAAGGGGAAACTAACAGAAGTACCGGGAAGTTCCACATAATTAAACCGGAATGGCACCCGCAACCCTGTTATTTGGGAGGCCAATAAAAGGTCCTCTCGAAGCTTTGTTAAGGACCTGGACAGATGAGAAGGCATAGGAGACTGTTACCTCATCCTAGTAATATGTGAGCGAACTGACCACTCGTTTAAAAACTAGTTGGAAACTGGCAAGTGATAATTTGAGACAAGCCAGGAAAAAGCATGCTGCTTATTATAATAAGAAAGCTAAGGATAGGGAACTTGCTGTGGGGGAGAAGGTGCTTCTTCTATTGCCCGGCAGCAACAATAATCTTCAGATCGGATGGCAAGGGCCATACACAGTTTTGGAAAAGGTATCCAGAACAAATTATAAGATAGACAAAAAGGGAAAGGAAAAAGTCTATCATGTGAACCTTTTGAAGAAATATCTGGACAGACTAATCCAGGAAGGAACACACCTATTGGCCTTGTCTATCGCAACCGAAATGAAAAATGACCCTCTCTCCTCATTTGAATATCCACTGAAAACCAGTGAAACGTTTGCACAGGTGAAGATCAGTAATCACCTGACAAAAGGACAGAAGGAGAAGGTTCAACAGGTCCTTGAGAAACATACATATGTGTTAACGAATAAACCGGGGCACACCAATTTGTTGGAATATGATATGAAACTACTAGACCCAGCACCTATCTGTATGAGGCCCTATTCCATTCATTTCGCTAAGGAAAAAGCTTTGAAAGAGGAGATAGATTATTTGTTACAAGAAGGGATTATTTCTCACAGTGAGTCTCCTTATAGTTCCTGTGTTGTTTTGTTGCGGAAACCCTCGGGAGAACATAGACTGTGCATAGATTACAGGAAACTGAATGCTGTCACAGAAGGTCAGGTGGATCCATTTCCTGATACTACTCAACTATTTGCCAGGCTGAACAAGGCAAAATATTTTTCTAAGGTGGATCTTAGCAAAGGCTATTATCAAACTCCAGTGAAGCCTGAGGTTCGACCTTATTTGGCCTTTAGCACCTCGGAAGATCATTATGAGTTCAACATGTTACCGTTTGAGTTGAAAAATGGCCCGAGTGTGTTTTCTAGGATGATGCGAAAATTATTGGATCCCCTGAAAAATCCATGTATTTCGAATTTTATGGACGATATCCTCATTGCTACGGAAACATTTGAGGAACACGTTACCTCTCTGAATATGCTGTTTGATAGACTCAGAGAGGCTAACTTAACCGCTAGGCCAACAAAATGTTGTATTGGTTGCAAAGAGTTGGAATTCTTGGGACATACTGTACATCAGGGTAGCATGACCCCTGATCCAAAGAATCTGGAAAAATTGAAAAGAGCACCTAGGCCACAAACAAAGAAAGATGTGCGATCTTTCGTGTCGTTGTGTGGTTTTTACCAAAAGTACATTACACATTTTAACTCTATATGTGCTCCTCTGACGGATTTAACTCGAAAAGGTCAACCTGATACAATAAATTGGTCCGCACAGTGTAAATTGGCTTACCAGGAGTTAAAAGAAAAACTCACAAGCAGGCCAGTATTGCAATTGCCTGACTTGAATCAAGAATTTATCGTGAGAAGTGACGCAAGCAATGTGGGCCTAGGCGCTACATTGTTGCAAAGGTCCTCCTCACAAGATGGGGAATTGAACCCAGTCGTTTATGCAAGCCGCAAGTTGAACAAGGCGGAAAAAAAATTATTCAACAAGTGAAAAGGAGTGTCTCGCTTTGATATGGGCTATAAAAAAATTCCAGATTTATTTATATGGCAGGACATTTGTGGTCCAAACGGATCATTCGCCACTCGTATTCCTTTCACAGGCCAAGCATGAAAATTCCAGATTATTGAGATGGTCTTTATTATTGCAGCCATACTCTGAATTAACATAATATTTAACTTTAACGCTGGTAATAAGTAGTAATCTTTACATTTTTTGGAGTGTAACACGAGACAATACAAATATTTAACGCCTATTCAAATACCCGCCGCTCAAAAACCCGCTTCGCTTGACACGTTGTGCCATGCATATATACACGCTGCGGCAAAGCCAACAGAGGCAAACACGCAGACAATTTTATTTCCTCCTCGCGGTAGTATTACTGACGTCACTAAAACAAGTAGTTATTTGAAAATACAGGCTAGCGAGAGACGGGAAAGGGGGGGGGGTAAATGGCCGTCTTGTGTAAAATTTTTATTTGACGATTGACAGTGACAAAATTGAAAATCTAAACCATAATGAAACTGACCATAAAAATCATATGGTATTATAGCTTAGAGTCCACTGAGCAAGAACGTGTTTTAAATAATATGATAGTCCAAGTATTAGCCAAGTTATTGAGAAAATACTAAACGTCTACTGACTCGACTACCAGACGCAGAGTTTGTTTGGAATTATTTTTTTTTTCAAAAACTACATTTGAATTCTGGTAGTCGCAAGCTTTCGATTGGCCAGTGTTAATAAATATTAGCAAAACGCTTTCACTATTCATTGCCAGTTGAACAAAACTTTTCATTCAAATACGCTGAGATCAGCTGTGTTAATTTTAAAATTAAATAAAGAAGTATTCACAGTCTGGACAGTGCAGAAGAGACTGAGGCCACTTCTTTGCAAGTCAGCGTCATTTGTTTATATTTCTTGAAATTTGTGGTAAGAATGCTTTATGAATTAATATGTTTAATCCCACTGCCAAAGTTAGATACTGCTATTGGGAAAAGTGAAGGACGTGCCGGGAGCAGACATTGTTGAGTCCTCACATTGAACTGTATCTAACTGATGTATGTTGTCATGATTGTGTTTTCATATTATTGCATTAGAATATTAGTAAGCCTCCGTGTTCCATGAACACTGTTCAACATGCCTGAAGCATTTATATTTAAAAAAGGAAAAGAAGAGAAAATCATACAAAAGGAAATATGGTTACTCCACATTATTTTATTGAGGAAAACTATGTAAACGTACAGTGGCGTATCTGCCATAGGGACCTGAGGTGTGGGCTCAGCAAGGTGGGAGTCATGTAAAATTAGGGGGCGAGTGCACCTGTAATGCACGCGAGGCTGACCCCATATCACTGTAGAAAAATAATAAATATAATAAGTGATCAGATATAAAAGGCCAGGGTGTCCTTTTGTTGCAGAGGTTTTATTTCCTGTTGCCAGCCGGTAACAGGAAACCTGCTGAGTGAGAATAAAGCCATCAAGTCTCCGACCATTCGTTTATGCTGTCAAAAGATAACGGGAGGAGCTTGGGCATTTTGAGAGATCGAGATTTTCTGCAACTTCATACTGTATTATCATTCTACAAGGAATCCCAGGTGATGTGTTAAGCATCTCGGTATATCTGACATTTTCGTTTAATAAACACTGGTATTTCAAATCATACTCAGGAAGTTTATGGGGTGTGATGAAACTACAGCCCCTCATACACAGTGACTCTCCCTCTTAGATGAATAAAGTGTAAGCTGTGAACATTCCAATAGGAAAGATATATAGTGACTTTATAGTTATTGGGCAAATTGTCCACACATTTTTTCACTTCCTCATAGAAAATTAAAGTGTTTTTGTGTTGTGTACCATCATTTCATTTCTCCCCTAGACACTAGGTACATCATACACCAGACACTAGAGCCAAAATAGTGACCGTGTGAGATCTAGGGAGGTAGCGTTAGGTTCCCTGCATATATTTCATCATCATCTTTTAGAATCAGGGGCCTACATGTGCTTGACCTCACACGGTTAATACAGACACGGATTTCATTCTTTTATGATACCATCATAACCTCCCCAGCAAATCAAACTTTGCTACATAAATCATCCGCAAAACCTGATGAAATGTATGGAAATCCGATTAGCTTAGTGCCCCCTATGCCAAGTGAAGCAAACTCTGGAGTATGTACTCAGTTTTCAATGTGTCGCTAGGAGAAAGTCGATATGTATGGCAACACAATATAGTACTTTGTGAGCAAGCTGTTACAACGGACCCGGCAAGGTTGTAATTGAACAATAAATTAGGCCAGTAGTAAAAATACGCATTTCCTGAGAGCAGGAAAATCAGTACATCCCAAACAAATTATTTGCATACCATCTGTCATAGATGGTGCAAATGACAGGGAGATGGCATAGACTCACCAAGGCAGGACATACCCCGAAATCATAAGGAAGACTCGAAGACTTATCTGACGGAGGAGAACTGACTATAAGATTGCTTCCTGTTTGTAGAGTTTCCTGTCATTCTAGATCAAGTTTTAAAAATGTAATAAACTGCTTATTAGCGAAAACGTTTTAAGCTACATTACGATTTAAAAAAAAAAAAAGAAGAAGCTTATTGGAAAGCTTACCTTAAATAAAGAAACGTCAATGAAAGTATGTAGTAAACGTGAGCAAAGTGTCTTTCTTTTCTTGTTATTGACATCTTTTTCAACCTCTTCATCCTCTTCTTCGTCCAACTCTGGCACAATAAAAGGCAATTCTGTCATGCTAATTGCGCTCAGATGACTAGTTTGGCGCTCAAACTGTATACTTCTCTTTCTCACTTGCCTCATTCGTTCAACATCTTCTCTCGAGTGTGACAGTGAAATTTCTACGTCTCCAAGACTGGAAAACCGAACTGGTGAACCAGTAGGCGTGTACCTTTTGTCAATGGACATACCATCTTCATGTTTAATTCTGGCATAGTTCGCATCTGATTGGGATCGATTTCTGTAAAGTTCATGCCCGATTTCAGAAACTGTGTCTGCCCTGTTGACTTCACTTAGTAACTTCTCGTTTTCTTTTAGTTTGTCATCAATATCATCGTCTGTCTCTAATGAGGGTATTTCACTGACAGTTGTTAGAGGCGGTAAGCTATCCGGACCTTTATAAATGGGCGATAATTGTCGAATTTTTGCTTCTTCTAGCTGCTTTTTCCGTTGGGTGCTTTTGTAGATCGTTCTGCAACGTTAAAATACAAGTATAACATTATTAGCATCTGCAAGCATCTCATCATACACATATTTTGTTCATACTAGCTTGCATGGCTAGGCGGGGTTGTCGCACGGAAGGTCCAGGGTTCAAATCCTGGGTGAGCCACTCATGTCTGTTGTTTTTCTGTTGTCTAGTGTTCTACTTCTTTATTTCCTACGAGTGCCTTATAACATACCTTTATATTTGTTTCATATTAATTTACTGTTTACAGGCCTCGGGTTTCCCTTCCTTATGTGTAATACAATGTTCATACAATACCAAACCTACCCTCTGTCCTGTTCTCACTGTTCTAATTCTACTATCATTTACTGGACACAGTATTAAGGTCCTTGTCTTGTTGGACTGGCCTATACTGCATGATAGGGAAACAACAGAAGTGATTGCGTCATTAATAGGCTAAACTGTCCATGGTGGACTTCCGGTGTCGTGTATTGCGGTTCGCACTAATGACCTGTCATTGAAACATCATTTTTGGTGATGCGTAGATGGCAGTGAGGATAGTGTGATTCGCTTGCATGGCTAGGCGGGGTTGTCGCACGGAAGGTCCAGGGTTCAAATCCTGGGTAAGCCACTCATGTCTGTTGTTTTTCTGTTGTCTAGTGTTCTACTTCTTTATTTCCTACGAGTGCCCGATAACATACCTTTATATTTGTTTCATATTAATTTACTGTTTACAGGCCTCGGGTTTCCCTTCCTTATGTAGAACAGTCGGTGTTTTTTCGTTTTTGAGCGAACAGGAGGTGTTCTGCCTTTCAAGTGTGTGTGGTCCATGCCACTTTATTCATGTATATTGCATGATTATTAATTTGTATATCGACGTGAGAATTCTATTGGAATGTGATAAGTTATATGTGAGCTCAAGGTAGGAGCTATTCAACTTACACAGTGATGACTGTTTGAAGCATATACGTTCGTTTGAGAACAGTCATGTATATAGAAGCAGTACTTTATCTGCACAGAAACCATGGCTTCTTATAGCCTGGGCCAGGTATGATGACAGTCATAGATATTACGAGAGCATATTCCCCCGTGAACTAAGGCTCAGGTATATTTGCAAGTCGACGAAAGACTTATGTGTGCTATCTGTACAAATTCATTATGTATGTTATGAGATATTACTGATATTATTATTGACGTGCCAGTCGTTCCTGTCTGTTGAGATTGACGTATATTGTATGCTGTTTGGAACTGTAATGTGTCGTTTGACGAAGCATCATGTATCACGTCAATAAATTGTGCAAGTCGTCAATGCCGGGCTTCCGAGGACATTTTATTCAACTGCGTGTGATGGTCCAGTAAGTGTTGTTTTGACTACAGTGCTGTTTGTATTGTTCAAACTCACAGAACACCTCCAAGCACGGTTACCAGTCACGAGTAGCCATCACATCACAACACACTGAGACGCATTCACCCCCACAATATTACTGTCACAAAAATCACCGAACTCGCAACATTGGTGGAGATAAAATAAAACAATGAACCCAACAATTTTATAAAGTTAGTGTTTAAAATCGGCTGTGTCAATTCCGGTCATAACATAAGATTAAAATGTACCAAGAAATGCAAACCGAAGTACTCAAGATCTTATCTTCACCCTCAGGCAGCTGAGTAAAAAGGCCCTTGAGTATAAATCTTTGAGATGCATCTTTGTTTCTTGGATCTGGAGAAGGAAGGCGTTTGACAAAGTCCTCTGAAGCAAACTTTGGAACTATTTGGGCAAAGAAGAACATTCCAGCACCTCTAATCCATGCTATACAGAGCTTCTACAAGAGTTGCAGAAATTATGTGATGACTGCAAACGATGTCAGAAGATTTCAGGACCACAACTGATGTAAGACGGGGTGATATTCTGCCACCTTATCTTTTCACATTCCTTATGGACGATGTCATCAAAACATGTAAGGAGAGGACAAGAAAGCTAACAGTGGGGTACTGGAAGATGAGACAGGTTTGTATTTTAGAGCTGGCTTTTGCCGACGATGTTGCCCTGATTGCTAAATCAGAGTCACATCTTCAATCCAACCTGTAAGTCTGGAAAGAAGAGCTGGAGAAGAAAGCAATGGTCATCGTCACACAGTGGCTTAACAAAAGTCTGTCTAAATAAAGAGGCAAGACACTTAGTCTGAGAAAGATCTGAGAAATAGATTAAGTAGAGATTTTCAAGTGACTGTGGAGGATGAGACTTGTAGCTTCGAGGGTGAGAACCTAGATTGACTATCCCTCGCCACTTGTGACTTGTTTTTATAGCTACTGTCTCACCGCCTCTTGCTCCGGTGGAGATAAGGTAACATAAACTAATCTACCACAGACACAACTGCACAACTAAGAATTATAGGTACAGTGTAGAGAAAGACAAACTGATCCAGTGCATATTTTTTTAAAATTTATAAAACATTTAACAAAAAAAATTAATTCCACATCAACAAACGAACAAATCGGCAAAGTTCGCACAAGCTGAAAAACAGAACAAAATTAATTAATGCCAAAATCTATCAAAATTTTGCACATCCGCTTTCACACCTACAGGGGAAAAAAAGACAAATATGGTTTAAGCAAAACAATTGGGGGGGGGGGGGGGGGGGGGAAAGGGGGGGGGGGCTCTCTGTAAGAGACTTCACACTGTTAAATTAAACTAAAAAAAACCGTGGTGGTCCACAAACCACTAACTACACTCCACCACTTTTTCCTCTGTCCCGATTGACCGGACAGAAGAAATTATAACCAAAACAAAACTAACTAACAGGTCTCACGACGCTCCAGGCTGTCCTACCCTACTAAATTCACCACCACTAAATTCAGCATACTAAAGTCTACCCTCTAAAGTCTGCACAGAGCCCTATGCATATACTAGAGGCTCACCTCCCAGGTAAATAAAAAAAAACTACCGTTCCTGGAAAAACCCTCTTACACCACTTTCTCCTCCATCTGGTCGCTATCGTTTGCTGCTTATTAGGCTCAGGTGCGTTACTCTTCGTCAGGTACCTCCTCCCGTTAGTAATTGAGAGGCATGATCTCCCTTTCTCCTCCCCAGAATAAGTGATGAAGGAGTCATTGACGACTCAATAGCTAAGTGCCTCGGCTGAAATCGTGCCGATATCGATGGCACTCACTTGGATACACAAACGACGATTAACCCGTTTCGGGTTTTGGCCTACTGCTTTATTGTGGCAGTATGTAAACAATACAAGGCAAAGTAGCCTGTCGTGTATTGGGCCGTAGGAGCCAAGCGCTCCAAATTGCAGACATATCCACGCTGAGGAATATGTTTTCCCCATATCAGGAGACTCCCTGATAGCTCACCATCTTGAAGAAATAGCTTGCGGCGCCTGTTACTGTGCGCGTACCCCGGCTATCAAGTACCGTGATGTCTCTTGCTTCACTTTTCTAAGGGAACGTCGAAGTTCGCTGTAATCGTAAGGGGCCTACGAAGCCGTGAATTGCTGTAAGACAAATAACAACAAATATACACCAATTCACAAATCATAATTTGCAATCATTAAAACACAGCTAATCTATACACCCCGTTTCTCGTTTTTCTTCTTCCATAATAAAACCACCCTGCAGCTCTCCCCCTTGTCTCCTCTCCTGCACTCTACCACGCTTGCCTCTTACGTTTAACATAGACACTGGCTGGCCTGATTTGATCTGAGGCCAGTTCGCAGCTCAGGCACCTAGCCGTCACAACACGCCTTTTTGTGTACTACACTTTTATCAGAGGCAGCCTAAGCAAGGTTTAATGAAATAGGCCCAATTAAATTTATACCCAAAATGCAAACAACTTTATCATAATACTAGCATATCCTTCACCCAACGTATCCTTCAGCAACTAACTTAAATACCTATGGCCACTTCAGTTAAACAAAACTCCCGAGTTCATACACTATTATCTCCCAAGTTATCATAACATAGTCTGGTCATTCATTCATAACCCTCCACTCCCAAAGGAGCATAGGCCTTCATCAAACACCTGCCAAGTCCTCCTGTTACGTGCCATCATCTCAAGTTCTTTCCACGTTTTCCTCATCATTTTCACCTCTGTTTCCAGCTCTCTTCTCCGTGCGATTCTTGGTATACCTCTGCCTCTTTTGCCCTGGGGGTTCCAGAACAATGACTGCCTTGTAATGCTATCAACAGGTTTCCTCAGTGTGTGTCCTATCCATCGCCATCGTCCCCCTCTCATCTTCTGCTCCACTGGCACCTGTCCAGCCTCTGTCCTCAGTTCCACATTGGAAACCTCGTCACACCATTTTAATCCCTCTACTCTACGCAAGCACCCGTTTATGAAAGTCTGTAGCTTTTTGGCTGTTGTCTTTGCTGTTTTTCATGTCTCAGAGCCACACAATAGGACTGACTTCACATTTGAGTTGAAGATTCCCATTTTCGTGTTGGATCCAATTTCTCTTGATCTCCATATATTTTTCCAATGCAATAAAAGCCCCTCTTGCCCCTTGTACTCTTATCCTGATATCACTGTCTGTCCCTCCAACCCTGTCTACACTGCTGCCAAGACATGTACGACCTCACATCCTGCATTGGCGTCTCCTCAAGTTCAACCCTGCCAACACTATCTGCATTTATTCTCATCACTTTTGTCCTCTCCCCGTGTACCTTCAGACCCAACTGCTGTGACCTCCCGTCGAGTGCCTTCAACCCGCCCTGCATCTGATTACGGTCATGGGACAGAATAGCCAAGTCATCAGCAAAATCCAGATCATCCAACCACCCAGTCAGAGTCCACTGGATTCCACTCCTGCCGTGTGCCGTCGATGCTCTCACAACCCAGTCTACTGCTAGTAAGTAAAGGAATGGAGACAAGAGGCATCCCTGTCGCACTCCTATTCTTATCCCAAACGGTTCTGTAAGCTGTCCTTCATGAAGAACTCTGCATGTCATGTCTTCATTTGTTTTCTTTATTAAATTAATGATCTTCAGGGGAACTCCATAATGCCTCATCAATTTCCAAAGTGATTCTCTGTCTACACTGTCAAATGCCTTTTCGTAGTCCACAAATCCGATGTATAGTGGTGAACTCCATTCCAGACTCCGTTCAACCACTATTCTCAAAGTGGCTATCTGGTCTGTACGGGATCTGTTTTGTCGAAAACCTGCTTGTTCATCTCTCAGTCTCTTGTCTATGGACTCTTTTAATCTCTCAATGATAATCCTGTTTAATACTTCTCCTGGCACTGATAGCAACATTATTTCTCTATAATTTGTGCACTCTTGTAAATTTCCCTTTTTAGGCAACTTAACCAGATATCCTTCCTTCCATTCCGCTGGTATCTCTTCCTTCCCCCAGACCCTACCAAGTAATTTATATAACATCTCCTTAGCCGTGTTGATATCTGCCCCGATGGCCTCTGCTGGAATGCCATCAGTACTAGACGCTTTTTCCTCTCTTAGAAGCTCTATGGCCCTCTCTACATAGTCTGGTACTCTTAATATATTACACAGTACTACACCAGCCGTAGATCCTAAATTCCTATAGGTATATATATATATATATAGATGCATCAAAAATGCAAGCACAAAAATGAAATAATTCATCAATAAGAAACAAACTTGCCTAGACAAACATATATCTTGCAAGCAAAGTGTCAGCAAGATCCACAAGTTAACTGACTGTACTTTGTATGATTTTTAGTGGTCAACATACTCACTGGTAACTTTCCACGGGTCTGAGCAGCAAACTACAGGCCAAAACATGCAGCTCAATGGCCGCGAGAACCAGAAAACTTCCTCGCATACCGAACTCCACCCTGATGACAAATGTTTATACACACGTAAAATATTGATATGAGACAGAGAGAGAGAGAGAGAGAGAGAGAGAGACATGGAGGGAGAGTAAGAGAAATGGATACAGCGAAAAGGACAGACCGTGTTTGTATTTTGATGTTTTACTCTGTTGACAGAATACAAAGAATAGAGAAGAATAGAAACGAATGGTGTATTGGACAAAGAACTACAAGTACTGCGGACGCTGAAGAAAACTAAACCCATGCACAACCCCACGTGTCGCCTTTTACGGCATTGCCTGCGGTAGTTAGTAGCCCTCCTCTTCATTTGTTTCGTCAGTGACCACAATAATTACAGAGGGCAAGGTGTAAATATAGCTATATTCATTACCCTCCGTTAGAGAGGGTGCTAAGTGGCGCCACTTGGTGTGATCGGCAACCTCCCAGGTTTGTGGATGTATGTCCTGTACCCTCATGTCTCACTTGCACACATCTTTGAATCTCAGCCGCAGTCGCCCAACTGTTCTTTTGCCATCTGTCATTTGCTCCTTGTACACACGTATTATTTATTTATATAGAGTCACAGATAAAGACAGTACCTTGAAACTGTATTGTGTGTGCTGTTTCACTGTTTTCTGCTAGTGTTTTCAGTTCTTTGTTTGTTTGGTTTTTTTTTTAATAATCGTTGGATACGAGTGTCTTACATTAGAATAAACTAAATAAAACTGTTGTAAAATAACATGACAAATTATGCACATAATTTTAATAAAATATTTTTTTGGAATAGCCATTCTACCTCACCCCGACAAAAAACTTGAATACGCCACTGATTTTAAACACTAGTGCAGACGAGCGTTTTCTTGCTGCGCGTATCTCGCACGGTTTTTTGACCGAATAGCAGGGTACTGCAGGCGAGATTATTTTTGCCGTGACCTCGAGCCTAAAAATAGATTTCCAGACTGGCACTTCCGCAGTTCAGATATGAATTTCGTGGAATTAGCATGTCTGTCGTTGCTTGTGGTACGAGCACGCAGGAAAAAACGACAAAAAAGACGACTCTGGGTGCATCCACTGATATATATATATTTATATACCATATATAAATAATAAATCTTTAGCGTTGTTTTAGGTAAAATACATTTACTTAACGTGTCATAGCAACAAAAACAAAACATAAGAAAGAGAAGACGAAGAAGAAGATAATGGAGAAGAGGAACAAGAAAAAGGGGAAACAGAGGAAGATGAAGGAGGAAGATGAAGAAGGAAGAAGAGAAAAAGAAAACGAAGAAGAAAGAGGAAGAGGGGAAAAATCAAGGAGAAGAAGAAAAAAAGAAAAGGAGATGCAGAAGAAGAAAGAAGAGCAGAAGAAGAATATGACGAAGTCGAAGAAAAAAGAATGAGAAGAAAAAGAAGAAAAAGAGGAAGAAGAAGAAAGGAAAAAGAAGGTGGAATAGAAGAAGAAGAAGCAGAAGGAGGAGAAGAAAAAGGAGTGAAAAAGAAGAAGAAGGAGTAGGAGAAGGAGGGGGAGGAAAAGGAAAAGAAAAAGAGTATGAAAAGAAGGAAGAGGATAAAGAGAAGAAGGTTAGGGAGAAAAAAGAAAACTGAATAAGAAAGAGGAGAAATATCAGGGAGAAGAAGAAAAAGAAGAAAAAATATAAGAAGAAAATATAGAAGAAGGATGAGGAGAAGCAGAAGAAGTAGGAGATGAAAATGAAAAAGAACAAAAAAAGAGGAATGGGAGAATAAGTTGGAATAAGGAGAAAGAGAGAAGTATAAAAGAAGTAGAAGGACAAATACGAGAAAGAGGAGAAGAAGAAGATGAAGGAGAACAAGATAATGAAGAAGAAGGAGAAGAAGTAGATAATGAAGGAGGAAAAGAAGAGGAAGGAGAAGAAGAAGATGAAAAAGAAGGAGAAGAAGTAGATAATGAAGGAGGAAAAGAAGAGGAAGGAGAAGAAGAAGATGAAGAAGAAGAAGAAGAAGAAGAAGAAGAAGAAGAAGAAGAAGAAGAAGAAGAAGAAGAAGAAGAAGAAGAAGAAGAAGAAGAAGAAGAAGAAGAAGAAGAAGAAGATGATGATGATGATGATGATGATGATGCACAAGAAGAAGAAGACCAATGAAGAAGAGGTGAGGAGCAGAAGAAGAAGAAAAAGAAGTAGAAGACGAATGGAACCAAACGGAACCCCATCACAGAATTAAATGTTAAAAACTCGAGCACCACTAATGTTACTGCGTAATCACGATCCGCCTAAAGTAAGTAACGGATTCGAAATAACTCATTTTCACGCACATGTTCTTGATAAATCCAAATTCAGAATAGAAATGCCACGACAGTGTACAACGCAAGTTCGTCGCTAACAAACTTGGTCACGTGATAAAGTTCAAGGTTAGCCAAAAAACGCCGGCGATACGCGAAGAAAATGGAACCAGTTGCGTTTTTTTCTACGCTGCGGAAAAAACCTCGCTCGTCAGTCTGCTTTCTCTAAATCCCTACTGTTTCATTTTCCACGCGCGAAATACGCGCAGCAAGAAAACGCTCGTCTGCACCCAGCCTTAAACAAACATCAAAATAACCTTTTCCTAAACACTGGCACCATACCTCAGAGCTTCAGTGATTGGTGGAAAAACAATAAACGCCACACACACCCCTGCAGTAGCGAATGAAGAAGCAAGAGAGCGGCGTTTCTTAAAATAGAAGCCAATCAGCGACATGGGAGCCACCAAAAGGGGTCCAAAGAAAATGCCTGCAATAGATGATGTTGAAGATGATGAATTCGTCTCAGTTTAATGACAAGGGATATAATAAATGAGGGCTTCGCTAGCAAAGGGGTATAAATTCATTTAGTAAAAATATGTACATAGGAGTTATCTGACTTGAAATCTGACATGCAAACAAGATTAAAACATGTGTGCACATTCTGTATTCATTGTTTTAACTACACATCTTTCAAATATATTTATGCTGAATACAAATAAGGGCTATGTTTAAATTTTGTTTTCAATATGTCTTATGCTGCTCAATAGGTTGTTCTATGAACTTTTACAAATTAAAGCAAATGCCTCATTTATGATTATGACATATCAAGTCGGCTCCAAAGGTTGTCATAGCCGGGAGTTGTAGTTGGGATAAGTTCTCACTGCAGATAAATGCTTCTTTGGCACGCGCCTTATCCTTGGTATTTCGTGGAAGGACAAAGGGAAAATGACGAGGTGTTGTCACGTGCTGGCCTTCAAAGCATGTATACACTGCTTAGCCAGCGCAGACTACGCTGGCTTGGCTATGTCCGCCGCATGGAATATGGTCACATTCCGGAAGATATTTTCTAAGGACAACTGGCCGATGGCAAAAGAACAGATGGGCGACCGCAGCTAAGTGTCAAAGATGTGTGCAAGAAAGACATGAAGGCACTGGACATAAATTCAGCAACCTGGGAGAATTTAGCTCCGATCGCTCCAAGTGGCAATGCTATTTACGGAGCCACCTCAGATTGGACGAAAAGAAACTCTCACAGCAAACCGAAGAGAGGAGTACACGTCGAAAGGAACACCAGGAAAATAAGCAGCTTGGGGGCTGTCATCTCAGGGGCACATTCCTATAGTCAGTTATGAATGAAGGGGCTATTGTTATTATTATATCAAGTCACTCAGATGTATAATCTCGTCCATATGAAACCTACTCGCCCTCATTCCCATGAGGAAAGCACTTCACTTAAGATCGGTGAAGCTCACTTCAGACGCTACTTCCTCATCGACAGATACAAGGGCCTGCTCTGTCAACTCTCCTGGGAGGTGCACGTTCTCAACAAATTATTTTTGTCACGATATCATCATCATCATCATCATTATCATCTTCATTTGCGATCCTTACAGAGCATAGAGCCACCACTGCAGCTGGTCCGCTTGGAGGAAGCCTGCACTAAGCAGTCACGTGCTCTTGAAACACTGGTTTCCGTGGCAATCTGTTTTATATGATGACGTGGTCAGCCGTATTCACAGCCTCATGTTAGTTGTCTTTTACGACATGCCTCAGGGATAAGAAGTCCAAGTCTTACTTGATCTTCTATGAGCCCCCCACCCCCACCGGAACTACAAGGAGCAAGATTTGCAACAGCTACTTTCTTAATTATGAATGTAATTTCTGGTCTGTCAACATCCACATTACTTTATCAGTATACTCTACGACATTCAAATTTGTTGTTGCTTTTTATTTTAATTTTAATTTTTAATTATTTTTTTTTTGGGGGGGGGGGGGGGGGAAAGGGGGGGGGGAGTATGGGGGCTTTAAAATATCTCCTGTTCTAATGATGTCGGTTTGCAGTTATTCGCTTATTAATTCCTTTTCCTTCGCAGTAAGCAAAATAAAAAATACTTACTTGCTTACTTGGTCGTTCCTCATCTACCCAGGGGTGTAGAGGTTTGCCAGAGAGATATATAAATTAAAAAATAAAATGGCATGAAATTAGTTTTACAAAACGGTACACAGGAAACAAGGGACGTTTCGGGTTTTACCCTTCGTCAGCCACAGTTACGAACAGGTGGCAAGGACAAGAATTACATATAAGTACTACAAAAAAATATATGATGATGAAGAACACACCAAATGAGCGATACAAGTGTCACAGAGAGTTATGTTCATTGAATTTTCTATATTTTCCTCTTCTTTTCTTCCACCCGTGTTCTCAAATTATTGTCGCTCTTTACCTTCTTCCTGTGTTTTTCGCATTCGTTCGTTGCGAAAAATATATTTCTTTTCCATCATCGTTTTTCTTTCTCATACTGACTAGTAACCTTATTGCGTCAGATGTCATTCGCGCAGTTTGACGAGAGGTGCGATTATGTCTCAGTCCATCTCAGACATAGGGCCGACCTATCGTATAGCTTTTTCACCTGTCACAGCGTTTTTCAGGCCGGTTTCTCGGAAAGTGTGAATATCGCCCTCTGCATTCGCACCTGACATGAGCGCTCACGGTCCGATAGTTAGACGGAGGCGTGAACCGCGCCAGACGCATTAGCAAAGAGCAGACATTTGTCTGGGAGAGTCGCAACTGACACGCGCACTCTCGGTCAGTAGGTGGCAGTTACGACATGCGTTTAGGTGTTAAACGTAGCGTTAAAGCCGGAAAGAGGAGAGCATTTCGTTTTACGAAACAAACGTTCACCTCTTTGTCTGTTTGATAGATATAACCAGAATGTTAAACTTTATTTTCATTCTCGCTCCTAAATTCGCAGTAGACAGGTTCCTCGGAACAGAATAAGCTGTTAGCGAAGTTTCTCAGTTTGTTTCGGCAATTTGTCGAACTTCTAGACTTCCATAAATATTCAGCATATAATTCTTAAGTTGTGCGACTACCTGTAGTTCTGTGTGAGGTAAAATATATTATATCTAGTATTTTGTGAAGTGATAAAGTGATAATCGCTTATTTCATATTTCACTAGTTTCTTGTGTGCAGAGTGTATATTTATAAGTCGGTTATATTCTCTAGCTGATAAGTTACAGTGGAAAACAGAATAAATTATAATTTCTAGCTAAACAACCATGTAGCTATAATGAATTAAATTTTACTGCTAAATAATCAGACGAAGAAGAAATTATTTTCTAAACTAACTTAAAACGCTAGAAAGCCTCATGAGGGTTGACGGAATACGCACGTATTCATGAGGCTTGATGATTTTTTAAATATAACTTACTTCACGGGAAGTTTAAATGATAAGTCAAGCGGTACGCTTGCAGTTTAAAATTATAAGTTATATCCGAGTACATGGTATGTATAATTATTTATATGTGCTTTTTCCATTTTATATAGTGAAACTGTGGTACCCAAACTTTGCCAGCGTTCTAGTACGTGAACACTATCTGTAAAGAATTTAAGCACTTTCATTACATGAACTGTTACAGTAAATGAAGTAAAAGGCCTATCGCGCCAGAATTAATTCTTTCAGAAATAACACTTAAGTACAGATCAGCCCGCTGTGGCAAGCAAAGATCAGTAACAGTCCGACAGAGTTTTGACTAGTATTGTGGTGACCAAATATAGTACCTTCCTGAAAGTAGACACCTTTCTGACATTCCTTAATTCTCGAAACCTAAGCTAGTGACACTGTGCTCTGCTAACTTTCGTGCCTGGAAAAATTTTATGTGACTTAACAGACATCCGAAAAATAAGAACACCCAAGGAATCGTTCCCTGAGACAGAGAATTCAGTACGTCGTGTGTTGGAACTGGGGATTTCTTGGTCGAGGCTGCATTTACGGGTCTGTGTGAAGGTCCTAGAATTTATTATGTTCCCAGAGGCAGCGAGCAAAGCTGTAAATATAAATGTGCGCACATGGCCATGGCTGAATGAATAAGAGTGTACGCAGGTCTGAGTGTTATTTTACCGTTGTATTTCGGCACCTATTTGCTGTCATAACTTTCTTCATGCACGTTTTTTTTTTTTGCTAACAATATTTTCCCTTAAACTAGATTATAGTATCAGGTCTGGTCTTACCTTCAACGGGGAAAACTCTTAGACTCAAACCCTATGTATCTGTGACTCTTTGGGTTATCACTTTTGTTCCTTATTTAACGGGACTGTGAGCTAAACATCGAGGGGAAGGATCTTACTGTGGGTCTATAAATTTTGTAGCATGTTTATTGATTTTATGACTATTTGTATATGTTTTGATGTAATTTCTATGTGTTGTGAAGAAATTTTAGATGATAATTAAAGTTTCTCTTGAAATTAATCAGCGTGTTGGTCAGCTCGTTCTAGAATATTTATATAATCAGTTGTATAGTTCCACGTCTGTGTGTCTACCTGTCGTCACTTGAATGTGCGTGCACGTGAGTGGATATATATATATATATATATATATATATATATATATATATATATATATATATATATATATATAAATATATATATATATATATATATATATTCAATGTATATGTGTTAGACTGTCTGACTACTTTAGATCTGTCGTAGAAGATAGGTGAGAAAGAGAGAGAGAGAGAAGATTTCCCGCTCTCAGAGACAGCCTCTATCACTACTCCACCACCTCACTCGTGGAAATCTATTTTGTATTTCTATCTCACACTGTGACTATCACTCATTCCAATCTATCCAGAAGGGACCAACACAAGTCTTAATTCTCCTATCAAAAAAATAATAATTGTTTTTTCACAGCATTATTAAGCATTATACATTTGGTTTATTAGTTGATTTTGTCGGAATATATGTTAATTACTGATTTTGTAATACTAAACGCTGTTAAAGTTGTGTGAGTGTATAACATTCACAGGGTTCTGAAGCAGAAAGGTGTTTGAACTAACTTAAGGAGTGCGTTTCGGACTATTTGTCCAGATTAATTGCCTCCCTTACCCTAACTGTCTTCAGGGGTGAACTTGATAGTGGATTTATAAATTTTGGGGATTTTTTTTTTCTCCGTAAATTTTTTTTTTTTTGCAATAATTATTTTGCTTCCACTGTAGCAACTTATTTTTTTTCAGTGAGTAATCTTAACTACCATTTATTTGGCGTAGTCGTCCGCATTAGGTGCTAAATTGCCGATTAATAGCAGCGATAGTTAGATACTTTATTATTTTGGAGGAGGTATCCCAGGTTAAGGTATATCATCTTTTGTTGGTATTTTCTCGTAAGTGGTAGGAACCAGTGCATCCTTTTTCCCTATTTCTTTCTGGACTAAGTCTCAGCCACTGACGTATTATGGCAGAAAGGGCAAAGCTTAGACAACTCCTCAGGGACGAGGCAAGAGAAGAAGGTTTGGACGGAGAAGAAGCGAAAGCTTTCGTCAGGGACGAACTGGAAAGATATGATGCGGAGAGGAAAGCAGCTGAAGCTAAAGAGCAGAGGAAGATGGATGAGGAAATGGAAATTCGCAGGATAGAGCATGAGGAAAGAGAGAAGGAGAGACAGCATGAGGAAAGAGAGAAGGAGAGGGAGAGACAGCATGAGAAGGAGAGGGAGGAGAGACAGCATGCGCTGGCACTTAAAGCTCTAGAATTCCAAAGTCGTGGTGCTGCCTCTACCTCCAGCAATGGAGAGTCTTCGCCTCATTCTTCCTTAACTGAACCTTCTAACACTCAATCTCTTCAACTCAACGCTATATCTTTTACGCTTGAATCTTTCCCTTTTCCTAATGAGGAGATTGACACTTGGCTAGAAAAATTTGAGAAAATTGCAACTCTGTACGGTTTAGAGAGGTCGCGTTGGAATATGAAGCTTTCTCAGGCGCTGAAAAGCAGTGCGTATGATGTTTACGCCAAACTGGAAAGCAGCCAACAAGACAACTACGATGTGTTGAAAAAAGCGTTACTGGAGCGTTTCGAAATGAATGCTCGCAAATTTTTGCAACTGTTTCGCAACAGCTGGAAGGAGGGCTCTGAAACTTTTCACCAGTTCTCATCTCGTCTAAAGGGATATCTAACAAAGTGCCTTGAGCTTTCACAGCTCCCCTCTACCTATGAAGGTCTTGAGGAATTTGTTTTAACGGAACAAATAAAAAACACTTTGTCTGCTGATACCCGGAGATTTCTAGCTGAGCAGGGGGCAGAAAAACTTGAAGACATCTTAGAAAAGTATGAGTGTTATCACAATGCGCTGGCTGAACTACCGGCCTCAAAACGTAAACCGACAGAAGAGCATTTTCGGAAAAATAATCTAGACCAATCTTCCCAGGCTTCTCATACTTCTCATGTTTCTAACCAAAATAACCACAGAGAAACTGGATCTCATAACCCCCCTCCTGAAAAATCGAAGTTCTACAAAAACAAGTACCCCAACCACAGTAAACAGTCTGATCAACCCGACCGCCCTTCATGGCAGCGTAGCCAGAAAGGACAAGGTGGCAAAGGGAGAACCCACGCGCACGGGACAGACGATCAGAGTGAGCACACCGAGCCTAAACGCATCGGATGCTTACAAACAGTCTCGCAAGGCGGAATTATTGACAGTGATTCCCAACCTGTAGAGGGAGACAGACCCTCTACGCGAGGTACTGTTACATTTAACGGTTCTCAAACTTCTTGTTTATTTGACACGGGGCTTTCTTATGATTGCATTGTTGCCAGAAACCTGGTCAAACCCGGTCAAGAGACAGCAGAGACCGTCCAATTTTGTGGAGTTCGTAAGAGTGATGCACCTACAGCGCTTCCCATCGCATTGGTGGAGATCCACTCTGATTTTGTCAGAGGCATGATCAAAGCGGCTGTTATGGATGATCCCATCTACCCAGTCATACTTGGCGGTAGATACGTGTGTATTGGGAAACCGGAAGAGCCGATTGTGGCAGCAGTAACTACAAGAGGGCAAACCAAAAAGGAACGGGAGCCTGCGCCAAATTTGTTACCCATGGAACTTAAAGAAACGCAATACAAGGACCCTACTTTGGCACCCTGCTTTAGGAAACTGCCCATGGCTAAGGAACCCAGACAGCACGGGGACATTTTTTCTAAGGATGGCGTACTTTATCGCAGAACGGGCAAGCCTGACCAAGGTTACAACCAGCTCCTAGTACCGAAACAGTACAGAAGCCAAATCCTAGAAATGGGGCACTCTCTTCCCTTCAGCGGACATATGGGACAGAACGCCACAAACCAACGGATAACCACTCATTATTGGTGGCCAGGAGTAAATACTGAGATTATCAGGTATGTCAAATCCTGTGCCCAGTGCCATCGTGTGCCACCCAAGCAACGGGCACCCCCAGTCTCTTTGGGGGAAATGCCAATAGTGGGAACACCATTCGAACGGGTTGTGATCGACATTTTAGGACCCTTAGAAATGACTAAAAGAAGGAACAGGTTTATCCTGACCTTAGTCGATACATGCACTTTATGGGCAGAAGCTATCCCGCTAACATGCGCAGATGCCAAGCATGTCGCAGAAGCCCTCGTGCAGATTTTCACTCGGTTGGGATTCCCTAAACAAGTATTGACGGATAACGGATCTCCATACCGAAACCTGTTGATGGATGAGATCGTCAAGATCTTGAGGGACCAGCACATCTACACTAAGCCTTATACTCTGGCCAGAAATGGGCTAGTAGAACGTGTTAACGGAAACCTCAACATGATGTTAAGTAGACTGGCACAAGTGAAACCTGAAGATTGGGATTGTTGCATTCCGGCAGCTTTATTTGGCTACAGAGAATCTCATACTTCCACAGGATTTCCGCCAGCTACGCTTTTATTCGGCAGACCTATCAAGGGGCCGCTTGAAGCCTTACTTTGGTCGCTGACAGACCAGAAGGCTGATGAGACAGTTGTCTCAGCCAGTAAATACGTATTGGATTTAAAGGATAGGTTGAAACTAGGATGGGACCTAGCAACGACTAACTTTAAGCGAGCACGCACAAAGCACGCTAACCGATACAGGAAAGTCGCGAAAGAGAGAGAATTGGAAGCAGGACAGAAAGTTTTGGTGTTACTCCCTACCGAGAACAACCAACTGAAGATCGGATGGCAAGGGCCGTTTACCGTCCTGAAAAAGATTTCTAAGGCTAACTACCAGATCTCTATTGAAAGAAAGGAGAAGGTTTTCCATTTAAATCTCTTAAAGAGACACTTGGAAAAACCGGTGCCGACCTCCGACCATCTCCTGACGATCGCCAAAATTGACGAAGATGACGTTAGTGGCAGGGAAATTCCACTGCAATCACAGGAAATCTTTGAAAAATGTCAGAAGCGGCGACGCTCTTTCAAGCGCGCATGGGAGACATTCCAGAGAAAGGAAACTTTGGGAGTAGACTTGAGTAGGTATTGGAGAGAGATGGAGGGGGGAGATGAGATGGAAGAAGACAGACACCCTGAAGCTACGGATATAGGAAATTAACTCTATAACGTAGACATGGAGTGCTTCCATATCTTAAAGGGGGGACGTTCTGTCACGGAGAGTTATGTTCATTGAATTTTCTATATTTTCCTCTTCTTTTCTTCCACCCGTGTTCTCAAATTATTGTCGCTCTTTACCTTCTTCCTGTGTTTTTTCGCATTCGTTCGTTGCGAAAAATATATTTCTTTCCCATCATCGTTTTCTTTCTCATACTGACTAGTAACCTTATTGCGTCAGATGTCATTCGCGCAGTTTGACGAGAGGTGCGATTATGTCTCAGTCCATCTCAGACATAGGGCCGACCTATCGTATAGCTTTTTCACCTGTCACAGCGTTTTTCAGGCCGGTTTCTCGGAAAGTGTGAATATCGCCCTCTGCATTCGCACCTGACATGAGCGCTCACGGTCCGATAGTTAGACGGAGGCGTGAACCGCGCCAGACGCATTAGCACAGAGCAGACATTTGTCTGGGAGAGTCGCAACTGACACGCGCACTCTCGCTCAGAAGGTGGCAGTTACGACATGCGTTTAGGTGTTAAACGTATCGTTAAAGCCGGAAAGAGGAGAGCATTTCGTTTTACGAAACAAACGTTCACCTCTTTGTCTGTTTGATAGATATAACCAGAATGTTAAACTTTATTTTCATTCTCGCTCCTAAATTCGCAGTAGACAGGTTGCCCGGAACAGAATAAGCTGTTAGCGAAGTTTCTCAGTTTGTTTCGGCAATTTGTCGAACTTCTAGACTTCCATAAATATTCAGCATATAATTCTTAAGTTGTGCGACTACCTGTAGTTCTGTGTGAGGTAAAATATATTATATCTAGTATTTTGTGAAGTGATAAAGTGATAATCGCTTATTTCATATTTCACTAGTTTCTTGTGTGCAGAGTGTATATTTATAAGTCGGTTATATTCTCTAGCTGATAAGTTACAGTGGAAAGCAAAATAAATTATAATTTCTAGCTAAACAACCATGTAGCTATAATGAATTAAATTTTACGGCTAAATAATCAGACGAAGAAGAAATTATTTTCTAAACTAACTTATAATGCTAGAAAGCCTCATGAGGGTTGACGGAATACGCACGTATTCATGAGGCTTGATGATTTTTTAAATATAACTTACTTCACGGGAAGTTTAAATGATAAGTCAAGCGGTACGCTTGCAGTTTAAAATTATAAGTTATATCCGAGTACATAGTATGTATAATTATTTATATGTGCTTTTTCCATATTATATAGTGAAACTGTGGTACCCAAACTTTGCCAGCGTTCTAGTACGTGAACCTTATCTGTAAAGTGACTTAACAGACATCCGAAAAATAAGAACACCCAAGGAATCGTTCCCTGAGACAGAGAATTCAGTACGTCGTGTGTTGGAACTGGGGATTTCTTGGTCGAGGCTGCATTTACGGGTCTGTGTGAAGGTCCTAGAATTTATTATGTTCCCAGAGGCAGCGAGCAAAGCTGTAAGTATAAATGTGCGCACATGGCCATGGCTGAATGAATAAGAGTGTACGCAGGTCTGAGTGTTATTTTACCGTTGTATTTCGGCACCTATTTGCTGTCATAACTTTCTTCATGCAAGTTTTTTTTTTTTTGCTAACAATATTTTCCCTTAAACTAGATTATAGTATCAGGTCTGGTCTTACCTTCAACGGGGAAAACTCTTAGACTCAAACCCTATGTATCTGTGACTCTTTGGGTTATCACTTTTGTTCCTTATTTAACGGGACTGTGAGCTAAACATCGAGGGGAAGGATCTTACTGTGGGTCTATAAATTTTGTAGCATGTTTATTGACTTTATGACTATTTGTATAAGTTTTGATGTAATTTCTATGTGTTGTGAAGAAATTTTAGATGATAATTAAAGTTTCTCTTGAAATTAATCAGTGTGTTGGTCAGCTCGTTCTAGAATATTTATATAATCAGTTGTATAGTTTCTCACGTCTGTGTGTCTACCTGTCGTCACTTGAATGTGCGTGCACGTGAGTGGATATATATATATATATATATATATATATATATATATATATATATATATATATATATATATATATATATATATATATATATATATATATATATATATATATGTGTGTTAGACTGTCTGACTACTTTAGATCTGTCGTAGAAGATAGGTGAGAGAGAGAGAGAAGATTTCCCGCTCTCAGAGACAGCCTCTATCACTATTCCACCACCTCACTCGTGGAAATCTATTTTGTATTTCTATCTCACACTGTGACTATCACTCATTCCAATCTATTCAGAAGGGACCAACACAAGTCTTAATTCTCCTATCAAAAAAATACGGAAGTGACGTACGCGCGAGCTAGTGACGGCTAAAAGGATGCGAAAGGATACGAAATGAACCAAAGGGAAAACAAAGATAGATCAGAAAAACAACGACACAAGAAATATGAAACAGAGAGAGAAGCCACCAGAATTTATGCAAAATGATGCTGGATATTAAGGCCCGCAGGAGATAAAACGCCCATTTGAAAAATGAGGTGATTCTATAACGAAAAGCGAGTTCGGTCATCACCGACACATGAAAGGAGGGCAGTGACATTAATATCGGAATTACCTGAATGGTCAGGCCTATTAAAATGAAGGGCCACCGTTAATTGTTTGCCATGATAGATGTCATTTAAGTGCTCACGAAACCTGTCTGCCAAACGTCTGCCCGTTTCACCAATACAGGTAATGCCACACCTCTTGCATAAATGAGGTTTCTGGATTCGCACGTGAAAGACTCTCTTATGACAAATTTACCGTTCGGAAAATAAACTGACTGGAGTACAAAAGGACAGGTCTTACATATATGCCTTGGCACGGTTTAGTACCAAAGTGTGAAGGACTGGTTCGTCTCAAGCGACTTTGTACAAGAATATCCCTAAAATTCTTATCCCTACGATATGCCACCAACGGGGTATCACGAAACAACTCTCTGGTAGCAGGATCAGAGTGGAGAATAGGCAGATGACGAAACAGAATTTTTTCACCACCAAACAGTGGGGATGGAAAGTTAAGACAAGTTTGAGTCTGTCAGATGTAGTAGTAGGTTTGGCAGTAAGTGCCACTTGACGAGTCACGTGACTTATGCGATTAAGAGCATCAGATAATACTCTATCAGGATAGTGACGTCGACGAAAAAACTCGAGCATTTCTTGAGCTCGTTCACGGAAATCATCTTCATCGTGACATACCCGACGTAAGCGTAGAAGTTGAGATAAGGGAATGGATACAGCTGAGAGGGTGAGAAGAGGTGTAAAGAAGAAAACCATTAGCGTCAGTGGGTTTTTTTTTTTTTGTTTTTTTTCGTACGCCCGCTAATACTCGAGGCGAAATCTCAGGTTATTGTTAATGTCTAACCTGACATTGATTTTACGCGTGTATCCCTTTTCTTGTACAGAGACAGGTGTCCCTCGCCATTCAGGCAGATACTCGCCGATTTCGGAGGTACCCATTAGAGCTGGGTCGGCTCAGGAGCCGCCAATTCCTGGTTGACGACACTCCTTCAAATGTACTCGCCAGGTCTCGAGTTAATCCAGTCCAATTCCCGGTCGACGAAAAATCCTCAAATGCCGTCGCCCGGGTTTGATCCTGAATCACCCGGTCGCCAGAGCGGTGTTGTAACCACTACGCTAGCGCGGCTCCCCAGTGGGTTTATAAAAGACAGAAGTAGTAGGGCCAGTAGGAGTAATATTGACAGTAAGGTCAAGAAAGTTCACGGAAGTGGTGGAAATTTGAGAATGCCAGAGAGAGCGCCATACTATCCTATCGACTGTCTTCCTCCTGGTCTGGTTCCAATCAAGTCCTCGTCCTTCAAAAATTGTCTAATGTTGTCCTCCCAGTGAACTCTGGGTGGTCCGGTACGTCTGAATCCCTGGCTTCGGTTTCCCATACTTGTCGTGGTAGCCGATCTTCTCCCATTCTGCAGACATGTCCTTCAAATTTAGTCGTCGCTTATACAGCATTTAGTTATACTAAAAACAGCTCGACATTAAAATCATAAAGACACAAATTCCTAATATGGAGACGTACACTAATACTGATTACAAGAATGTTCAAATATAAGTTTTAACTCTAGAAACATAGTCTTCTTTGACGAAGCAAAACAAACAACAACAACAAAAAAGGCTAAATCATTAGAGCGTATCAAAACACTTAATTTGAATATGCGTACGCTACTTCGTCGCAAGGGTTATCTGTTTTATGAATAAAACAAACATCAAAGTAAGATGAATAAATACGATAATGTGGGTTTGAATAGAAAAATACTGTATATAATGTATGTTATAAGGGACAGTTCATAAATTACGTAACGCAAAGAAAAAGTGGAAAAGGGGGGGCCGAGATGTTACGCTTTGTTGGTGGTGGTAGTGGGGGGGGGGGGGGGGGGCTGAAATGTTGTGGATTTTTGTTACGCACATGTTACAGGGGAAGGGGCTGAAAATGTCAAAAATTGCGTAAGAAAATGTTTTTTAAAAAAAAGAAGAAAAAAGGTGATTGAAAAGTTACATTCGTATTTTTAAACTATTACTTCTTTAATTTGGTCAAATTAATTTATATGAAACAAACAACAAAATTTATATGAAACAAACAACAAAATAAAGCAAATTGAATGTCAATTTATTACACAGAATGTTTGGTTTGGTTTGGTCTTTTAAGGACTGTCTTCATTGCACACGGACTACGCCATCAGTGCTCTGATCTCCTCCCTTAGATCACACAAGGAGGATCTCAGAACAGTGCACGAACTCCGTAGCACCGGCGAGAATCCCAATGTGTGTATATAGAAATCACACATTCTATAAATATTTTTTGTGGTGGGTAGGTTTCCTAATTTGTAAATTTTGCCAGGGCGGCGGCCTACTCTTTACGATTTCCAACTGCCGTGGGATTTTTAACGTGCGCAACTTGCACACGAGACCTCCTAGTTTTTCGCCCTTATCCGAGAAGGCTAGACATCCGATCTCACTACCTATGAGACCAGGGAGGAGTATGATGTAATTAGGACCACTGGTTCTGAAAAAAATATTTCAATAAATTATAATCCCTGAACTGGGATTCGAACCCGATACCTCTTGAATACGAGGCGGACGCCACACCTCTGAGCCACTCCGACCCCTACACAGAATGTTATATCTCATTAACATTGTATGTCAATGTGAAATCATGCCTGTTTAATGCATGACTTCATATCGGACTGCATTTTTTGCTGCACTTGAGAATTATAATAGCCCCTTCAGTCATAACTGACTATGGGAATGCGCTCCTGAGGTGACAGCCCTCAGCTGCTTATTTTTCTGGTGCTCTTTTCAATGTTTTCTCCTCTCTTCTGCTTGCTGTGAGAGCTTCTTTTTGCCCAATCTGACGTGGCGCCACTTGGTGCGATCGGCAACTCCCAGGTTTGTGGATGTATGTCCTGTACCCTCATGTCTCTCTTGCACACATCTTTGAACCTCAGCTGCGGCCGCCCAACTGTTATTTTGCCATCTGCCAGTTGCCCATTGAAGATATCTTTTGGGATGCGGCCATCTTCCATGCGGCGGACATGGCCAAGCCAGCGTAGTCTGCACTGTCTAAGCAGTGTATACATGATTTGAAGGCCAGCACGTGACAACACCTCGACATTTGTCACTGTGTCACAGTTTTTGATAATATCCCTTTATCGGTCATCTTAAATTTTGTTTTATTTTTGTTTCTGGAAAGAAAAATAAAACTTATTTATCAAATGAAATTATTTTCCCTTCTTTTAACATTTGTTTCGTGTATACCAAGTGTACAAAAATTAGGATATAAAAGTTTAAAAATAGGGAGTGGCGCATAAAATTTTAAAAAGGGACACACAATTTCTGTTGAGCAAGCACAAAGTTCCTAGCCCCATCTCACCATAGGCACAATACATACCTTTAAGAACAAACAGCAGCAGAAACAGAATAATGTTCGGCGCCAGCGACAGGAGGATGCAGATTAATGTGTTAGCTATAGAAGCTACAATACATATATTTCTGACAGTCACTTTGTTCATGATGATGTTACTGACGACAATAGCTGGGGAGAAAAAATATACATATATACACACAAACACAGATATATATATATATCTGTGTTTGTGTGTATATATACACTTATATATATATATATATATATATATATATATATATATATATATATATATATATATATATATATATATATATATATATATATATATATATATATATATATATATATATATATATCTGTGTTTGTGTGTATATAGGTGTATATATATTGTGTATGTGTTGTGACAAAGAACTTATAAGACTACTGCTCCTTAAGTCATTCCGCACAACGCGACTAATATGAGGTTGCCTAGGAAACTGGCCTACGAAACTGGCAACCTCATCATCCTATATATAAAATCCCAGCTTTTTCTGTCAGTACATAACGCTAAGGGAAGCAACTTGAAAACATACCTTCATGTTTGTCAAATATTTATTTACTGTTTACAGGCCTTGGGTTTCCCTTCCTTATGTGTTATAAATGTTTATACAATAACAAAACCTACCCTCTGTCCTGTACTTACTGTTCTTAGTCTTCTATCATTTACTAGACACAGTATTAAGGTATTTATCTTGTGTGGTCTGACCTATTCTGTATAATAGGGGAACAACAGAAGTGATTGCGTCATTAATAGGCTGGGCTGCCCATGGTAAATTTCCGGTGTTATGTGTTGCGGGTCGTACTAATGACCCGTCATCGAAGCATCATTTTTGGTGATGCCTAGATGGCAGGGAGGATAGTGTGGTTTGCTTGCATAGATAGGCGGGGTTGTCGCACGGAAGGTTCTGGGTTCGAGTCCTGGGTAAGCCACTCACGTCTGTTGTTTTTCTGTTGTCTAGTTTGCTACTTCTTTATTTCTTACGAGTGCCTGAAAACATACCTTTATGTTTGTCTAATATTTATTTATAGTTTCTCTTATATGTACTCTCCCAAAAACAGTAACACTTACCAAAGATGAATGCGCTAATGAAGGTGTGCACAAAAATATATTTATATAATGTGTGATCCAGTATACACACATTGGGATCCTCGCTGCTGCTACGTAGTTCGTGTACTGTGGTGATGCACAGTGGTTTTTTTATACTTTTGTTGCCGTTAGGTATTGGAGCTTTTGAATTTAATTCCCGTCTTATGACGGTCTTTTACACTAGTATAAAATAAATAGCTACAGAAACACCGCTACAAGTGCGTGCGAATGCTTAATGAAAGCTTCCTGAGAGGGGACCAGCTGTAGCTGTGGCTCTACTGTCCCTAAGGAGCGAAACGGAAAATGATGCTGCTGGTGATGATGAATAAAAGTTGTGTAGCAATAACAAGAAACGATACATTACAACAGGCGATAATCTGATATGATAGATTAGTGTGGTAAAGTGGGATGTTATAAATATTTATAGGGGACTTAGTGTACTGACTGAGATCAGCTGTGAAGGTATCTGTATCTAATAAGTGTAGAGTATTTACAGATAACCTTACTTGCTACCACATTTATACCTCAGTCAGGCTTATTCTGGAATATTGTGATGACTACGTTGAATGTCTAGGGTTATGAAAGTGATGAATTGTATGTTCACAACAACCAACAGACAGATAAACAATTTAGTTTAATCCACAACTCTCTACAACACTGTGACACTCACACACATAGAACACTCTATAAGACTATCTTAATAAGTCAAGTTTTAAAGTTTAAAATTATATGTATTAATTACTACAAATATTAGATATCCTGATTCAAATACAAAGTGAACCAGGAATCACAATCAAATGTAATCACAATTGGTATGTACACAATTTATATATATGATCTTTGTATTGACATATATTAGTATTATTATTATTATCATATGTGTGTAAGTTGTGAAGTAGTACTATGAGGTAATACTGGCTTTTTCAAGCTAGGTTGTTGTTTGTCATCATGACTTCAAGTGTTTGCTTTTGGTGGAAATCATATTGGGAAACGATCACAGTTCCTGTCATTTGAAACAATTAATTGTCCCTCTTTATTTAATATACTGTCAATTTTTGAGGGGGGTACATAGGATTGAGCTGCTCTGGCCACAGAATCTTATCTGCTGTGAGGGTGGCAGGAAACAGTCTCCTCTGCTCGCTTGCTTCACCGTGTTCTTGAAAAGCAATAATGGTCGCTATCTTGACCAAGGAGTAAGCTACCAGCCTCTGGATTCAGCAAAACTCAGACTAGGTGCTGCTTCAATAAGTTAGGACCACGGTCCCTGAAACAAGAAGGTTGTACCTCCTACTTCAGAACTAATTTATAATCTATTTCCACACTGAGCACAATACATAACAAACACTGAGTTCAGAGCGGTAGGCCAACTCCTAGCCTCTCATGTAATAATATTCACCAGTATTCCTCTTTCTAATGGTTACTACGCCTCTGCAATTTCAGCTGTAAGTCCTTCTATACAATAAGATAGGTGTCAGTGTACTATTTGGTAATTCCATGTAGGCCTAGGCAGTTAAACTCCTCTCCGACAAGTTTTGTTCAGGTTGGAGCAATATCCAGGCTTTGCCTCATGTTTGCTACTGAACCACACACATATACAGACATAAATTATCAATTCACATTCAATTTTCATCAAAAAGATATCAAATATGTCAATCTTACCACAATTCATGGAAATAATAAACAAATACGTTGACTGGCGATGAATTTTTGGCACAATTTCGATCTGCCTCTGTCCCAGGCTTTTATTTAGAAAAATATGAGCTGGATCTCAACGCACTGTTTCTTTAGTAAGTTTATTTGAAAATGTGGCACTGAACCGACGCTCCTAATTGACTATATTAACGGGTCTAGCCAATAGGACCATGTTTACACAAGCTTTTGAAAAAATGTACCCTTCCTACGTTTCCCCTAACAACCAAAATCAGTATTTGCAGTCCAACTAATCGTGTTTCGCCTTACATATACTGCCCGCCAATCAAATCGGATTTAACATAGTGGCCTATTTCCCGTAAAATGGTGGTTTCAAAACAGGCAACTGCGCAATTCTGATTTGGTGCTGTCAGACAACCTCACTATTTTCTTTTGGCTATAATTTGTTAGTTCCTAGACTATTTGCGTAACCTTTAACATATTCTTTGTCAGCAAGTCCTAAGGAACCCAAATATATAAATTTAATGGAGCTAAGTGGCTGCTTTCAAAATATGCATTTTCTTCTACCACTCGTTCACTTCGATACGATGTGGTGTCTGGGTACTGTCAGGCTTTCAGACATAAAACAGTATAATGTCATGTTTACCAATAAGCATTTAACAAGTTTTTAAACCTAACTCTCGTATGGGTAGTGTTTTTGTCACTGTCTATTTGAAAAAAAAAAACTAGTGCTTCATGCCTTACGCTTGGGGTGGCATTAATTTTATATCGCGAGACGCGTGTTAGTGTTGCATGCGTTCCTTCGTACATCGCTCTCTCTCTCTCTTTCTATCCTAAGTCCATCTGTCTTTTCATTACGCAGTGTATAAAATGAAATTAATGCTAGTATTAATTTAGGTCATTAATCAGCTTGCGTATCTCAAGGTTTTCTAAGAAATACAGTACACGTTGTATTGTTTTTTTTTTTTTTGAAACGCGTGTATGCTGCTGTAGGCTTTACTATCAAACGTGAAAGCGTTACAATTTTGCAGACGGAGCATAAAAAGGGGGATCTCGAGTACAGTCATTGTGACAGCGCTGGTCTTTTACCATTCTTCTTTCCTTCGATTGAATTTATTCGTTAGGCTTAACAGTTACTATTTAATTTATATATGTGGATTTAGAATGTTTCACGACAATTAGTAAATAATAAAAGAAATGTGAGTTCTCTGAATAGTAGATAAATAAGTAATGAAAAATGGTAATTATCAGGCTCGTTGAACATAATGGACGACACCAGACAACAGAAATGAAATATAAGTGATAGGCTTACCGGCAATCGAACGTGGGGCATCCAAACGGCGCCATCTCCTGCGGTGAAAGTAAATCGTGAAAAGACGCACTACCAATTTAGCACCCCTGTGCTCATTTTTGTGTTAACAATAGGAATGCTGCTCAGTGTAGACTCTTACTCCGTCTGGAGCAGGCGATAAGTGAAGTCAATGTGGCAAGTTTGCTCCTTCGTTACGCGTCGCCGAAAACAATGGAGAAAACAACCAGGAGAGAGGGGCGGGTGAGAGGTGTGACAAGATATGATTGACCGATGAAAGCGAAAACAATGAATGCTGGAAGAATTAGCACGAAGAAAAGGACAAATAAAATGCTAGGCAGACAGTCCAGGAATGGACAAGAATGTTATTTCATAGACATTGATACGAAATATTCAAGAGTGGATGCACAGTAAAAATAGTGCCTCACACTCATCATCTTCACTTGTCAACTCCCCGTGGAGCACAGACCCACAACAAATACACGCCAAGTCTTCTCTATCCTGTGCCATCCATTTGAAGTCTTTCCGTGTCTTCTTTAAGAAATAAAGAGGGGAATAAAGATAAGATAATAATAAAGAGGTACTTAGACTGGATCGTTCCTAGCTACATATCCGGTGTTACGTGGAGAAATCGCTCTAATCTGTCCACGAATCACTATTGTTGTGGTGCCTAGTTGCCATGGAGGATATTAGCGATTCGCTCCCGTAGCTAGGCTGTGTTGTCGTTCGGAAGGTTCTTGGTTCGTGTCCCCCGGTAAGCCACTCACGTCTGTTGTTTTTCTGTTGTGACGTTTTCTACATCTTTATTTCTCACGAATGCCTGAAACATACCTTTATGTGTATTATTCATTTGCTTCTTTATCGCTGTCTAATATTCTCCGTGTGTGTGAGTTTTTTCCCATTCGTCTCCCTCTTTCTCTGGGGATTCTATAACAAAGACTTCCTTGTACGTTTTTCATACTACTACATAAATAAGCCCTAAGTGACTAAAGAAGATCGGCTTGAAAAGTATGGTGAGATGAAGAGGACTGCAGTAAGACGTGATAAAGGGTGGGTGAATTTTAAAAAAAACGGAAAAAAGTAATGCGACTTACTAGGGCAAAAGACAAAGAAAATTGCCTACGTTGCGGCCACAAGGCCTTCGTCAGGGAAAGGAAAGAAAAGCGAGAGCTAAGTAAGAAACGTGAGAAACTAAATAAAAATTGATACAACCTGTAAGACCCTTGAAAAGTAATAGGCAAGAGTAAGGCAACATACGTCGTCATTAAACAATATTTTGCAAACCAAACAGCACTAGTAACCGTCTCCTGCCTACAGCAGACGTCGGGTATAACGATATTTCTGTTTAATTAACCAGTAAGGGAGAAAAAATAGTAATCTTATTTTCTTTACTTCTCAAAGATGTTTAGTTTCTCCTATCCGTAGTTGCCTAACTTTGTACTTTCCACCATAGGCACGGAGTGGCAGATGGGAGTTTTCAGATTTTTTTGATTTATCGTTTGAAGAAAAGGAAATTTGAGAATTTTTTTAATATTTTTTTTTCAGGAAAATATTTTAAAAAGTGGACTCGTGAAATTCCTTGTGATTTCTGAGGATACAAAGACAGGATAGGAGTATGCTCTTTCTGGTGTGTCGTAACAGGCGGCTAGTGTGAGGTTTTTTTTTTTTAATGGGGCTGGTAATCTCAAGGTGTAAAACAAGTTGCCACAGAAACAACCGTTGCAGAAGCAGACGAATACTTTAGTCCAAGCTTCCTGCAAGAGGTCTTAGCTGTAGGGGTCGCTTTTTGTTTCATTGAGAGTAACAACAACAAAAAGTGGAAATTAATAAAATTAGAAATTTTCTGTTAACATCTTATTGCAATATTTTTTTTTTTTTTTTTATGAAACAAAACCAGTCTGTTCGAACAAGGGTTTGTGTGTGTCAGTGCGTGTGCGTGGTTTTTTTTTTTTTTTTTTTTTTTTTTCGTTTTTTGACTTGTATCTAAAGTGTAACTTAACGCTCCTTTGATTCAGGTTCCCACATTGTTAAACACTTCTGGTTTCATCATAATCTTGGGAAACACACCTGGCTATAGAACGATTTCTTTTGATACGTAGGTCCCTGTGCAGATGTAGCGTGAGGTTTTTATTGTACAAGGTATATTAGTTACGGCTGTGAATGATCTGATCTCGAAAAACATTAGTAGAGTGGAGACAGTCATAAAATGCCACCCCGCTGTGTAACTAACTGTGATATTAAAACAAGGAAACAGATTTCACTTAACAATTCAAAAAAATGGCAGTCATATTTTCGCAACGCAGCACACTCATAGAAGCAAATAATAATAAAAACTGTATGTCCAGAGGAAGATTGGTATCTCCCCTATCTATTAACAGTGGTTTAAGTACAATATAATGTTGCCTTCTCCAGCAAGGCAAGCCTGGATGCGGCGAGGTATACTTCCCACAAATGTTTGTAGGTAATTGAGAGTCAGACTGTCCCAGTATTTTTCAGCTACCTTCTTCAATTGTTCAACGTCTCTGAGTCCACTCTTTTTTAAATGATTCTTGAGTAGTGCCCAAACGTTTTCAATTGGGTTTTGATCGGGACTGTTGCTGGGCCACTTCAGCACTATCACATTCTTCTCTTGCAGCCATGCTTTGGGGGTATGAGCTGTATGATTTGGGTCATTGTCATGTTGAAATGTGCACCCATCGGGGTACATGACCTGCATAAATGGCAGAAGGTGTCCCTCTAGTATGTCGATGTACCTTTCTTTCGTGAGAATTCCTGTGAAAACACACAGTGGGGTGGCACCTCTTGCTGACACCCCTCCCCAAAGATGAATATTCTAGGTATGTTTCGGTCGATGGTACACAGGCGTTACAGAGCCTTTCGACCAAATATTTATTTGAGCAGGATAAGACCAAAGAGAACATTCATCTGAAAAAATCACATTGTCCCATGACAAATTTTGGTGTTCGTGGCACCAGTTCAAGCGCATCTGTTTGTGAGTCTCTGTGAGCAATGGTGACGAAATTACCCGCTTTTTTGTGTAATTCATCCTGTGTAGTTCCCGGTTGACAATAGCATTAGATACCTCTGGGCTTCCCAACTCGATCATGCGCTGCCGTATATTTTCTACACTCTTCATTGGCCCAGCCCGAACGATTTGGGCGAGACACCGATGGTCCTTTGTGACCAAAATTCTTGGCCTCCCACTACCTTCTTTTCGCTCGATTCCATTACCTGCTTTTAATTTACTCACAACTCTGTGGACAGTCCGCTCAGGAATTTTCAAGGTTTTAGAAATGCTGGAACATGTTTGATTTCCTTCATTCCAAAGCTGTGAAATTAACATACACTTTGACTTTGTATCCATTTTCTGCCACTAGCATTAGAAATTGTCGTCTGCTCCATTATCAAGGGACGTTACCCTACGCTATTTTTTTTTTTACTTTTGTTAGTGTTTGCTCACTTCAGTGGAGTGCAAATTTGGGGCAGAACATGCATATTTAATTAGATTTCAGCATATTTAGCTGAGCAATATGACTGCCATTTTTTTTTTGCAAAGTACTATATATATATATATATATATATATATATATATATATATATATATATATATATATATATATATATATATATAGATATATATATATATATATATATATATATATATATATATATATATATATATATATATATATATATAACAACAAGTCTTCCAATTATAGGAAACAAATTATATCAGCTGTGCTGTTAATCAATTATAGAAAATTTATCAGCTGTGCTGTTAATCTTGTCTCTCACTACGCTAAATCACTTTTTCTTCATTGACAGTTAATTGCTCACACTTGCCGACGGAAATGGTACCAATGTGTACTCATCTCTTAAAACAGTTCTGTCCTTCTTAGTTTGGTGCACACAACACCCACTGATGATCGTTCCTTTAGCCCACCCAAGACTGAGGGGGACTAAAAATGTAGCTCCGATACAACCACTATGCTCCTGCGAAGTTCCAGGCAGCTGGATTGATCCAAACATACGACCTCAGGTTGGATGACACGAATAAAACCTGTAACAAGGAAAAATAGGGGCTAATTTCTATCATCAAGCCCACCTATTTCTAGTGTATATGAGATTAACGTGTCTCATGTGTCTGCATGTAGGATGAATGACAACATGGCTCAGTATGATTTAGCAATAGCGAGACAAGACAGGTGTGTACTTGCAAAACATTCTTTCTGATTCAATACATGAATACATCCAATAATTTGTACACCTAGGTATGATACAACCGTTTCCTTCCCCCTATAATATACCAGGCCATCTCTGATAAGTGCTATACTGGCTGGTAAAGTATACCCAAACAATACTGTTGTAGGTTATATTCAGGTTGGTTTTCTTCTTCAGCCATCATACCAGGAAATACAATCATTATACCTAATTCCCTAAAATATAATCAGTATACCTGATACATTCATAGTAAAACTAAAATCCTAAAGTTATATTAAATATTTACAGGTGTAGGTTATTTTCAGGTGGGTTATACATGATACTATAAAATATAATCATTATACATGATATAGTTATAGGTTATATTCAGGTTGGAGTTATATGAGTCCTAACAAAGACTGATAGGTTATATTTCAGGTTGGAGTTATATGAGCCCTAACAAGGAATGGTAGGTTATATTTCAGGTTGGAGTTATATGAGTCAGGTTGGAGTTATATGAGTCCTAAAAAGGACTGAAAGGTTATATTTCATGTTGGTTTTCGTCTTCAGCAATCATATCAGGAAATACAATCAGTATACCTGATTCCATAAAATATAATCATTATACATGATACACATTAATTATATACAGGTGTAGGTATTATAAATGATACTAAAAAATACAATCATTATATATGATGTAGGCATATTAAAACTCCTAAATGTTTATAGTAAGTTTACCTACCCTCTAAGATTAATACAAGCCAGAATTTTGACTCGACTAGGGAAGCAAGTTCGACCGGTCATGCAGCTAAGCAGGAATTCGTCTTGACAACTTTCTCTTCCACCGTCTGTCGTTCTGGCTGGTTTCGTGTTTGTGTGTGATTTGATCGTTCGTTCGTTATTTTGTCTGCTATGATGCTGTTATACCCTGTTCAACCTGAAAGTTGGTTATAATTGGGGTATATATTGCATTTAGGAGCCGCGGTAGCATAGTGGTTAGTGCACTGGCTTCCTAGCGCAGTGGTCTATGGTTCGATCCCCAGATGAGGCGGAAAATTTTTAGGCCACAAAAGGCTCCTGGGTCGACCCAGCCCCAAATGGGTACCAGAGCTACTCTGGGAAGGTTAAGGCGGCCGGCGTGATGCCGACCACATCACCCCTAGTGTGCCGACGGTCAAGATAATATGGGCCTAACACCATATTCCCAATATGCCTCAATGGGCGTGTAACGGGTTCCTTTACCTTTCTTACCTTATTGCATTTAGTTTCTTCGGTGCTAGCCGGTTGTTAGTCCTGAAAAGGACTGGTCCTGAAAAGGACCACTAGCTGACTGTCTGGATACCTCTTTGCTGCTTGTCCGTTCGTGGTGTCGTGTTCATGGTGTTCTTTACTGCCTCCCTATCTGGTTTGTTTGGTTTTGTGAGTTTTTGCCCTCCTCGTTTCTGCTTCTTGTGTCTTCTTCTTTTCCTGTATCTGTAAAAGTGCTTTTTCTATGATTGCTGGGAGTAGTCTTTCTAGGGTTTCCTCGATGATTTCTTCTTCTGATTGGTTGTTTGATTTAGTTTCTTGTGTGTTGGTTATAATTTCCTCTACGGCTCTTCGCTCTGCTTCGATTCTCTTGAGGATTTCTGTGTTTTCTTTTTTCAGCTCTGTCAGCCTCTTGACATCTGCTTCTATCTGCTGCTGAACTCTTTTCATGTCTTCCAGCATTTCTTTAGTGCTCTGTAGATCACTTACGTCTTCACTGTCAGTTTGTTTTTCGGGAGTCTGTCTGCTTTTGTTCTCGCCCTGGAGTTTTCGTTTCATTTCTTTTACTTCCGCTGTCAGCTGGTGTAACTGTCTTCTGTCACTCGTGCGCTGTTTTTCTGCAACATCCGCAGCCACTTTGTATTTTGCCTCTCTGAAGGGGATGTTTTTTGACACGGCCTCCTTCAAGATGCTCTTTGTTTCCTGGAACATCGGGCAGCCTCGGTACCTTGCCCCGTGGTTTCCGAGGCAGTTTGCACAGGTTCGGTTTGTGTTTATTGCTTTGTAGTTGTGGTCCTCCTTCGCCTTGGGACAGTCGCGATATAGGTGTCCACCCGCACAATATCGACAGACTGCATCTCTCCTGCACGTTTTCTTTGTGTGTGAAAACTGCTGGCAGTTGGAGCACTGCATCACCGGAGGGATATAGGCTTCTGTTCTTTTTTATGTCTCTTTGAGTGTCAGTCTTTCAGGTCTTGTCACTCCTTCAATAGTAACTACCTCCAGATTGGTATCTTTTCCATTCCATGTCCTTAACCTCTCGACCTGTATGACTTTGGTACCTGTGTTTTCAGTCTGTAGGCAACCCTGGACTTCGCTAGCGGACCATCTTGTATCCACCCCTCTTAGCATCAACTTTTTTGTTGTCTTGCTGGTCTCCATCATTACTTTTATCTGGTGAGGCAGCATGAATTCTTTCGGTCCGGCCTCCAGTTCTGTCATCAGGGAAGTTGTCTTATCCGTGCTGTTGAGCGAAAGCACGACTCCCTTTTCGTGCCTCCGTACCTTAGAGATGCTTCTCCTGCCAGTTATTGTCTCTAGGATGCTGATCACTTTGTTATCTGGTAGGGCCCTGAGTGAGGCCTCACCTCCAGCCATCTGCGTGATCTTAACAATCTTCTCCTGTAGTGCCTTGTGACAATGGATGGGTTTGAAAAAAAAATCGAAAAAAGGGGATTCGTCTTACGAGGACAAAAGACAAAGAAAATAGTCTACGTTACGGCCACAAGGCCTTCGTCAGGAAAGGAAAGAAAGTGAAGGCTAGATAGGACACATAAAAACTAAATAAAATAAAAACTGGGTACTTCCCTGAAGGCAAGAACCGAAATTCTATCAAAGTCGCTGTCTGTTGATAAGCGCGTGGCTGAACAGAAAGTGACTTCCGCCGCCGGGTGTACACAATGCATACTAAGAAACTAAAAAAACGAAACCGGAAAATAAACTACCCAACGTGATAAAAGGGGGGACTGGAAATAGAAGGGGACAGAATGAGTGGGAGATAAATAAATATGAAATAAAAAAATGTATATGGCATACAAATAGAAGAATAGGATAAGAGTGGAAAGAGTAAAATAGAGCAAGAGAGGAGAGGGTGACCTCAGACAAAGGTGTGAAAAGTGTTGAGACCGGCTGGTTTTAGACACCCCATGCGGTGGATAAGACGGTTCTCAAGCTGTTCTCGGCTGGCAGTGTCAGAGGAGCAGGATCGGATCGCTGTGACCTGGATGTCGATGGGACCATGGTGGTCAGGACCATTGAAGTGTATAGCCGTGCATTGCTTGGTTTGCGCAGGTGACACGCTCTGATTTCCGTCTGCGTTAGAGTGTGTGGTGTGTAGGACGGTCTCACGTTCTGTTTTGTTGACTCCTGATCACGTTCTGTAGTTGTCAGATCACTACACACTGGAGCCTCTACTATGACGTCTTGATTTAGTGGTGTTTTTATCTTCTTCGGAGTTTGGAGCAGCTTCCCTGGGGTAGCCACAGCTGTCAGCTCTGCATCGTGTGGTGGTGGCTTCGAAGATGATTTCTGGGTTGTAGGTGATGTAGATTTGCGACCTTTATCTATAATCTGGGTTGTCATCGGGTTTTGGTGCGGCTTCTCTGTGGTAGACAGGTTTTCTGCTGACGATTCGGGTACGTGTGGTGGTGGCCGCAGGGTTCTTTTCTCTCTTCTCTCCCTTCTTTCCATCATCTGTTGTATCGGTTTTGAATAAAATGCGCCCCCATATATAGGTCAACGCAGGTAACTGCCAGTGTGTAAGGAACCCTTTTGATTGGTTCCCGGCGTTTTAGCCTTTTTAATTGCCAGCGTTTTCGTACTTTCCGTGACCGAGTTTCGAAATTTTAGGCCTAAGTTTTTTCTGTCTCTTTACGATTTCCAAATGCCGTGGGATTTTTAACGTGCGCAACTTGCACACAGCACCTATTATTTTTTCGTCCTTATCCGAGAAGGCTAGGCATCCGGTCTCACTACCTAGAAGACCAGGGTGGAGTATGATATCATTATGTCCACTGGTTCTGAAAACAATTTCAATAAATTTCGACATAGTGTATTAACAAAGAAGTGGGTTTACACCACGACAGCAGATATCGTCAGACATTGCCACCTTAGAGTATTGAATATTTGGTCGGACTCTTTGATATCGCGCTAAGACAGAGTTCGGGATATTAATAAACTGAGTAAGACTTAAGACTGGATGTTTAGGATGGCTCAAACTCAAAAGCCTGATGTGGCAAAGAATTATATAGAAGTCTGGAAACTCATTTTGTCTCTTTGAGTATATCTGAGACTCAACGCAATATTTCCAGTGAGGATGCTAAAACTTGAAAGTAGAACTTACATGATACACTGCTCGACAAAGCGTGAAGTGTGAACATTAGAGACACGATGGTCGCCTTTTCTTGGAACTCCTCTGAGATGTCCACAAACAATACAGACAGACTCCGGTTGAAACCCACAATTATAGTCGTTATCGAAAAAATACCTGAAATAAGAAACAAAAATAAAAACAAGAATCAGTGGTTTGGGATTGCGGCTCTAGCCATGAATATTCATTTATTTAATAACACGAATTTTGCCTTTATTGGCGAGGCACGTACCGTTCAATCTAGACACAAGGTCCATTCGTTAAATTAGGGTGCATTTCAAAATATAAAAGACCTTGTGTCCTGGTATCTGGTATATCAGTACTTAACCAAGCACATCTATACACATCTGCAATGGCACTATGTTATTCAGTTAATAACTTGAACGGACCAATAAAATACCAGTTTTTTTTTTAATTTAACGAGATTCGTATGGCACTGGGTTATATAGTATTAATACACATCACCATTATTATCTCACTAGTGTAAAAGCCCGTCATAATGTAGCAGGGCCTGAGAACTGAGGACTGATCACGGCACCAAATTGCTAATACGTGTATGTGACCGTTGAGAACTTGTTACGGCTATTCTTCCCAGGCTTCGTTCTTTCCTCCTAGTTGTTGACTAGCGACTGCCTCGTATTAGTGGTTTTTTTCTTTCTTTGTTATATAATTATGTGCTATTATTCCTATTCTTCCATAATAATAATAATAATAAATTCTTTAAGCACCAAACACGGCGCATAAGGCAGAAACCAGTGCTCTCCAGGTTGTTCGTTGTGACGCCACTCCTCTTAGCTCTTGCACATTATTTAGGCCCAACGTCCTTCCTTCTCTTATTATTGTTCTTCTGAGTGTTTCTTTTGGTCTTCCTTTTTTCCTCTTACCCTCAGGAACCCAAGTGAGCGCCTGTAGTGGTATTCTGTTGTTTTGCATTCGTAGGACATGACCGATATATTACCATCGTCTTTTCCTTATATAGTCGGAGACATATTTCTGCCTAGAGTCTTCTCTTATTTGTCGATTAGTCTTGAATTCTTTCCAACTGATGTTCATGAGTTTTCTAAGACATTTGTTCTCGAATGTATTCAGCTTGTTGTCCAATGATTTTGTTATTTTCCAACTCTCACAGCCGTATGTTAATTCTTCCATACCTTTGTAATAATCCAACTCAACTTGTGTGAGAAAGTTTCAAATCAACAATATGTTTATTTACAATGTCAATGATTCAACACATTCAATTGAGCATGGTTCAACAACTCCATTTTCCTCTTCCATATCTCAAAGTCATATCTTTCCAAATTCCTAGACCTGTCAAACCTAACTCTGAAAATGATATCGATAGCTAAACATAGTTCATGAATATATAAATAATATTAGTTTTCGTCAAAGTACTACTGCTGTGGTCTCCTCTTACTTAGACATGCCAGTGATGACATCTCGTTTATTTACACAATGGGTTGCCTGGCAATCAACACGTAATTGAGAGCGCATCTCTTGTAAATCAATGTAAAATATACCTCTGGGGAACTATTCATGCCTGAGACGATACCTCGTCTATTTTATCATCAGCTGTTTATCTGTCAAGCAACATGTATGAGAGAGCGCATGACATCTCTTGTAAATCAATGTAATATATACCTCTGTTGAACATATCATGCCTGAGACGATACCTCGTCTATTTTATCATCAGCTGTTTATCTGTCAAGCAACATATGAGAGAGCGCATGACATCTCTTGTAAATCAATGTAATATATACCTCTGTGGAACATATTCATGCCTGAGATTCTATAAAATGTTCAAAAATGTCATCTTACCGTTTAAACAGAAGTCCAGTACCTATCACATATCTTACTAAGCACCCCTATTCTATTCCTATCTGTTCAGCACATATTGTTAACCCCAATCTACTGTTCTCCAGAATTCCTAACGCTACAATTATAAGTCTAGCTACATCTGTAGAGCCTCCTGTAAACCACAGGTTTCACTTTTCTTGAGAGCCCAGCAAGGCACGTCTTGCCCTGTTAAGTTTTCTGGTGGGACTGACTTCTCTCTGTCCTTCTATTCATTCCCGTGATCCAGTCTTCGTTATCCCTTCAATACGATTGGTCCGTTGTTTAGTTCACTCACCGATCACAACTCACGGTTATTTCCTTCATACCAACTCAGTGCTCCGTTCCATGACTGTTTACCTTCGCTCACAATTTTCTCGTGCGTTTGCCCTGCTCTTCGTTCAGTAAATCTAAAGGGCGTTAATATTTATAATTATCTCCCTTAGGGATTTATGCTTAACTGCTATTTCCCTTTACTTCCAGCTTATTAAAAACGACCGTTATGCTAATTTTGTAAACCCCAACTGTGTACTCACAGAAAATATTTAGATCTAAAAGAGTTCTCTCCCTTACTATCCAAGCACAAGTGCGCAAACTTTTATCTCCCATCTTTAGAACAAGCAGTCTATTTCCTAAATCATTTATATTTCCCAAACCATTTTTCTATACACCCCTGTTCCAACAAAACCAAATTACTATGCCACGAAACCTCACGGTGACATTAAGACGGGAATTAAATTCAAAAGCACCAATACCTAACCGGAGTTTTACTTATTCAAAAGTATTTTTATTTAAACAACTGTGCATCACCACAGTACACGAACTGCGTAGCAACCGCGTGGATCCCAATGTGTATTCTATAAATATTTTTGTGCACACTGTCATTTGCGCACTTTTCTTTGTCTAGTATTACTATTTTCGGGAGAGTACATATAAAGGAGACAACACAATTAATGTCTAACTTTCAACCAAAGTTGCATCCCTTACCGTTAGTGACAGAAACAGCTGGGATTTTATATATATAGTGATTTTCGATCCTTATGGAGCAATGATCCACAACCGCAGGAGACTCCGTTTAGGTAGCGTGAGCAACCCTGAGCCCATATCAGTAAGGAATCAGCAACTGGTACAGACAGACACCTTCGCATACCTAGGATGCATAGTAACACCAGACGGTGGGGCAGGCAAAGACATCAACATCAGAATGAATAAGGCAAGAACAGCCTTTCTTAGCCTAAACAACATCTGGAAGTCCTCTCAATACAGCACAAGCACAAAATTAAGATTATATCAGAGCTGTGTGCTTTCTGTGCTTCTCTATGGTGCGGAATGCTGGAGAGTTACAGAGAAGGAAATGTCGAAATTGTCCTCTTTTCACACAACATGCCTAAGAAAAATTCACCGAATCTTTTGGCCGAATACCATCACCAACCAAGATCTGCTTACTCGGACCAAGCAAGAGGACATGCACACCATCATAGCTGGCAGACGCTGGAGCTGGGTTGGCCATGTCATTCAGAACAGACCCCGATGCCATCACAAGAACAGCTATGCTTTGGACCCCTGAAGGAAAACGAAAGAGAGGCCGACCAAAAACAACCTGGCGGAGGACTGTGGAGGCTGAGATGCAAAGAATGAACCAGAGTTGAGGCACTGTACGAAGGATGGCCGCCGACCGAGCAAAGTGGAATCAATTTGTTGTTGCCCTACAAGACGCCACTAGGCGTGATGGCCACTGACTGCTTTGACGATCGGCGGCTAAGGATAAAAGAAGAAAAGCGTTAAGGAACATGCTTTTTCAGCAGTAATTTATGTAGCAATTAATTGTCCATGTTGAGACTGCCAGTTACATGCACCGCCTCATATTAGTCGCCTCTAACAACATGCATGAGGTATTCTTTCTTATCCTCCGCAGTGACCCCGACCCCACATATTTTTAATATATTAATTTATATTGCCGCTTTAACTATTCGACGCTAGCCTCCCCCACTAGCCAAGTTCCTAGTTGTGTTTGGTTTCTTTATTTTTTATTTTTTATTTTTTTGCCTTTCCTCCTTCTTTGGCAACTTTATCTGCCTTCTCACTTCCATATATGTATGGCAGTGGGCAGGGATCCACTGTACTTTTACTTTTTTGAAATCATACTGCAGTTTGCAGTTGAGTCATTTCCTTTTCTGGTGACGCATTCTCTCTTCAGCAGGCGTGCTAGGTTGTGGCAGAGATTTATGATTAATAAATTTCTATATCTTTTCTTTATTCTACACTTGTCTTTTACCTTTCTTTCGCTCTTTTATTTTTTCGCATACGCTCGATTGTTAACGAATACTCTCCCATTCAAACCTTTGTCTTTTCCTTTCTTATTTAGCAACGCAGTTTATTGCTTTTAAGCTAGTTCTTTGATGAGATCTAATCGTGTTAATTGGTTCTCTACAGGGATAAGAAGGAAGACTATCGTCTATCACTTTTCTCTGATCTGTTTTGCCTATAGTTAATTATTCTCGGTGAAAGATTTGAGATGAAAGACATTGATCGCTGGGAATGGCCATATGAAGCAGAAGGTGTAAAACGCACACTGGAAGTTTTATTGCCGATGTCTGATCAGATCGAGAGAAGTTACTGTAGGTGTTAAGTCTGGTTTCGGTTTCTGTGTGAGAAATCCCTCTGATTCGTAGAAGGAGTAAGGAAATATTTAAATCTGGACGTAGGTGCTACATCTGGCAAATGAGTCTGGTTTTCGGGTTTTAGACGTAATATTTTCCTTTGATTTCAGAGAGAAATATACCACATAAATCTAAGTTTATTCATTCAGTACTGCCACAGCTTTAGAGAGACATCTAGCTCGTAGTTCTAGAACACGTTGTATAAGTGAAGTTCTTAGTTTCTCGTTAGAGACATCTAGCTGAGTTCTAGAAAACATTATACAAAGAGAAGTTCTTAGTTTCTCGTGAAGATAATCTTAGAAGTTTGTGTGAAGGTAAAGTATATCCTCACTAGATTTCTGTGCAGAGTGATTAAATGATAATTCAGTTATAATTCTCTAAAGTTTACTGTGTTACAGTGGATAGCAAATAAATTATAATTTCTAGCTAACTCATTCGGCTATTAATAAATTTAATTAAATTTGCTAGTAACCAGTCAGAGAATAGTTTTACCATCTAAATTAATGCACTGATTCATCATTGAGTATTGACGAAATATGTATGTATTTCTAATTCATGATGATTGATTTTTGTAAAGGCTAGAATTTATTTCACGGGAGTTTTAAACGATAAGACAAGCTTTAAGTTTGCGGTTTATAATTTAAGTTAAATAACCGAAGTGAACATATTCTATTTACGCGTAGGATTGTGTATAATATTAGGGTCGAGTATTTATGTTTTTCTCTTCCTTATACAGTATCTGGGTCAAACCCAAAACCTACCAGCGGTTTTTTTCAGTATATAGGAGACTAACCTAGAAGAAACATTTTTTTTTACTTAAATACGTGAGTTTACAAGTTAAAACCTGTCTGGCATTGTGTTTGCATCCAGAAATAGACAGAGTACCCATCTCACGAACTTTAAGACTAAATGATGTAACTGGGACTATAGAGCCAGATTATATTTCTTCCCTAAATCCCATGTACATTCAGCCTCTGTGGCGAGAAAAAAATTACAAACAGTAACATTTCCGACGTTTGACCAATTGTGGGGTGACCAATAATTCTAGATTGAGAGAAGTTACCAACCTGCCTTTTCCTAAGTACTGGAAACCTCGAGATTCTGACCTTGTGAGCCCGTTTATAATTTCTTACCTGAACTGATTCAAGTGACATTAACAGTAATCTTAAAATATAGTTGTAAAGTGAACGCTCCCCGGAACATTGGATGAAACCTGTATCTGCAGAGCTGGGATTCGCTTTATCAAAAGAATACAGGTTCACTGTTTGTGTGTATCCTAAAGCTTGCGCCTGAAGGTGAAAGACATCAATTTGTAAGTAAGAAAGTACGTCCGTGGCCACGGGTGAATGAACAGAGAGAAAGCAGGACTGAGTGATTCCTTTATGGAATGATTTATGCACCCACTTTGTAATTTCATTATGCAAGTTTGTTGCTAATGCTGTTTCTCTCTCAGAATAGATTAATGTTTCAACTCTGTTCTTAAACTATAGAGGGAAATACTAGACCATAGCGTATATATCTGTGACTCTTTGGGGGCTATAACTTTTCTTCTAACGGGATCGTGGGCTAAACAGAGGGAGAAAGGATTACACCTATGGGTCTATTATTCTTTTAATAAGTCATTAACCTATGTGTATTTATATGTGCTTGATAAGCGAACTTATTTGTTGTGGACAATTTTCGTTATGTTAATAAAATTTACATAAACTTTATTCAAGTGTGTCGGTCAGCTCGTTCCAAAATCTCTATATTCCATTGTTATAGTTTTTCACGTCTGTGCGTCTAACTGTCGTCACGTATGTGTGTGTATGTGAGTGATATATATATAGATTACTATTGTGACGTACATATTATATGCAGGTATTTATTTCCTTATATCTAGCTATTAAATAGCTTCGCCCACAAGTTTTTATTACGGCCTGTCGCATTGCGGCAGATACCATTAATTAGTATGCAAGAGAGGTCAAAAGGAGGGGAGATGATAGCCAAGGGTTCACGGGGCATTGGGCGGTGTGTCGTGGAAGAGTGAGGATGCATGTGTAAATTGCTCCAAGATATTTCAGATGTCGGTGTGTTTGATAGATATGTTCTGAAGTTAGTCTGGTCATCCTGGAATGACAGAGTGCCTGATTCATTCACAGGATATGTAGATGAGTGGATAGAAATGATATAGTGATGTTTGCAGACTGGAGACGGGCGATGTTCCGGTTCTTATATATTCGTATGTTCATAGATACAGCTGATTACAGGACTGGATCTCGACATTTACTGACAGACTGTTATATGCCAGTATCTGTATTTACCCTATGCCATGGGAGTTAGAGATGTGTAGTGAAAGAGGTCTTACAAGTAATACTTCATTGGAGCATACATTTTATTCATAATAAACCTGTTCGTGATGTGAATAAGCTGGACGTTTCTTCAATTCTTGTGTGGCTGTTTATGTAGCAAGTTTAAGGACTCTCGTATGACCACTTGGCTACTGCTAATATGTTTACTCTTCCATGAATTAAATCATTAAACCTAAGAGCAAGTTGGAGAACGCCACAGCTTTTTGGGGGCCAAGTGCCGTGGATTTTGAACTTGGATGGGTTTGAAAAAAAAAAATCGAAAAAAGGTGATTCGTCTTACGAGGACAAAAGACAAAGAAAATAGTCTACGTTACGGCCACAAGGCCTTCGTCAGGAAAGGAAAGAAAGTGAAGGCTAGATAGGACACATAAAAACTAAATAAAATAAAAACTGGGTACTTCCCTGAAGGCAAGAACCGAAATTCTATCAAAATCGCTGTCTGTTTGTAAGCGCGTGGCTGAACAGAAAAGTGACTTCCGCCGCCGGATGTACACAATGCATACTAAGAAACTAAAAAACGAAACCGGAAAATAAACTACCCAACGTGATAAAAGTGGGGACTGGAAATAGAAGGGGACAGAAGGAGTGGGAGATAAATAAATATGAAATAAAAAAATGTATATGGCATACAAATAGAAGAATAGGATAAGAGTGGAAAGAGTAAAATAGAGCAAGAGAGGAGAGGGTGACCTCAGACAAAGGTGTGAAAAGTGTTGAGACCGGCTGGTTTTAGACACCCCATGCGGTGGATAAGACGGTTCTCAAGCTGTTCTCGGCTGGCAGTGTCAGAGGAGCAGGATCGGATCGCTGTGACCTGGATGTCGATGGGACCATGGTGGTCAGGACCATTGAAGTGTATAGCAACTGGTGTGGACTTTTGCTGAGCGATGTCATTTAAGTGCTGGCTGAATCTGTCCCCAAGTCGTTTGCCTGTTTGGCCAATATAAGTTTTGCAGCAACGTTTACATATGATCGTATAAATGACATTGCGCGATTCACACGTGAAGCTACTAGTGATGGTGTACGTAGCCTTAGGAAAGGACACCTTCTGGGTTGATATGACATACTTGCACGTGTTGCATCGTGTCCGACCACAGGGTAGTGTGCCAAAGTGAGTGGCATTCTCCTTTGGGAGACGGCTGTGAACAAGAAGATCCTTCAAGTTCTTGTCACGTCTATATGCCACCAAAGGTGCTTCACTGAATACTTTTTGGGTCAGAGGCTCAGCTTGGAGGATAGGGAGGTGGCGGAAAAGGATCTGTTTGACAGTAGTACTGTGAGGGTGATGGGTCAAGATTAATTTGACTCTATCCGAAGTGGATTTATGGTGAGGTTTGAGGGCCTCCAGACGAGAGATGGGGAGCACACGTTGGAGAGCAGAGGTGAGAACATGTTCTGGATAAAGTCTGTTACGGAATAAATCCAACATCTCATTTGCTCGTAAGTGGAAGTCATCGTCGTCTTGGCATAAACGGCGGAGGCGGAGAAGTTGTGAAAAAGGAAGGGAGTCACGACAGGCCCGAGGATGAGAAGAGGTATACAGGAGGTAGCTGTGGGCATCTGTCGGCTTGTAGTATACTGAGGTATTAAGGCCGGAGGGCGTGATAGAAATAGTAATGTCAAGGAAGTTGACAGATACTGTGGAGACGAGGGAGGTGAACTTGATGGTGGGGTGAAAGTGGTTCACAAAGTCGATGAAGCGGTGTAAATCAGTCTCAGACATATCTGTGAGACCTATGCCATCATCGATATATCTGCGGTAAAACCCAGGGAAAGGACCGGAGTATTGTTGCCATATCTGATGCTCCAAGTGGCCCATGAATAGACAGGCATAGCTGGGACCCATCTTCGTTCCCATGGCAACACCACTAATTTGGTCAAAAAACTGACCATTGAATTCAAAGGAATTCAGTTGAAGGACCAGTTCAGCAAGACGGAGAAGAGTGACAGTGGATATAGAAGGGCAAGTGCGTTGGTCCAGAAAAAACTGAAGAGCTCGGAGACCATCAGAGTGGGGAATAGAGGTATACAGAGAGCAGACGTCCAGCAAGAAAAGACGGTAGGAGCGGTCTGCTGGGAGTCGGATAGAGGAGAAAGTTGTAAGAGCGTGATTGGTGTCTTTGATGAAGGAGGGAAGATTCTCAACGATAGGCTGGAAAATGCTATCGAGGAAGTCAGAAATGTGTTCAGTAGGACAAGAACAGGCTGAGACAATAGGTCTTCCAGGGTTTTCGATCTTGTGAATTTTGGGGAGCATGTAGAATACAGGCTTGCCCAAAGAGCTGTCATGAATCCTAAGATGAGATGCTTCGGGAGGAAGATCATTACTAGTGATAAGCTGTTTAATCGTGTTGTGTACAATGCGATTGTTAGAGACAGTCGCATCGCTGGTCCTGGACCTGTAAAAAGAGCCATTGTCGTCTGGCAGAAGGACTTGTACCTAAGTGAAGGTAAAAACCAGTTGACCAATGGCTCTTTTTACAGGTCCAGGACCAGCGATGCGACTGTCTCTAACAATCGCATTGTACACAACACGATTAAACAGCTTATCACTAGTAATGATCTTCCTCCCGAAGCATCTCATCTTAGGATTCATGACAGCTCTTTGGGCAAGCCTGTATTCTACATGCTCCCCAAAATTCACAAGATCGAAAACCCTGGAAGACCTATTGTCTCAGCCTGTTCTTGTCCTACTGAACACATTTCTGACTTCCTCGATAGCATTTTCCAGCCTATCGTTGAGAATCTTCCCTCCTTCATCAAAGACACCAATCACGCTCTTACAACTTTCTCCTCTATCCGACTCCCAGCAGACCGCTCCTACCGTCTTTTCTTGCTGGACGTCTGCTCTCTGTATACCTCTATTCCCCACTCTGATGGTCTCCGAGCTCTTCAGTTTTTTCTGGACCAACGCACTTGCCCTTCTATATCCACTGTCACTCTTCTCCGTCTTGCTGAACTGGTCCTTCAACTGAATTCCTTTGAATTCAATGGTCAGTTTTTTGACCAAATTAGTGGTGTTGCCATGGGAACGAAGATGGGTCCCAGCTATGCCTGTCTATTCATGGGCCACTTGGAGCATCAGATATGGCAACAATACTCCGGTCCTTTCCCTGGGTTTTACCGCAGATATATCGATGATGGCATAGGTCTCACAGATATGTCTGAGACTGATTTACACCGCTTCATCGACTTTGTGAACCACTTTCACCCCACCATCAAGTTCACCTCCCTCGTCTCCACAGTATCTGTCAACTTCCTTGACATTACTATTTCTATCACGCCCTCCGGCCTTAATACCTCAGTATACTACAAGCCGACAGATGCCCACAGCTACCTCCTGTATACCTCTTCTCATCCTCGGGCCTGTCGTGACTCCCTTCCTTTTTCACAACTTCTCCGCCTCCGCCGTTTATGCCAAGACGACGATGACTTCCACTTACGAGCAAATGAGATGTTGGATTTCTTCCGTAACAGACTTTATCCAGAACATGTTCTCACCTCTGCTCTCCAACGTGTGCTCCCCATCTCTCGTCTGGAGGCCCTCAAACCTCACCATAAATCCACTTCGGATAGAGTCAAATTAATCTTGACCCATCACCCTCACAGTACTACTGTCAAACAGATCCTTTTCCGCCACCTCCCTATCCTCCAAGCTGAGCCTCTGACCCAAAAAGTATTCAGTGAAGCACCTTTGGTGGCATATAGACGTGACAAGAACTTGAAGGATCTTCTTGTTCACAGCCGTCTCCCAAAGGAGAATGCCACTCACTTTGGCACACTACCCTGTGGTCGGACACGATGCAACACGTGCAAGTATGTCATATCAACCCAGAAGGTGTCCTTTCCTAAGGCTACGTACACCATCACTAGTAGCTTCACGTGTGAATCGCGCAATGTCATTTATACGATCATATGTAAACGTTGCTGCAAAACTTATATTGGCCAAACAGGCAAACGACTTGGGGACAGATTCAGCCAGCACTTAAATGACATCGCTCAGCAAAAGTCCACACCAGTTGCTATACACTTCAATGGTCCTGACCACCATGGTCCCATCGACATCCAGGTCACAGCGATCCGATCCTGCTCCTCTGACACTGCCAGCCGAGAACAGCTTGAGAACCGTCTTATCCACCGCATGGGGTGTCTAAAACCAGCCGGTCTCAACATTTTTCACACCTTTGTCTGAGGTCACCCTCTCCTCTCTTGCTCTATTTTACTCTTTCCACTCTTATCCTATTCTTCTATTTGTATGCCATATACATTTTTTTTATTTCATATTTATTTATCTCCCACTCATTCTGTCCCCTTCTATTTCCAGTCCCCACTTTTATCACGTTGGGTAGTTTATTTTCCGGTTTCGTTTTTTAGTTTCTTAGTATGCATTGTGTACATCCGGCGGCGGAAGTCACTTTTCTGTTCAGCCACGCGCTTACAAACAGACAGCGATTTTGATAGAATTTCGGTTCTTGCCTTCAGGGAAGTACCCAGTTTTTATTTTATTTAGTTTTTATGTGTCCTATCTAGCCTTCACTTTCTTTCCTTTCCTGACGAAGGCCTTGTGGCCGTAACGTAGACTATTTTCTTTGTCTTTTGTCCTCGTAAGACGAATCACCTTTTTTCGATTTTTTTTTTTCAAACCCATCCATCGTATTCCACGTCTTACCGCAGTTCCCCTCCACTTCCTGGATTTTGAACTTGTAAAGTACACTTTTTTTAAACCAATTCTACAAGCAAATGTCGACCGGCTTCGTCCCACTTACTGACAAGGTGAAGGTCACATCTGCTCAGAGCGGTGTTTGAATGGAGGAGAGGAAATTTTTGAAGTAACTTTCGAAATATATTATGAATTAACTGTTCATTATTATCAAGGTGTCGGCAGTGGAAAAGTTAAGAGGGCCAGCGTTATCGAAGAATTTTATTCATTAGAGGAAAATATCAATTTACCAGCAGTCACTACTTCAAGTGAGCGACTTCTGCGAGTCTACAATCAAATTCAAAATGGAGTCCTGTCAGACCGGAGTGTAGGGAAGGACTAGTGACGAATCTTTTTACATTGTTGTGGAGTGCTTCAGAGCTGCATATCCATTTCTTTGCACCATTCTCAGTCCAGGAAGGAGACTGTTTTATTTTCATACAAGATAAGTGCGATTTTTTACATCTTTCGGTCTGTGTTCATGAATATTTTGGTTGGATCTCCATCAGCTCTGATGTTTGTTTTTTTCCTTTTTTAATGTATTAATATATGTAATTCTTGTATAAGCGGGCAAGGTTGGCTCGGCTGTCGTTTTGTGTGATACATCTCGCCATAAAGCGGGTACACACAAATTGTTCTATAGGTACTGTGTGGTGATCATAACTTGTTAGATCATTACAATTATTATTGTTACTTTTTCTTCTTCTTTAGTTGTGCGTATTTGTTTTAATGTTGGTCTTTGTCATATTCTGTTGATTATTTTAATTTTTCGTCATTATTGGTCGTGCTCTGTTTATCGAATCTGACTATCAATTCAGTTGATTCATGTATTAAATGGTGGATCTTCTACTGATTACGTATTTTTTTCATTACCTGTTAAAACTTTTATACCTTATCTTTCTTTATATCTTAGTATTGTCCTTGGTAGGCTTGATCTATTGTCCATATATATATATATATATATATATATATATATATATATATATATATATATATATATATATATATATATATATATATATATATATATATATATCATCATCATGTGGCATATTCTTTCCAGAACGTTGTCTCCATTACAGCTGCTCTGAACGCATCACGATTCTGGGCAAGTTGACCTGCATCAGCCAAAGACAAGTTCAGACTCTCTGTGATGTCCTGGGTCCACCGTCGTCTAGGTCGACCCCTTCCCCTTTTTCCAGGGACCATGCCTTCCATCACTGTTTATCTTAAATTGTATTGTCTTGGTTGCTCCTTTTGGAAATATATTAGTCTCCTTTGAAAATAGTGCAGAATTGTTCAGTTCTGATAGTAAGTATAAGGCAATTTGTTGGAAAGTGATATAATTTTATTTAAGATTTATTATTGTTGTAACTCATTGATTACATCAAGGTACCTCAACATGTCTCGCCTAGAACATTTTGTCACCGTGGGTGAAAGACTTGGGTTTCAAGCGAAGGCCTTGAGAGAGTTTGCTTTAGAGCAGGTGGCTAAGGAAGAGAAAAAAATTAGAACAAGAATTAGCTGAGACGAGAAGGCGAGAAGACAGAGAAGCAGCAGCAGCTGAGAAAAAATTAGAACAAGAATTAGCGGAGAAGAAGAGGCAAGATGAAAAAGAAGAAAAGCTTAAGCTAGCACAGTTTGAGCATGAGCAAAAAATGGCTGAAATTCAGCTTCAAAAACTTAAACTTGAGAATGAGAACAAACCGGCGGAGAGCACTAATCAGGGCACAACAAAAAGGGATCATGGGGGTCCTTTTAAGGTTCATTTACCCAGATTTCATCCATCCGATGACATCTCGTGTTACTTGAACAGGTTTAGACAATTTGCCAGGAACATAAACTTGACAAATCTGAATGGCCTAGTAAATTAATGTCATTATTTTCAGGTGAAGCCCTTACAGCTATCTGCTCTTTGGATGATGCCTCTAGAAGTGACTATGATTCTATAAAGGCATTATTATTGAAAAAATTCCACCTGGATACTCACGGTTATAGATTAAAATTCAAAACTTTATTGCCTGACTCGGCCAAGGACTTCGCAGAATACATTGCATCTATCAAGCTTACTTTTCAGAGATGGATTGAACTGTCACAAATTGATCATACTTTTGAGTCGCTTATGGATCTCATACTAAGAGATAAGGTTCTCTCTTCAGTCAGTCCAGAATTTTTGACCTATCTCCAAGAGAGGGATCCGCAAACCATTGCTGAAATGGAAATTTTGGGGCGACGTTTCATGACCGCACATCCTGGGAGGAATATAAGCACCTCGAACATCAAGGAGGCATTACCAGTTGCTTCAGCAAAGGCTATATATACAAGAAATCAAAAACAGGGACCACCTGACAATTCTTCAGGCTGGGGAAGAAATTTTAGCCGGAATGCCAGATCCTTCAGGGGTCGGTATAACTTTGCATACAGTCAATTTCGACCATATAACCAGGGAAATATGCCTTAACAACAATTTAATGGACCAAACAGAGGCTGGACCAGAACTCAGAATTCCTATTCTAACAGAGGAAGATCAAATTATAATAATGATTGTAATTACCAGAACAACAGGAATAATCAGCACTACAGAGGCTCTCGACCCCCACATAGGTCTAATGCTGCTGTTGAACAAAACAACCAGTCAGTTGCTCGGAATCAAGGGTTTGAGACCACGTCGCATGCCAATGTATGCAGTGTTGATCTTTCTAATAAAGCAAATTGCCCTGCTTGCAATACTCTTTTTCAGACAGATGAAGTGCCCAGATTAATTTGTGGTCACCCTCTACCAGTACTTGCTTCTCATGATGGAAAAGGTTCACTTAAATTTTGCAGGGAGTTTGTTAATCATAGACTTGTTTCCGTCCTCACGGATACGGGGTACACCACCGTAGGAGTGCGACAATCTCTGGTTGATAACTCATGTTACACAGGTAAACATGTGAAATGTGTTACCTTCGGGGGCACAGTGGAATATTATCAAACTGCCTTTGTGTAAAATCTTAGTATGTTGTGGGACAGATTGAATTTTTGAATTATGGTACTTGCTTGCCGATTAGGAATCGATTTGTTAAAAATATCTTCTCCTAGAGTCATGAGACAGAGTACAAGAAAAGCGTGAAGAACGCTGTTTATCTCTAGTGTTGAGATATATTTATCTTGTAGTGTTTTGAGCCGGGGGTGATTAGCTCTCGCGGCTAAGCGGCATGTATTGTGAGTGGTGTTCTAAAAACAACTGAGTCTCATGACAGGGGTTCACAGGGTGTGCCCTGTGAGTGTGCTGTCAGAAGAGTGTGTTTTTTGGGCGTAGACCGGTGTGGTCGCAAGCCCTGTGTTTTCTAAGTGTATGGCGGTGTTTTCCTAAGGGAATGCCTGATCAGGGCTGTAGAAATGTGTAAGGCCATAATTAATATAACTGCCGTGTTGTGCAGTCTTTGAGGAGTTTGAGACATGTAGAGATGTGTAAGGCCATAATTAATATAACTGCCGTGTTGTGCAGTCTTTGAGGAGTTTGAGACATGTAGAGATTTGTAAGGCCATAATTAATATAACTGCCGTGTTGTGCAGTCTTTGAGGAGTTTGAGACATGTAGAGATTTGTAAGGCCATAATTAATATAACTGCCGTGTTGTGCAGTCTTTGAGGAGTTTGAGACATGTAGAGATTTGTAAGGCCATAATTAATATAACTGCCGTGTTGTGCAGTCTTTGAGGAGTTTGAGACATGTAGAGATTTGTAAGGCCATAATTAATATAACTGCCGTGTTGTGCAGTCTTTGAGGAGTTTGAGACATGTAGAGATTTGTAAGGCCATAATTAATATAACTGCCGTGTTGTGCAGTCTTTGAGGAGTTTGAGACATGTAGAGATTTGTAAGGCCATAATTAATATAACTGCCGTGTTGTGCAGTCTTTGAGGAGTTTGAGACATGTAGAGATTTGTAAGGCCATAATTAATATAACTGCCGTGTTGTGCAGTCTTTGAGGAGTTTGAGACATGTAGAGATTTGTAAGGCCATAATTAATATAACTGCCGTGTTGTGCAGTCTTTGAGGAGTTTGAGACATGTAGAGATTTGTAAGGCCATAATTAATATAACTGCCGTGTTGTGCAGTCTTTGAGGAGTTTGGACATGTAGAGATTTGTAAGGCCATAATTAATATAACTGCCGTGTTGTGCAGTCTTTGAGGAGTTTGAGACATGTAGAGATTTGTAAGGCCATAATTAATATAACTGCCGTGTTGTGCAGTCTTTGAGGAGTTTGAGACATGTAGAGATTTGTAAGGCCATAATTAATATAACTGCCGTGTTGTGCAGTCTTTGAGGAGTTTGAGACATGTAGAGATTTGTAAGGCCATAATTAATATAACTGCCGTGTTGTGCAGTCTTTGAGGAGTTTGAGACATGTAGAGATTTGTAAGGCCATAATTAACATAACTGCCGTGTTGTGCAGTCTTTGAGGAGTTTGAGACAGGTGGAGAATTTGTATGCCAGATGCATTTGAGTTATCATGAATTGTGTCTTTGTTGATGTCATCGTGACTTCGTTGTGTGTTGTAACGTAATAAACAGTATCGAACTGTTCCAGGCGTTTACAACCTTTATTGACATCCATGACTCGTACGTGAGCTGTGTGGTGAGTGACAGTGCACACAGTATTCAACAATCACGTTTGCAACAGTGGTGATAATAACATTCCTCAATACCAATGACCCACACTCAATGCACAAGCATTAAATGATTTATCAACAATATCGACCATCCAATTGCTATTATCAGTTGGTGGACCAAACCAACGGGTCGTAACATCCACGGAACATTCGCGTTGAAAATTATTACTACGAGAACTCAACGAATTCATAAAATAGCCTTGTGTAGGCGTGGCCTAAATATCATGTGCTTCAGAAATCTTGACCTGGTTAGCGTTTTGCCTGAGTGGCGCAGTTAAGAAAGCACGCACGCCTCATCCGTGCTAGTATTTCATGCCTGTAGACCAAAACAACGTCTGCAGTGGTCACGAAAGTTCAAGTACACTGTAACACTATTTCTACCAACATTTGTACGGGTTGTGACTGATTCCTGCGATAATCGGCTTACCTGTGCCAGTTATCACGATCTCAAGTTCAAGATGTCATGATACACGGTGTGCCGTGTACATCTACGACTACAGAGGAGTCAAGACTTGCGGTGTATGCTGTATATCGGTTCCTGTCATGTTGTGCATTGTTGAGCACACATCATATTGAAGCGAGTACCTGGAGGGAAAAGAAGTTCCTGTGCCTTCCCGCAGTGGAGTGTTTTATCTGAAATCTTTGTGATATCCAGTGTCTTGGCGGAAAGGATCAGGGTCATTTTCAGAAGATAAGTGGTTTATATTGTGTGAATTGTGTTGCTTCATGTATGCCGTCGAGTCTTCCTGAATTTCACATTACCTATTCTATTGATATCTGTTGTTGTTATTGTCGATATCTATATCGATAGATTATAGGATTTGATGCATGAGTAATTTATGGCTTTACGACATATATAGACTTTCCTGATAATGATATGACTTGAAAAAAGGTACAATAAGAAAAAGGAATTGGTGATACAGAATTGAGAAATAATCTCATTTCTTGACAAATAGTTAGCTTTGTGAGCTGGAAAGGTAATTGTCCAACCTCAATAATATGTATAGGTGATTACATATACAGTGAACTCGATAGATAAGTCACTATGGATCTAGATATTGATAGGGATCCTGATGATATGATGCCTATATTGGAATATTTATTGAAGGAAGCTAGAGATGATGATAATTTTACAGGCCCAGCCCTTGAAGCCGAAGTAATGGACAAATTTTTGATTAATGTGTCAAGAGCCCTAAGATATTTTGCTAGGGACAATTTTCAGTCTCATCCTCATTTAAGAATGGCAGAGGATTTGGCATGGTTATTAACTTACCTTCGTTCATTTGCATACCACTATATGAATGTTAAACATGATCATATAGTAAGAAATATACACACGTTAATTTTCTACGGCATCTCTGACAATCAGGGAAAAAAGTTAGAAGATGAGGAAGTAAGAGTCAACAGACAGGAAAGAAAAAAGTGTTCAAAGAATATTGCTGAAGAGAGTAAACTTCAGAAAAAATTGGCTAAGCTCACAGATGATTTGGATAAATCAAACTCGGAACTTGCTGGGGTGCACGCAAGTTTGAAGTCTGCAGTAAGCGAAATCAAAGAGTTGAAAACTCAGTTGGAAGATAAGAGGCAACTTGAAAAGTCCTATAATAAAACACTTGTTGGTCTATTAAACTATAACATTGTCCTCGGTCGCCAACTTAAAGAAAAGAATGCGGTATTACCAGAAAGGGTTATTGAGCTTATAAATAGCCAGGATAGTGAAACCAAGGCACTACAGATAGAGTTGACACAGAGGAGAACAAATAAAGAAGTCAATGAGGAAAAGAGATTAAAAGAGTTAAAGGCTGAGAAAGAGAAGATGGCTAGAATTCAGAATTTGAATAAGAAGCTTAGTGATGAAATTTCACATAAACAGGTTGAAATAACAAATCTTAGAAGGAGAGTAGATGGTCTTCTTGATTTTTTCTTAGACAAGAACAGGTGTTCTACTGTGCATGTGTCAGCGATAGACAGAAAATTGTTTTTCAACAAGCCACTACTGCAAAAAGTCAGCCACATACACTTTTTGCTGACAGACAGGTCAGACAAAATGGACAACGATCCTTTCGTGGGAAATATAATTTCACACGAATTTATGACAACATTGCTGTTAATGCTGATTCTTGGCGTCAGAATAACCAAGATAAGTCTACAGAAACAGTTGATCATGAAAAGAAAGGTCATAAAATTCGGGTCAAAACTCTTAAGAGCAAACATTTATCTGCTGATGGAAATTTTCATAGGTTGACAGCAGAAAATAAAACTATTAACACCCGTCCTAAAAAGGAGGACCATAATGTGCAGAGCAATAAAGATACTGTCAGTCCTACTACTTGTCAAACTCAGCTCAGTCAGTTTGACGCAATTAGTAAGCATATTCCAACAGAGAAAAATAAAAACAGTCTTCATAAGAGAAATAACCCTGAGGTCGAAAAGTACAAAGGGAATTCAGCAAAATAATAATTTTTGTCCTCAAAGATATAAGAGGCAATTTAACAGATCAAACAATTTTGAATGTAAGAATTTTGGAAAAACTAAAGAGTCTTACAGTAATTTTTCTGGAAGAAAACAAGGCCCATTTGATAGATATATATGTCAAAGGAAAAAGAGTAATAAAAACAATGCTAACTTGATTCATAAAAATAACAATGATCACAATAGAGGAAATGGCAATGTTTTTTATAAACAGAATAAATTCCCAAATTTCACTTCACATCGCCAGAGTGACTTTCCTCAGCGGAAGCCTAAGATGTTTTATAAGCAGGGTAATAAGAATAATAATCGTCTATTGAATGGTACTGCTTATTCTAATTTTGATGTCGAGATAGCATCTCGTTGTGTTAAGTGTAAAAGTTTATTACAGAATACAGCAGGGACGACCTCCAGTTATTGTCAGGTTGTTCCTAAGCATCCCATGTTGAGTACCAGTGATGATGGAAGAGTTGATGGTGTCGTGAAGAAACCAGAGGTTCACAGCCACAGAGTTGGGTAATCGTGTGATTGAATTTCCGTTTACCCTAATTAAATCTCACAAGTGATTAAAAGGGATATTTTCATTTGTATTTATTCACAGCTTTACGGTAAAACTCAGCGCTCCCCATGTTTACGGTAGCTGTCAAGAAAGTAGGTCGCCTTCGCGCTCAGGTGTATCTGTTCAAGCGGAACCTGTCCCCGTGCTAACTACGCAAGGGATATGTTACTTGTTGGCGTGATGACATGTTTACAAGTCCGCTGGAGATTTTTTTTTTTTTTTTTTTTTTTTCTGTTTAAGTTTTTTTTAGAACAGTAAATATTATTGTATTGTATAGCATAGTATTTTATGCGATTGTATTCGAATATCATGTGTTTTCTTATGAAGATGTTCTGATGTCTTATTATTAGATTTTTCTTGTGATTCTTATATTATTGTATTTTGATGAATATTGTACGTGTTATGATTGAAATAATGTGTAACATAACAGTTTGTACCGACTTATTCTTAACCTGATGATGTAAGCGGTGGATTATGATATCTCCACATTTAAGTCATAAGACTATGTATATTTGGTCCATATTATTTATTTTTGTACTACTGTGTTGAACTTGGAATTTTTGCAGCTGTGTTTTTTGAGATAATTTTTTTTTTTTTTTTACATGATGAGATTGCCAGCCAATGCACAAACTCATTAGTTAATATGGTGCGGTAGTCATCTTCAGAGAAGTCTCTGGTTAACTTTTTTCTCGAGTGTTGTTCCCATAATTGGTTAATATATTAGTACACTCTGATAATAAACAGTAAACATTACAGTTAAATGTAATTTTGGAAACGTTACTTGATTGTATTATTGAAAATTTTGTATTTGAATTTGATAATGTAGTCCGAAACACTGATTTTTCTAGAACGATACCTGAATCTAGACAGATAATTATATCACATACTCTATTTAAATTATGTTGTACTTATATATTTATAACTTTGTATGTAGTTAACAGTATGTTGTCCATGTGATTTTTCTATGACGTATTTTTTTAGAAGAAAAAAAAAAGAGAAAAAAAAAAGAACGTACGTGTATTGATTGGTGTTTACATAGAGATAGAGATTTTTTTTTTTTTTAAATGTCAATTAATTTTGTTGGAAATAATTTCTTTATTAGTTTATTAATTATAGCTCTAATTTACTTAAATATGAAATGCTATTCGGTGTAACTTATCGTTGCGAAATATTTTTACATTGTACTTTTTTTTGGGAAAAATTGATTTTTTTGTTTTCAAACATTTAATAATTTTTCTGGTCCCAACGCTTGACTGTGCGTTATGGTTGATTGTGTGCATTGACATTGGTTCTCTAATAAGTTTTTTTTTTTTGTTGTTTGTTGATATTATGATGTATTCTTTATCTATCGCGTGACTATACGTCAGCCAAAACTTTTTGATAGCGTTAACATTTTTTGTTTGCGTGATGTCTAGATCAATTTATTGTTAGTTATGAATAATTTTAACTTAGTTAAATTACTTATTATGCTGTATTTAGTTATAGCTTTCTTCTATGTTTTGTATACATATATACATTAATTTTTTTTTCTTTCTTCGATGCTTTTCTGTTATGATTGTATTTATTGATTACAATACCTTGTTTGATTGAGACTGTTATTAGTATGTATTGTTATTGACTTTCTCTTCATTCGTGTCTTTGCTTTCTGTCTGCCTTTGCCGGTTATTCTTCATTTCGTTCCATCTTTTCTGTTATCTTTTCGGTATTGGTTAATGTCTTGTTTATGCTCCCATGTGTCATATTCGCTTCACTTGTTTCTATTTGTGCACTTCTTCTTCTTTCGACACTTATACTTTTATTCTTTGTATTGTTAAGTTAATTACATGGTGTGATATAATGTATCCAGATGTAATGGTGGTATTTATTTTATATGTGTAGAGTTGTTTGACTTAATTGTTAACACGTGGTATTTTTTTTTTTCCCCACTCATATTCTGATTTCTTACTTTACTGCATTATAGATCATTCTTCTTTTGCTTGATCTTGTCCTTTCTCTTGCTATTGATTGTTTCCTGTTTTCATTTGGGTCCAATATACGTAACTTGGTTTTGTATTAGATTAATTCTGATGTACTTAGACGATTACGTTGGATGCTCCATTTTCTATTTTTTTCATTTAATGTTGATATTTTATGTAGGTATATTCTTTTCCCTTAACATAAGTTAATTTTTGTAGGTATGTATTAGAGTTTTGCTCTCCCTTGATTTTTTTGTTGATGTAACTGTTTTAGAAAAAATGATAGAATCATTTTTTTTCCCCAGGGGCGGTGTAAATGTTAAGGTCAAAGGGAAGAAAATCTTAGTATGTTGTGGGACAGATTGAATTTTTGAATTATGGTACTTGCTTGCCGATTAGGAATCGATTTGTTAAAAATATCTTCTCCTAGAGTCATGAGACAGAGTACAAGAAAAGCGTGAAGAACGCTGTTTATCTCTAGTGTTGAGATATATTTATCTTGTAGTGTTTTGAGCCGGGGGGGTGATTAGCTCTCGCGGCTAAGCGGCATGTATTGTGAGTGGTGTTCTAAAAACAACTGAGTCTCATGACAGGGGTTCACAGGGTGTGCCCTGTGAGTGTGCTGTCAGAAGAGTGTTTTTTTTGGGCGTAGACCGGTGTGGTCGCAAGCCCTGTGTTTTCTAAGTGTATGGCGGTGTTTTCCTAAGGGAATGCCTGATCAGGGCTGTAGAAATGTGTAAGGCCATAATTAATATAACTGCCGTGTTGTGCAGTCTTTGAGGAGTTTGAGACATGTAGAGATTTGTAAGGCCATAATTAATATAACTGCCGTGTTGTGCAGTCTTTGAGGAGTTTGAGACATGTAGAGATTTGTAAGGCCATAATTAATATAACTGCCGTGTTGTGCAGTCTTTGAGGAGTTTGAGACATGTAGAGATTTGTAAGGCCATAATTAATATAACTGCCGTGTTGTGCAGTCTTTGAGGAGTTTGAGACATGTAGAGATTTGTAAGGCCATAATTAATATAACTGCCGTGTTGTGCAGTCTTTGAGGAGTTTGAGACATGTAGAGATTTGTAAGGCCATAATTAATATAACTGCCGTGTTGTGCAGTCTTTGAGGAGTTTGAGACATGTAGAGATTTGTAAGGCCATAATTAATATAACTGCCGTGTTGTGCAGTCTTTGAGGAGTTTGAGACATGTAGAGATTTGTAAGGCCATAATTAATATAACTGCCGTGTTGTGCAGTCTTTGAGGAGTTTGAGACATGTAGAGATTTGTAAGGCCATAATTAATATAACTGCCGTGTTGTGCAGTCTTTGAGGAGTTTGAGACATGTAGAGATTTGTAAGGCCATAATTAATATAACTGCCGTGTTGTGCAGTCTTTGAGGAGTTTGAGACATGTAGAGATTTGTAAGGCCATAATTAATATAACTGCCGTGTTGTGCAGTCTTTGAGGAGTTTGAGACATGTAGAGATTTGTAAGGCCATAATTAATATAACTGCCGTGTTGTGCAGTCTTTGAGGAGTTTGAGACATGTAGAGATTTGTAAGGCCATAATTAATATAACTGCCGTGTTGTGCAGTCTTTGAGGAGTTTGAGACATGTAGAGATTTGTAAGGCCATAATAAATATAACTGCCGTGTTGTGCAGTCTTTGAGGAGTTTGAGACATGTAGAGATTTGTAAGGCCATAATTAATATAACTGCCGTGTTGTGCAGTCTTTGAGGAGTTTGAGACATGTAGAGATTTGTAAGGCCATAATTAACATAACTGCCGTGTTGTGCAGTCTTTGAGGAGTTTGAGACAGGTGGAGAATTTGTATGCCAGATGCATTTGAGTTATCATGAATTGTGTCTTTGTTGATGTCATCGTGACTTCGTTGTGTGTTGTAACGTAATAAACAGTATCGAACTGTTCCAGGCGTTTACAACCTTTATTGACATCCATGACTCGTACGTGAGCTGTGTGGTGAGTGACAGTGCACACAGTATTCAACAATCACGTTTGCAACAGTGGTGATAATAACATTCCTCAATACCAATGACCCACACTCAATGCACACAGCAAGAGGCCACAGATTCATTCTTACGTGCATTGACATGTGCACACGGTGGCCTGAAGCAATACCACTTAAGAACATCACAACTAGAGATGTTGCTGATGCACTCATGATCATTTTCAGTAGATTGGGGTTTCCGGAGGAAATACTATCAGACAGAGGTAGACAATTTACATCAGAAGTTATGGCACAGGTTATGAAGGATTTTCAAATTGAAAGATCTCTAAGCAGTGCCTATCACCCAGAAGGTAACGGCACAGTAGAACGATTCAATAAGACACTCAAACAGATGTTGGGTAATGTTACCTCACAATGTCCACAGGACTGGGACAGAATTTTACCAACTGTTTTGTTCGCCTATCGGGAAATCCCAAGCGAACAAACCGGGTTTTCGCCATTCGAATTAATTTTTGGGGCAAAACCTAGAGGTCCCATGTCGATCTTAAAACAGCTTCTTGTGGGCTCCGAGTTGTCAGAGGAGGTTCAATCCTCTTATGAGTATGTTGTAAATCTACGAAAAAAGATTGTGGAAGCATGCCAGATAGCAGTGGATGCTTCTGAGAGAGCAAAAGGAAAAACCAGACTATGCACTAATGAGAAGAGAAAATTACGCTTATTATGGCCTGGGGATGAAGCATATGTGCTTCTCCACACAAAAGAAAATAAACTATTAATTGCATGGAGGGGACCGTATAAAGTAGTTTCACAGTTAACTGATTTTGATTATATTGTGGATATAAAGGGTCAACATAGAACATTTCCAATCAATATGCTCCAAAAATTCCATTCTCGACCTGGTAATCTTCAACCAATTTTCGAGGCCATTGATGCGTTTGACTCAAACTATTCCTCACTTGCTGTAATTCAAGATGAGGAGTCTTCATTCGAAGATGTCTCTCTGCCATTATCTTTTGTTCTGCTTCAAGCGTCAGAATCTTGGAGGGACGTTTCTATATCTCCAGATCTATCAGTCGATCAACACACTCAAATTTCTACTCTGTTACAATCCTATCAGGATGTGTTGACTGATAACCCAGGTAGTACTGATATCATCTCTCACGACATTCTACTTCAAGATCAAACATCTATCCGGATAAAGCCATATCCCATACCAATTCATTTTTAGGCTCAAGTGGAAAAGGAAATTGATAACATGCTTAAAATTGGTATTATAGAACCATCTCAATCACCTTACTCATTTCCTCTAGTGATTGTTAGGAAAAAAGATAAGTTCATTAGAATCTGTATAGACTTCCGTCGTCTTAATGGTATAACTTCTACTGATGCACAGCCTATGCCTGTTCTTGATTCCTTACTGGAAAAGATGTCTGATGACACATATTTCAGTAAACTTGATCTTTCAAAAGGCTACTGGCAGATTCCCTTAACAGATAGATCTAAGCCTTACACTGCCTTTGCCACTCCTAATGGGTTATATCAGTGGACTCATGTGTTTTGGGCTAGTGAACGCAGCGGCAACATTTGCCCGGATGATGAGATTGCTATTTGCTGGTCGGCCTGATATCATAACATATATGGACGATATCTGTCTCTTCCAAAATTCTTGGCATGACTATATCTTAGGTCTTCAATCCTTATTGGACATTCTACGCAGGCACCACCTCACTGCTAGACCTTCAAAAGTCCAGATCGGCTATAAAGAAATTTCTTTTCTGGGACATAGAATTTCTCAAGGATTCTTGAAAACAGATGATGACACTGTCTAAAAAATTCTTAATCTTGAGGTTCCTAAAACAAAAAAATCAAGTCATGAGTTTGTTAGGTCTAATCAACTTTTACAGGAAATTCATTCCTCGTTTCTCGGAATTAACTTCCATTTTGTCATCTTTGCTGAAAAAGGGATGTCCTAACAAAATAGTCTGGACCCAGCCATGTCAAGATGTATTAAACCGTATTAAATCTTTATTTTCACAGGCACCAATATTGAAACTGCCTAATCCATTTATCTCCTTTACCCTCAGGTGTGATGCATCTCAATATGCGATAGGAGCGTCTTTGATGCAACTCCACAACAATATGTTACATCCAGTATTGTACGTTAGCCGCAAGTTATCTTCAACAGAATCGAAATACCCCATTCTGGAAAGAGAACTCCTAGCTATATCATGGAGTGTTTCCAAACTACAAAAATACTTGATTGGGGCACCATTTGTCATCGAAACCGACCAGAGGGCGCTATCTTATCTACAAAATGCGAATTGTTCAAACCAACGAACAGCTAGATATGCCCTAAGTCTACAGCCATACTCTTACACCATCCGGGCGATCAAGGGGTCTGAGAACAATCTTGCGGATGTCTTGTCACGCTGTACAACCATCTAGTACTTGTTTGATACATCACGGAATCCCCCAGATGGAGAAAATCCGAAAACTGTCATATTCAAGTTAGTTGTCTTCGACAACCTATAGGTACTCTTATATCTGCCACATTTGACTATCTTTATGTTCATTTCATGAGATTGTTATTCGCTTATTTCAAGGACTTTGTTTACAGCAACTAGTATGCATGGATACTTGCATTATGTGTTGGTATGAAACGTTATCGGTGATGGAAAGTCAAGGGACACTACAGTGTATAACTTTTCCTGCAAGTGACATTAATCATACTCAGGATTCAGGTACTTCGCAGTACACATTGTGAACCAAAGAAACTCTCCAGGGATAATTTATTACCTTTTATTTGATAACCCATGGACATGGATCGTGAACTTGAATTATCTTCATGGATTCATGAACACTCACAATTTTTGTGCTCAACAAACTTAATAGTTATATTTACCTAATATATTCTTCTTTCTTGGACACATTAATTTTTATTACTATCTTTGTCCTTAGACTTTGATTAATGGACACACAGGGTTTAAGAAGGAGTACCTCTATGCATTGTCCCTGTACTCTGCTTTACTAATCTTCTTGCATCTACTGAAGTCTTATACCAACTGAGCATCTGTCTTGTCTTCATGGACATTAACTACTTTTACCACACTACACAGGGTCGTTAGGACTTATTATGCTTGTCTTAATCATCATGGTATATCATCCTTTGAGATTGTGAATAAAGACTCATGTGAGAGAAGAAAACAAAACATAATATGAATGAAAAAAAAATTAGAAAAACAGAAAACGTTTTTCTCTTATCATGAAGGTATTACATCATGTACTTCATTGCATGTGGCTTACAACTTTCATATATTAGGTTAGAATTACTTAATGGTCATCTGTAGCATAATGACTTTGCAATTGTATTAAGTGACAATATTCACTCAGTCTATGACCTGACAAGACTTAGACTGAAAGTTTGTGACATTAGAGTGAAAATGATTGACAGGTATGGATGGGTTCATATAACATGTAGTCTTAGTTACTGGAAGGCAGGTCATCTACTTCATATGTGTCAAATTGTCTCGACTTGAGTAAGACTTAGACTTTGATATTTTGATATCAATGTCCTCACTTTGTGTTAAATTTGGCTTTCTCATGACAGACACAGGTGTTGGAGTACTTCCTGATCTGCGCTCGTATTATATTTGAACTGGCTACTTGGCACTGGAACCTCACTTTATATTTTGTTTACCTACCTCTGAGGAAGAAAAATTTCATTTTTCTCCTCAGACAGGGGAGGGAGGAAGATGTGACGTACATATTATATGCAGGTATTTATTTCCTTATATCTAGCTATTAAATAGCTTCGCCCACAAGTTTTTATTACGACCTGTCGCATTGCGGCAGATACCACTAATTAGTATGCAAGAGAGGTCAAAAGGAGGGGAGATGATAGCCAAGGGTTCACGGGGCATTGGGCGGTGTGTCGTGGAAGAGTGAGGATGCATGTGTAAATTGCTCCAAGATATTTCAGATGTCGGTGTGTTTGATAGATATGTTCTGAAGTTAGTCTGGTCATCCTGGAATGACAGAGTGCCTGATTCATTCATAGGATAGGTAGATGAGTGGATAGAAATGATATAGTGATGTTTGCAGACTGAAGACGGGCGATGTTCCGGTTCTTATATATTCGTATGTTCATAGATTCAGCTGATTACAGGACTGGATCTCGACATTTACTGACAGACTGTTATATGCCAGTATCTGTATTTATCCTATGCCATGGGAGTTAGAGATGTGTAGTGAAAGAGGTCTTACAAGTAATACTTCATTGGAGCATACATTTTATTCATAATAAACCTGTTCGTGATGTGAATAAACTGGACGTTTCTTCAATTCTTGTGTGGCTGTTTATGTAGCAAGTTTAAGGACTCTCGTATGACCACTTGGCTACTGCTAATATGTTTACTCTTCCATGAATTAAATCATTAAATCTAAGAGCAAGTTGGAGAACGCCACAACTATATATGTTCTAATAGACTGTCTGACTAAACTAGTTCTGTTGTAGAGATAGGCTGAAAGAGAGAAGATTCTCGATTTCAGGGACAGATTCTAATTAGTTTCCACCATCTCACTCGTGAAAATCTATTTTCTTTACATTACCTCTCACTGAGCTATCACCTGTTCTATTTCTATTCAGAAGGGACCAATCTATGTCTTAATTCCCCTATTGAAAATCTACGACATAGGTCTTAGCTGCCTTTATGGAACTACCCAGGCTTTATTTTTACATTTATTTAGATTCTTATGTGTCCTATCTAGCCCTCACTTTCTTTCCTTTCCCTGACGAAGACCTTGTGGCCGCAACGTTGGCTATTTTCTTTGTCTTTTGTCCTCGTAAGATGAATCACCTCTTTTCGATTTGTTTTCTTACCCATCCATTTTAAATCATAGCAGGTTTCCATTAGTGCTTCTGCCAGGCTGTCTAATTAATTGTTTTTATCGTTCCTGTGAGCTGTGATGACTGCTAGTGAGTCTAGAAGGAGCACTATCTTCTCTGTAGCAAAATCTTTTTTTTTTCCATGGTGGTAACTGCAGATGTGGTTAATGTTCCTGCCTCCGCTTTAAAGCTGTTTGAAAATTTTCCAGTGGCGGCCATTGAGAAATGTGTTTCTTGTCCATCATTTAATTGTGTGCATACACCTCCACCTCATTAATTTTTTACTGCTTTTGTTGCTGATCCATCTGTTTATATGTGAGTCCATTCTTAAATATGTCATGTTCATTATAATTTTCAGTTGCGCTGTTAACAGAGTATTGAACTACCGCTGCAGCTGGTCACTTTACAGGAAGACTGCATCAAGTAGTCACGTGGTCTTACAGTTGTGGTTTTTGTGGCAATTAGTTTCACATGCTGATGCTGCCAGTCCCATGTACAACCTCACAGTAGTCGTCTTATTACTACAGGCTTGAGGGCGCAGTATACCTAATCTTTATGTGTCTCTTCAGGGACGCCCTGAACTGCGCGAGGAAATATCTATACGTGCTAACCCTAAAGTCCCATCATCTCAGTGGCGAACAGTCGCGCTTCTCATGCATGGAGATGTCAACGCTCCTCCGAAAACAATACAAAGTTCCCAAAACTAAGGTGGAAATATTCAAACTCTTCCACAAACAGGCAAACTACACTATAAAAATTAATAGTATTCTCACTTGGGGGCGGGGGGGGGAGGGGGGGGGGAGAGGCGCGGTAGAGCAGTGGTTAGTGCACTGTCTTGGTGGTCCATGGTTCGATCTGCAGTTGAGGTGGGATTTTTTAAACTGCATACGGCTCCGAGGTCGACCCAGCCTCATGAATTTAGTACCAGAGCAACTCTGGCGTGATGCTGACCACATCACCCCTAGTGTGCTGATGGTCAAGAAAATATGGGCCTAACACCATATTCCCAATATGCTTCAATGGGCGTGTAACAGGATCCTTCCTTCCACGAAAAATCGCAAAGTTAAGCGCACCCAAATACACTACTACACACTTAAAATAGGTCAGCTCTCATGTTTTTTTGCACTGCACACGTTTCTTCTTTAGGGAGTCGCAGTTGCTAAGAAGTATGGCGTCCGCCTCGAGTTCTAGAGGTACCGGGTTTGATTCCCAGTTGAGGGAATATAATTTATTGAAATTGTTTTCAGAACCAGTGGCCCTAATGATATCATACTCCACCCTGGTCTTCTAGGTAGTGAGACCGGATGCCTAGCCTTCTCGGATAAGGACGAAAAAATAATAGGTCCTGTGTGCAAGTTGCGCACGTTAAAAATCCCACGGCATTTGGAAATCGTAAAAAGTAGGCTTTTCAGGCCGCAGCTTTGGCAAAATTTAAAAATTAGAAACCTACCCACCACAAAATTAGAAACCTACCCACCACAAAAATATTTATAGAATGTGTGATTCCTATATACACACATTGGGATTCTCGCCGGTGCTACGGAGTTCGTACACTGTGCTGAGATCCTCCTTGTGTGATCTAAGGGGGGAGATCGGAGCACTGATGGAGTTGTCCGTGTGCAATGAAGATAGTCCTTAAAACCAAAACCAAAAACCTTCTTGTCCGCTGCTACACACAAACACACACTCTCTCACACCAATGAGCGCATTTCGGGGGGGGGGGGGGGGGGGGGGGGGTGTAAAAGGCACACATAACATAGACTTACTTAAGAGAATTACCCACGCAAATCCAGAGTCAGTCGGGACACCTTCATTATCTTCATCATCATCCATGACTTCTGCTATTGTTTCCCCTTCTTTCGTTCCATGTTGGTTTCTTAAAAGATTGTTCTGTACCTCAGTGGGCCGTTTGTGTTTGTTAAATAGAACCATCACTTTTTGTTTAAATCTGCAAACAAACAAACAAAATGTTAAAATTAAAATGCTTTTTAGATTTTCGTTGTGTGCAAAACAAAACAAGCAAATTCTTTGAATATCAAAAAGTACCATGCCTAGTGGCGTAGGAGATTATGCCTCTCCACAACTTCCTATCTCCAGTACAATTTATCAATTCTGCTGTTGACTTCTTTCCATGTCACAATGTCAAACTGTCCAGTATTTGCTCTCTTTGTCTTCCCCTGTCTCTTTTTCCTTCAATCTTACCTGTTGTTACGATATATTCCAACTTTCCTCTTCTCAAAACTTGCCCCCCAAAATGTTGATTGCTTAAAGTATTAACTAACTGCATTTAAATCAAAGGCTCTTAACCTGAGCAGTGCACCTCTCCTGGGCAGTGGGATGTTCCTTCCAGAAAATGTATCACAGTTGCTTTATCAAGGGATACAATTCTAACAGCTTGAAAGACAATCTCTGAGGTAACATCTTAATTTTGTTTTGATTGGTTCATTGATTAACTTGGGGAAGCCTGGGAGGTGTGAACATTAAGTTCACTCCCAGGGGAGGTGTGAACATTAAGTTCACTCTCAGGGGAGGTGTGAGGTCACCGAGGTTCAGAATCTCTGATTTAAACAAATTATGTAAACAACTGCCATGAATACAAAACAGCTAACAAGAACTGCGGCTGTTACGATGACACAATCAAGGAAAGCTGAGGTCTGGCAATAGTAAATAAATAAACAAACACATATAGGTAAATAACAGGCACTAGTAAGACAACAGGAAAGATGGTACTAGACAACATAAAAGTAACAAATGTGATCGGTTTACCGTGTCGCCGGACCAATATCCCGGTGAGCTTATCTCTTCTATTTTTTTCTATTGTCTATGTGGCCTCATTTTCTGTCTTCCTCGCACCTCCAGGAACTGGATTGGATCCACTGCCCTGATAATGCAAGCGTACGCCGGTTGAGAGAACTGACAGTTTAGCTTCGAGATCACTCGTTTTTGGGACACTGGATATGGATAAGGGAGAGATATTAAGGACTATTTACGATCGACTGTTAGATAACGGACTCTGTAGCTGATGAACAAATAAGGCATAGACTGTTGGAATTTAGCGGCGAACGTAAGAATAGCAGGGAAGGATCATGCGTGAATACAACCAGAACGTCCAATGAACAATCAGCATTAATACCATTCGATATTTACTGAGGAAGGCTGAGCACGTATGTGTTTGCCTAGAGTGCATTGATGTCGATTTTTCTACAACAATAGTACTGACAATTACTGGGACACATACGGAATTGGATTGAAACGGTATGATAAGATCACTACTATGGATCTGATGACACGAACCAGACAAGTGCCAGTGAACAAGGTTATGACACATATTGAGGACAACTGTTGATAGTATTACGAGATAGTCCTTGTTCTGGAATACACAGGGTAAGAGACGAAGAGATAGGCCGTGGAACACGTGGAGAAGAGAATAAGAGACAGACATGAAAGGACTTAGGAAGACTTGAGTTGATAGCACGGAACAGGAAGTCTTGGCATGAGTTTGGTGAAGACGTCTGCTTCTTGGTGTGCAGAAGAGTGATGATGATATAGAATTTGGTGAACTGGCCAATGATACATTATAAATTCAGGTTCTAGCCTCATTCTGTAACCTTAAACATATATAACAAGCGGTGATGTTAACCCGGCAAATTTTAATTATTCTTTTAATATCGGGTTTTTAAATATTTTTATTTATTTTAGATACAATAACTTTTAACTTCGGAGGAAAACTAAGGAATTTATAGATTAAGTTCCAGGTTTAGTTCATCTTCTTTGGCCATTTCCATTTACAAATGATCATCACCTTCGTTCATTTCTTCCCGTTCTTCATCTTCGTTTGTTTTCGTTGTCGATGACAAGATGTCGCCAAAGAATGTGTTCGTTAGTTCTACTACGAAAGAATATAGCATAGCTTTTGAACAGAAGGGAAAATGTTATTGTCTTTCCAGAGGCGTCACTAGGGGGTTGCGGACCGCACCGGGTGACACCATCAGAGAGGGTGACACCAAAATGACTGTCTATACAATTTGTGTGCAGTGTTTCAGCAGAAATTTTTTATTTTTTTATAAAAATACCCATGTAGTTGGTTATAACCACAAAAATATTGTTCGTAAGCCCAGCTTACATGTACTGTATCAATATACCTACAAGGCTAAAACTCTATGTTAATTTACTTTTTGAACCTAATGCGCTCAGGTCAGAGCTGTCATTATTACCCAATTACAATGACGCTTCGAATCACGTGGTTTTTTGTATTATTTCATTTATGAGTATATTTCCATATGCATTTGTCTACAACTTCTACATTATTTGGGCCGTTATTGATTATGCAAACCTAATCCATTAATGTATCTCATGTAACGGTAAAGTTAAACGTTAAAATGAACATAATTTTGATGCAGTTCTTAAACGTTTTTACTTCGAATTCTGTTGCTTTCTTACCGAATTTTCACTTTAACCACATGAAACTATGTAAATGTAAATACATTTAGGCTGCATGTATGATATTGTAATTTAAAGGTGTAATTTTAATTTTGCTAGTTGTTTATGTCACTACTATTGCCATTACATTCAGTGATTTACGGGAATTACGATTTACGAGTAACATTAGTACAAACAAACATTACTAAGGATTCTGTATGGTCTGGTATGGGAGAAGGTCCAAAGGGGTGACACCATGAGTTACCGCACTGGGTGACACCAACCCTAGTGACGCCTCTGTATCTTTCTATGCTCTCTGGATTTTACAGGTACATGAGTACCTTCTTTTGCTTCCATTTGTTCTTTTTAAAAGAGCTTCATACATTTCTTCGGATAAATTGTTATTCAGATCTTAAATATTTTTATTTTTCTAATTAGAATTAGAAAACAGAAAAGTATCGGAAAATACTGAGCGCAACATTTGTTCCGGAACTGACCTGAACTGCGTCGGTTAACAGCGAGTTGTTTCTTGTTTTAACATGATTCATTCATGGGAGGTCAAAGTTCGGCAGCTAAAATACTTTGGCCACATAAAAAGGCATAACACCTTGCAGAAGACCATAACAGAAGGGAGAGATGAAGGCAAACGTGCAAGGGGAAGACAGCGCTATAAGTGGGAAGATAACATCAAGAGATGGACAGGAAAGAGTCTTTCAGAGTGCACCACCAAGACAAGAGACAGAAGACGTTGGAGATCCATTACAGCCAACCTTCGTTGTGGAGATGGCAACTGATGATGATGATGATGATTCATGTGCCATACAAAATCCAAGCGTAAATAAGCGAGAAAAGATGTGTGTTTCGTAAATCTATTTAATTATACGATTTTTATGCATAAAAATAATTTTCAAAATTTCCCGGGTTCCATCAATTTTTCTCGGGACTCGTTTAATCAAGATTTATGAACAAAAAAAAATTCCCGGGAACTTTATCCGGGTAATTCCCGAACTAGAAATCCTAATATAGATATATATATATATATATAATGAGGAAATCAAATTGACGAAATTTTGTAGCTGTGTACGTGCCTCCCATTACGGCAGTGTGTCCAATGAGATTATTGGAAACTGTAAGATAAATTTATGTGAAAGTTGTGGGTATTTATTATGCACTAACATCGGACAGACTACAGTATATCATTCAGTCAAGATGCCATTTGGCAGAGAAAGCCAACGTTTGCCCTGAGTTAGTTGCCTTGATCTGACAATGGGGGAGACGTTTGTAAATTATTAGATATGCGGCACTGAGATTTACTACTTTTAAGTTTAATCATGTGCGTTCTCTGTATCTATCTATCTATCTATCTATCTATCTATCTATCTATCTATCTATCTATCTATCTATCTATCTATCTATCTATCTATCTATCTATCTATCTGTCTGTCTGTCTGTCGGTCGGTCGGTCGGTCTGTCTGTCTGTCTGTCTGTCTGTCTGTCTGTCTGTCTGCCTGTCTATCTATCTATCTATCTATCTATCTATCTATCTATCTATCTATCTATCTGTCTGTCTGTCTGTCTGTCTGTCTGTCTGTCTATCTATCTATCTATCTATCTATCTATCTATCTATCTATCTATCTATCTGTCGCTGTCTCTCTCCCTCTCTGTTTTACCTTTCACACACACAAAACATACGCACACACGCTCAGAGCCGGCCTTAGGTCAAGTAGGCCCCAAAGCAGGCGGGGGTGGGGGGAGTGTGACTTCTCCTTAGCTGTGACACAATTTGACCAGACAAAAACATGCCATCTCCCTATGGCATGTCATGTCAGGCGACCAATATCAGGTTGTGAATGAGGTTGTGAATGAGGTTGTGAATGAGGTTGTGAATGAGGTTAGCAATCTAATCATGTAACATAAATTGTTTCATAAACCACAGCTACAAGAGCGTGGTGCAAGTCTGGTGCAAGGTTCCTATAAGGGAACCTTTAACAAATGGTGGCTCCATGCTTTGTAACGAGCGCAAAGGAAAATGATGATGATGAAGAAGATGATGAGGAGAAGGATGATGAGGAGGAGGATGATGATGATGACAATGACGATGATGAGGATAATTATGAGGATGACGATGATGAGGATGACGATGATGATGATTATGAGGATGACGATGATGAAGATGACGATGATGATGGTTATGAGGATGACAATTATGAAGAGGATGATTATGAGGATGACGATGTTGAGGAGGTTGATTATGAGGATGACGATGATGCGGATAACGATGATGAGGAGGATGATTATGAGGATGACGATAAAGGATGACGATGATGATTATTATGAGGATGACGAGGAGGAGGATTATGAGGATAACGAGGATAAGGGGGATGATTATGAGGATGACGATGAGGAGGAGAATGATTATGCGGATGACGATGATGGTGAGGATTATGATGATGAGAGGAGGATGATTATGAGGATGACGATGAAGAGGAGGATGATTTTGAGGATGACGAAGATGAGGAGGAGGATTATGAGGATGACAATGATGAGGAGGATGATCATGAGGATGACGATGATGCGGCTGACGATGATGAGGAAGATGATTATGAGGATGACGATGAGGAGGAGGATGATTATGCAGATGTGGAGGATGATTATGCAGATGACGATGATGAGGATGACGATGATGAGGATGACGATGATTATGAGGATGACGATGAGGAGGACGATGATTATGAGGATGACGATGATGAGGATGACGATACTGATAATTATGCGGATGACGATGATGAGGAGGATGATTATGAGGATGACGATGATGAGGAGGATGATTATGAAGATGAAGATGATGAGGAGGATGATTATGAGGATGGCGATGATGATGATGATGATGATGACGGTGATGATGATTATGAGGATGACGATGATGAGGATGACGATGATGATGATTATGAGGATGACGATGATGATGAGGATGATTATGAGGATGACGATGATGATGAAGACGAGTATGAGGACAATGATTATGAGGATGACGATGATGAGGAGGATGATTATGAAGATGACGATGATGAGGATTATTATGATGAGGAAGAGGTGGAGGAGAATTAAGATGATGATGAGTGCACGCAGTGTAAATCTCTTATAAGAAAACACTACGATCAAAGAGTTAAATATTTATAACATTCTATTTGTAGTTGTTATTGTGGGGTTTTTTGGTATGTTTTGTTTTTTTAAATAAGAACTATCTATAACTGATGTGCTATTTTATTAATGAATCTTACTAAACTTTCATGAATAGTTTTAATTAACTTTCGTGGTTAGAAGTTCGAGGAATGGTGCACATGTTAAACCACTTGTCCCGGGCGCCGAATGCTGTAAGACACACTCTCCAACACAAACATGCACTCAATCTGCTTGATCGCAGTGTTGGTCACGACTCACGCCCAAGGTATACAGTAAATAAATAAATATTACAAACATAAAGGTATGTTTCAGGCAGTCGTCAGAAATAAAGAAGTAGAAAATTAAACAATAGAAAAACAACAGAAGTGAGTGCCTTACCGGAGAATCGAACGCAGGACCTTTAGGCACCACTGCCTAGCTACAGAAGCCAAGGTATACAGACATGAGAAGTTTACAGAGTTTGTATATATACCGCTTTTCTCTCTCTCTCTCTCTCTCTCTCTCTCTCTCTCTCTCTCTCTCTCTCTCTCTCTCACGCGCTCTGATTCTCACGGTCTCTCCTTCTCTCATTTTTCTTGCGTATACACAAACACGCAAACACAGTGTTACCCCTAATCTAACACATAATTATGGAGAAAACACGCGCAATCGTAAGATAAAACTGTAACAATTTGCTTTTAAAGAAACAGAGCTCTCAGGTGTTAAATTGATTAGACATGTCACATGGCACAGAATCGTGAACAACAAATAAAAAAAGAAGCCTACATAAGGCCGATGAACAATGTGGTTTTGGTGAAGTACGTTAAGAATCTCACTGGCATCTACAGAAAATAATGAAAATATCTACATGGAGTCCACATGTAATGATAACAATAATCCCCATATATTCGTTGCACAGTGTAGATCTCGGGGGTCTCTGAAGAGACAGAGAAAGACTAGGATTACTACACCCCCAGGCATGTCGTACAAGGCGACTAATACGATGTGGTGCACGTGGCTGGTAACCTCATCATGTCAAACTAATGGTCACAGAAACAACAGCTGCATGAGCAGCTGACAGCTTGAAGCAGGCTGCCTGCAAGTGGACAAGCTGCAGTGGCTCCATATAAGGAGTGCAAAAGAAAATGATGATATATTTATTGCCTTTCTGAAACGTCTGTAACCAACAATAGAAAAATCTCGTCAGCTTTTCTGGAAAATACGGAAAAGGCGCACAAGATCCGATGAAGTTGAAATGGAATAGAAAGAAATATAATGACCTCAGGAGGATTAGTGACGTCATCAGGACAAGCAGCAGATAGAGGACACCATAATTATTTCCCCTGTCATCGTTTAGCGGGTTACTTACTTGTAATAATAATAATAACAATACATTACAAAAGTCACAAACAGTGATAACCCGCCAAAGCTGACGGGACACGATATCGTAAATAACCAAGGCAGTACAGCAAGGTATCCGGGTTACGAGCCGTTATGAATGAGCCTATAAGACCCATTAATTTTCAGTTTCAATTTAATTTCAACGAATATTTGACTCATCTCGACCAGTTCTTTACAAAAGTTGACAAACCTCGTGCAGCAATGTCTCCAGCTTCATGGTGTGTCATTATCGCTTACAAAAACGGCACATATTTACGCATAAGGTAGAGATACCATGACATTACCATTTCCAAATTGATTGTGTTTTACAATTTACTGAATTTTACTATATTGTCATTATTAATAAACTTTAGGCATATTTTGGTAAAATAAATGTTATAAAGCATTATGTGTGACTATGTTTCATTAACGGACACGCAATAAAACTTTCTTGTCCGTACACATTCCGACTTACGAGTAAAATCGGGTTACGAACGCCCTTACGAACGGAACTCCTTTGTAACCAGAGAGTTCAACCCATCAGGGTGGAAAATAGGGGAAGAAGTGGATCATCATCCAAACCTATTTAACATGATAAATAGTAGTGCTCAGTATAAAGCAAAGATCCCACCATGGGAACTAAAAGTGCCAGAAACTGACTCCCACTTAGCAAAGGTCATAAGCAAATCCAAAGACATAATCTCAACAAAAAGTAAAGCACTAGAGTATATAGAACAGTATATACATAATAGCCTAACTATATATACGGATGGGTCAAAAGATGAAGAAGGACAATTAGGAGCAGGAATAGCAATATCAAAATTGAAAATTTATAAAAGATATAAAGTAACATCCATCTTTACAGCAGAATTAGTGGCAATCCTAAGAACTTTAGAAATAGTTGCAGAAAACCCACCAAATAAAGCAACCATTCTCACAGATTCCCTTTCATCAGTACTAGCTATCAGAAACAGAAATGAATGTAGCAGGCCAGATATTATAGAGGAAATACTACAGGTCAATACATATCTACACAATGCAGGATGCAGTGTCACACTAACATGGATACCAGCACATGTTGGGATAGCAGGAAATGAGCTTGCAGACAAAGAAGCCAAAGGGGGAAGAACTAGTTATAACAAAATTGAAGTAGGCTTAGGGAAGTTTGAAATTAAGAGCTTAATTGCCCAAGCAATAACTAAGGGAGGGGGATCCCGTTACACGCCTATTGAGGCATATTGGGAATATGGTGTTAGGCCCATATTTTCTTGACCATCGGCACACTAGGGGTGGGGGGTTGGTGATGTGGTCAGCATCACGCCGGCCGCCTTAACCTTCCCAGAGTTGCTCTGGTACCCAATTGGGGCTGGGTAAACCCAGGAGCCGTTTGCGGCCTAAAAAAATTCCACCTCATCTGGGGATCGAACCATAGACCACTGAGCTAGGAAGCCAGTACACTAACCACTATGCTACCGCAGCTCCCTAAGCAATAACTAAAGAGTGGACAATAGTATGGGACCAAAGCAAAAAAGGAAGACACTCATAAGATCCTGAAAAAACCAAGCAAAAAACGTCAATTACAAGATGAATTAAAAATACCAATTAATAAAAAAATTGTTAAGGCTCAAGCTTGGAACTGGATATTTCATGATAGAGGAACCCACATGTGAAGAGTGTCAAGAACCAAACACAATTAGACACTTTCTGATAAACTGCAAAAAATATGACCAGCAGAGGCAAAACTTTAAGACATACTGTAGTAATCACAAGGTAGAAATGAGTGTAGAAAATCTCATAGGCACTAAGACCCCATCAGAAATACAAAATAAAACACTATATTACAAACACAAAAGCTAACATATAAAAAACAAAAACAAACAAACAAATACTCGTAAATAAGGATGCAAGCCAGTCTACAGTGATGGAAGATTCCCCCCAGATAAATACGGATTGACTAAATAATCCTCCAGTGAATATTAAATGCATAACAGTTTAGACAATTATCATTTTCTGGATAATAAAACCATATTGAACTATAACTACAAAAGGAAAAAATATCTACTAGACATAATATAGTATAAATCATAAAATAAATACAAACAAAAACCTAATTCAATAAATGAAGCACCTCTTGATATAAACAACAACTCCATGTATGTGGTAGATGGTTGAAAGAGGCGTGCTACAAAAATAAGTAGCAAACCCCTTAGTAAATAAAAATAAAAACCTGAGAGTTAACTGTAGATATATGGGCAGTGTAACAACACGACGCGGAAAAAAAGACCTTGTTGTGGTGAGACCTGATAGCATAAACTGTCAACGTAACACTTCCTGAAGGGGCTCATTTGATTGGATGTTCCCCCACAGTCTCCTGGAAGCGTGTCTTTGTTTTTAAGAAATGACCAACAAAGCACAGCGAAAGAAACCTGTGCTCACTTATAATGTGTTGCGTGATTTACATTTCGCCAATCGTGGGCATACATTTCAATCAATTTTTTATAATAATTGTGTTTACACATTAATTTTTCCCGATTCTATTATAAATGCATTTATGGTTAATTATCGAAGATTTTTTTTCAATAATGAAGCATAACATAAGCGTATATACGCATGGCCGTCCATAACTCTTTGATTATGTAAGTTTTTTTCCACCCTGTGACTGAATTATTTGTTGAAGAATTCTAAATACTGTAGTGAAGTATATCATCTTTCAATGTAAACTTTATGTAAATCTTTTCTGTGAACATACACATATTATATATAAAACGGTAGGAAAATAGAGAGTCATAATATGCATCTCTCCCTCGCTTGCCATCACGAGTGAGTAAAAACACACTCTCGGATATAATAATAATTGGAAGTTCAACCTTTGACCTCCTTTTCTACTATGTAATAAACTTTCCTGTTTCTATTAAAAATAATATAGCACGTGTTCTTAAAGAAACGTATAAAACCGAGTCCTACCTTCGTGAAGCTAGTGCAGAGTTATGTGCATATATCCAAATAAAATAAAAAGTATTTTACATAGTAGGGTACAAAAGGTCCGTGTCACCGCTTAGAAGTAAGATCTAAATCCCGCTGGCAAAGCCGATAACCAATTCCAGTGCCCTCTTGTGCTCCTAACCTTCGCAGGCCGTCATGGATGTTTGCACAAATGTCGTAAACTGTTGGTAGAAGAATTAAGTTAAGAGATAGAAGTAAACAAAGGAAACTGCGCAGTCACCGGTCGTCTTGCGGCATGTTACTGCGGACATTACACAGCAATAACTGGGTCAGCGTACAATACATGAGATAGAAAAGGATGAAGTAAATAAGTGCGTAAAATAAAAATAAAAACCCAGAAAAGAGGACATTATATATAATAATTTGCATTGGATGTACACTTTCTGAAATAATATCTACAAATGTACACAATCAGAAAAGATCTGAAAACCGAAATATTTTTTGGTCCAATTATTGCCGATATGAGATACCGAATCTGTATGTAAAGTTAAATAATAAATACTTTATGTGACAGGAAACTATAAAGAGAGTAATCTGATTTACATTTAAATAAGATATTAACAGTTCTGTCAGTTTGTGGCGTTAGTTACCTTAGTTACTTAGTCATTAGCCTAAGTATAAACTTACTGTCCAACATTCTTTCACATGGTCAGATTGTTCCACAGCCAGTATCAGTGGTGGATTCATAGATATTCACATTATGCCCCCCCCCAAGGGATCTCGTGCCTGGTTTGGGAGTGAAGTGGGGAGGGATAGAGAACTCAACTAGGCAAGAAACAAATTTAAGCCCATTCCTCGTAGGGTAGGGTTTGAGACAGTTCAGTGAATAGGGCTTCCAAGACTGTAAATTCACTGTTTTCTAGTATGAGGCCTTTTTGGCAGTTTCCACACGGTTTTTCTGTGCTCTTCTTTCGGGCTGTCTTTCAAGTTTATTTCAACTGATAATACACAAAGACGGATAACACGCCACAGGCAAGTCTATCACTAGGATATGTGCTTTAACCTCATCTTGCCTCAAGTACGTGACCAGGCTACTGTGGTGAGCATTTTTTTTTTTAAACTACGCTGCTTCATTCAGATACCACTGTCCGTTATTTCTAACAATTTCGGGGTTCGACGTCCAGGTCAGCGCCGGATTATTCATTAGGCCCACAAGATACGGGCCTAGGACCCCAGGCTTACAGGGGCCCCGCGAAAAAAGCAACGGAGTCATAACGCACAGAGCTCCACAGCAACGTCACGTGCACGATAGTAGACTCGCGCGTGCAGGGTAATATTGTCTGTACAACAGTTAGTTTATTAGTTACTTACACCCCCGCTGTTTTCCTTTGTCTATTATATTTTCTTTGAAGGGGCCCCACTACCGTTAACAAAATCTAGGGGCTGTAACGAACACTTAAAAAAAAAATTATTATATATTAAAAAGGGACCTAAGACGCGTCAAAAGTGAGAAATGCAGTCAGCGACCCATAGCTAGACTGCTTGCGTCAAGGTCAGCGAACCAGAGCTGACCAAGACCCTACTCCACCTCCAAGTGGTGGTCCTGGAAACAGGCTGCATCACTGCAGTCTGGCTGAGTAAGTAGGGATCGAAGAGGGAAGGCTAAACCGGTCCCAAAAATGCCGTGCTGAAGTCGGATATGTCGGCCGAAAGGCGCAAATATAGCAGCTTCGCCGTAAACGTACACAACACAACCAACGTCCTTTTCAGGACGAACGCAGAAGAAGAAGAATATATTAATAAAAACATTTATATGAAATCCATTAGATTTCATTTTTTCTTTTTTTTTCTAGTTTTATCTTTTAGAAAGTTGGAGAAAGGCCTCAAAACATTTATCTAAAATCCATTAGTTTTTTTTCTTTTTTTTTCTAGTTTTACCGTTTAGAAGGTTGGAGAAAGGCCTCAACATATCTTAATAGCCTAGAGCCTCCAGAGTTCTTAATCCGGCCCTGGTCCAGGTAGACATACTACAATTTTCGTTCCACTCGTTGTCGTCATCAATGAATGCTGGTTAAAGCCAGTGTTGATTAGTCTGGAGTGTGTTGATCGATCAGTTCTCAAGAAATAGGAGTTTTAAATACTGAAATTCGTTTTGCTGTTTGCCTTCAACTTTTTCGTCTCTGTCACCGTGGTGACTGGACCAAATAAACTATGTAACCGTGTGAACACATCCCACAAAACTGGAAAACACAGTCTTCTCGAATAACATACTTGTGAAAAAACATTTAATCTTTCAGTGGTAAGGTATTTCCTCGACCAGAGGTTAACTACACAACCTTTAAAAAACCCGGGGCCCGCACTAAGGCTGAAACACGTCTACCTCACTTAACAGTGAACTCCGTGACTGAACTATGTTCTGAACGCGGTGGTCAAAAATAGCTATCGACGATTTCATTGGTCAAGCTCGACCAGTGATGTTTTGTTAGCAACTAGTCTTGCTCAAGTTCTTTTACTAAACTTATAACTACTGTTACAATTACGGTTAACGTGATAGCTAGCGTTAACACAGGCCATCCGGTGACATACGTCCCGGGGCTACAAAAATGTATCCTAACGGGAGACATTTTAATTCTATCAAAACCCAAAAACTATATACATAGCAAACTCAAATATAACCAAAAAACATAAAACAAAATATCATGTCAAAACAATCATGGTTAATATAAATACAGCATAGACCTATACAAAATCAAAGGGTCTAATAATATAAACATTTAATGAAAGGACAATGTAGGATAGCATGTCAGGACAGTGGACTCAGGTTAGGGAGTAGGAAGAGCCTACAATGGAATAGCTTAAGGGATATTATACTTTATATCAGCAGGAATCTCAATAAGTGCGATACTTATATCCTAGAAATATGACAAAATATGATAGCGAATAAACAACTTAATAGTAGAGTCCATCTGAAATGTCTGAAGGGAAGAGTGACGACAACTGGTTGAACTCTATAGCTCTGAATAGACGTCAAACTTGACAATATTCCATGATACAATGTACATGAGTTTGTACGGAATCATTCATAAAAAACATCAATTGAACATGAAAATGTTTTACCGATATCATACAATGACTGACATATCATACAAAAAAATCAAAAGCATTAGTAATATCATCAATCATCATTGTAGTGCAAAAGTAAATGCATAATGGGTGTGTGCATGGTTAATTGCAATAGCATATGTGGAGATGTCGTATGTTGCAAGGGGTGCGAGTGAGAAGTAGCAACATATGATATGTGAGATGGAAGAGGTGTAGGAATGTCATGTATCCAATATAATGCAAACGTATTATCAATAACCATTAAAGGAATGTGCACTAGTACCAAAAACATCGTACAAGGATAAAACATTGTGAACCTTGAGCAATGCTCTACATAATGTATGTGGGAGTATAGATGATATCTGTGTGAAGAGGAGCTGAAGGTCCGTGTAAGGTAATAGTGTAAGTAGTAAATGATGTGTATATAATAAGTCTATGTGGCTTTCAGAAATAGTGATAGTGTGACATGAAAAAATACATCTCTATTCTTATCCGTAATACATAACACATAGAAAAAAAATAATGTCGTCCAAACCTATCAGTACGTTGAGTAGCATCATGCAACTCAAAAATAACAAAATCCGAAAAAAAATTTACAAGTTATGTAATAATACCTGCTACAAATTAATATGTAAGCGATTTGACTTAACAGCCGTACAAGTGTTGTTTACAATTGTGAGGCTGGCGTTAAAAACATGATAGATGAGCTGTTGATTTGCAGCTATAGTCTACACTTGTGAAGTGAGACTATTAATATTAACCTCTGTGAACGTTCCAAATAAAAAGTTGGAGAGCCTGTCCTACAAAAGGAACGATAGCTCTGCGCTATCTATGTACATTACATAGAGCCTGAAATCTGATTTGCAATACGGTGAGAGTCTGTCGTAACCGTATTAACTCTCTATGTGACATGGCCAAAACAAAACAAAAAAACCAAAAAAAAAAAAAATCAACGTAAGGAATAATATACTATCTACTATAAAGCTGCATAGTCGCAGTAATATACTATTCAATTATAACAAAAGAATGTAATATGTCTTGTAACTCTGTTCGCAATGGTTGCAGGGAGGCGACTAAAGTAATAGTCCATGTGGAAGAGGCGTCGGAGACATCTTTGACTTTCTCAAATAATGTTGCATCTCGCCACAGTAGTCGGCTGTATGTCTGAGTGCGAACGACTATCTCAAACTGCAAAGCTAAGGGAAGAAAGGGACCAACCATTGTCAACCTGTAATAGAAAAAAAATGTATTGCATTAAGTTAGTGCTTGTCAAGCAACATTTGTGCCAGTTCCAACAAGGCAATGTCCTTCGATGACAGTCGCTGATCGTACGTGCGTCCTTTAGGATGGGAAGCAGTTGCTGTGAAATGAGCAACGTGACGACTAGCAGTACATGGTTCAGTACTGTCTTGACGGTTGGAATGGATAGAACGACGCTTCTTGCGAATCTGTACACGAACATGTTCATGTGAGGGACGAATCAACTTTGCTAAAGGGATGGAGTCGTCAGACGATGATGAATAGTGGCGTTTAATGGCTGTTCTGGAATGTGTTTCCATGGGAACAATATAGGAATCATCATCCGAGGCTACAAGATGT